>CM059427.1:205179254-205288403 GCA_030390025.1 Squalus acanthias | reverse complement strand
CCCTCTCTCTCTCTCTCTATTCCCCAGTCTCTCTCTCTCTCTCTTCCCCAGTCCCTCTCTCTCTATCTCTCTTTCCCGCTCTCTCCCTCTCTCTCTCTCTCTCTTCCCCAGTCTTTCCCTCTCTCTTCCCCAGTCTCTCTCTCTCTCTCTCTCTCCCTTCCTCGCTCTCTCCCTCTCTCTCTCTCTTCCCCAGTCTCTCCCTCTCTCTCTCTCTTCCCCGCTCTCTCCCTCTCTACTCTCTCTCTCTCTCTCTTCCCCAGTCTTTCTCTCTCTCTCTCTCTTCCCCGTTCTCTCTCTCTCTCTCTCTTCCCCAGTCTCCCTCTCTCTCTCTCTTCCCCAGTCTCTCTCTCTCTCTCTCTCTCTCTCTCTCTTCCCCGCTCTCTCGCTCTCTCTCTCTCTCCCTCTCTCTCTCTCTCTCTCTTCCCCAGTCTCTCCCTCTCTCTCTCTCTCTTCCCCAGTCGCTCCCCCACTCTCCTTCTCTTCCCCACTCTCTCCCTCTCTCTCTCTCTCTCTTCCCCAGTCTCTCTCTCTCTCCCTCTCTCTCTCTCTTCCCCGTTCTCTCCCTCGCTCTCTCTCTTCCCCGTCTCTCTCTCTCTCTCTCTTCCCCAGTCTCTCCCTCTCTCTCTCTCTCTCTTCCCCACTCTCTCCCTCTCTCTCTCTCTCTTCCCCGCTCTCTCCCTCTCTCTCTCTCTCTCTTCCCTGCTCTTTCCCTCTCTCTCTCTCTCTCATACATAGATACATAGATACATAGAAGATAGGAGCAGGAGTAGGCCATCCGGCCCTTCGAGCCTGCTCCGCCATTTAATGAGATCATGGCTGATCCTCCAATTCAGTATCCCGTCCCCGCCTTCTCTCCGTAACCCTTAACCCCTTTTGCCTGTAGAAATATATCTAATTCCCTCTTAAATATATTTAATGAGCTGGCGTACACTGCCCTCTGTGGCAATGAGTTCCACAGGTTCACCACCCTCTGAGTGAAGAAATTCCCCCTCATTTCTGTCCTAAATGGTTTAGCCCTTATCCTTAAATTATGTCCTCTAGTTCTGTTCTCACCCGCCAAGGGAAACATTCCTTCTGCATCTAGTCTGTCTAGACCTGTCAGAATTTTATACACTTCTATGAGGTCCCCTCTCAATCTTCTAAACTCCAGTGTGTACATCCCTAAACTACATAGTCTCTCCTCATAGGTCAATCCCGCCATTCCTGGTATCAGCCTGGTGAATCGCCGCTGCACCCCCTCCATGGCAAGAACATCTTTCCTCAGATGAGGCGACCAAAACTGTACACAGTACTCGAGGTGTGGTCTCACCAGTGCCCTGTACAGCTGCAGCAAGGTATCCCTGTTCCTGTATTCCAACCCTTTTGCTATGAAGGCCAGCATACCGTTTGCCTTCTTGATCGCCTGTTGCACCTGCATGCTCGCCTTCAGTGACTGGTGTACAAGAACACCCAGGTCTCTCTGTACTTCCCCCTCTCCCAATTTATTGCCATTTAAATAATAATTTGCCCTCCCGTTCCTGCACCCAAGGTGGATAACTTCGCACTTGTCCACATTATAGTGCATCTGCCATTTATCCGCCCAATCACCCAGTCTGTCCAAATCGCTCTGGAGCTTCCTGGTCTCCTCCTCTGAGCCCACCCCACCTCCTAGTTTAGTGTCGTCTGCAAATTTGGAAATGCTGCATCCGACTCCCTGATCCAGGTCATTAATGTAAATTGTGAACAGCTGGGGACCCAGGACAGATCCCTGTGGTACCCCACTTGTTACTGCCTGCCATTCAGAAAATGAGCCGTTTATTCCAACTCTCTGTTTTCTATCTGACAGCCAGTTCTCTATCCACGTCAATACTTTCCCCTTTATCCCATGAGCTTCAATTTTCCCTGCTAATCTTTTATGTGGGACCTTATCGAAGGGCTTTTGGAAGTCCAGGTACACCACATCTACTGGCTCTCCCCCATCTATTTTACCAGTTACTCCCTCAAAAAATTCCAATAGATTAGTCAAGCACGATTTACCCTTTGTAAATCCATGTTGACTCTGTCCTATCCTGTCCCCATTTGCTAAGTGCTCCGCTATTTCATCCTTAATGATGGACTCCAGCATTTTGCCCACAACTGATGTAAGGCTTACAGGTCTGTAATTACCTGCTTTTTCCCTACCCCCCTTTTTGAATAGTGGGGTAACGTTAGCTACCCTCCAATCCATGGGCACTGTTCCCGAGTCTAATGAATTCTGAAAAATCATACTTAGTGCATCCGCTATCTCTAGGGCCACCTCCTTCAGCACCCTAGGATGCATGTTATCAGGCCCTGGGGATTTGTCCGCCTTCAATCCCTTTAGCTTCCTTAACACCATATCCTTAGAGATATTGACTTGCGTCAGTTCCTCCTTTGCAAATGTCCCTATTTTTCCCGATATCCCAGGGAGGTTTTTTGTGTCTTCCTTCGTAAAGACTGACCCAAAGTATGCATTTAGTTGGTCTGATATTTCTTTATTTCCCGTTATATATTCCCCCGTATCTGACTGCAATGGGCCAACTTTGGTTTTCACCAGTCTTTTCCTCTTGATATACTTATAAAAGCTTTTGGAGTTAGTTTTTATATTTTCCGCCAGCTTGCTTTCGTAAGCTATTTTGCCCCTCTTGATTAAGCCCTTTGTCCTCCTTTGCTCTATCTTAAACTGTTCTCAATCTTCCGCCCTGGCGCTTTTTTTGGCTATTTTATACGCCCTATCTTTGGATTTTATGCTGTCTCTAATTTCCCCTGTTATCCACGGTTGAGTCACCTTTTTAGATTTCCTTTTATGCCAGATTGGTATAAACAATTTTTGCAATTTTGTCATTCTATCTTTAAATGCTTGCCATTGTTTATCTACCTCCAGTCCTCCCAGGAACGTTGTCCAATCAGACCTACTCAGTTCCCGTCTAATGGCATCATAATTCCCCTTGTTTAAATTCAGGACCTTAGTATCTGAGTCAATTTCTTCGCTCTCCATTTCGAGTGAGAAATCGATCATGTTATGATCGCTCTGACCCAAGGGTCCCCGTACAACAAGATTACTAATTAGTCCCTTCTCATTGCACAGTACCCAGTCCAATATAGCCTGTTCCCGAGTTGGTTCCTCGACATATTGATCCAGATAACCATCCCTTAAACACTCAAGGAATTCCTCCTCCTCATTATTTTTACTGATTAGGCTATTCCAATCTATATGTAAGTTAAAGTCACCTATGATGACAGCTGTGCTCTTATTGCACGCTTCTCTAATTTCCCTCGTGATGCCCTCCCCAACCTCTATTTTACTATTTGGAGGCCTATATACCACTCCTATTAATGTTTTTCGCCCCTCGCTATTTCTTAGCTCCACCCATATAGATTCTGTATTAACTGAGTTAATATCCTTCCTTTCAATTGCATTTATCCCTTCTTTTACCAGCAATGCTACCCCTCCTCCCTTTCTTTTTTGTCGATCCTTCCTAAATACTGAATACCCCTGTATGTTAAGCTCCCAGCCCTGCTCACCCTGCAACCATGTTTCCGTAATCCCAATTAGATCATAATTATTAACCTCTATTTCCACAGCTAATTCATCTACCTTGTTCCTGATGCTTCTCGCATTAAGGTATAAAACCCTCAGGCTTTTTTTATGCTCACATTTTTTATGAATTGGTTTGGCCCTTTGTTTTTTGTTCCTCACCCTTTTACCATTTATTTCTGTCTGCCTTTCACTTTCCTCTATTTCACTACATAGTCTTCCCCAGTCTCTCTCTCTCTCCCTCTCTCTCTCTCTCTCTTCCCCGTTCTCTCCCTCGCTCTCTCTCTCTTCCCCAGTCTCTCTCTCTCTCTCTTCCCCAGTCTCTCCCTCTCTCTCTCTCTCTTCCCCAGTCTCTCTCTCTCTCTCTCTCTCCCTTCCTCGCTCTCTCCCTCTCTCTCTCTCTCTATTCCCCAGTCTCTCTCTCTCTCTCTCTCTCTCTTCCCCAGTCTCTCTCTCTCTCTCTCTCTCTCTTCCCCGCTCTCTCCCTCTCACTCTCTCTCTCTCTTCCCCAGTCTCTCCCTCTCTCTCTCTCTCTTCCCCGCTCTCTCCCTCTCTCTCTCTCTCACTTCCCCGCTCTTTCCCTCTCTCTCTCTCTCTCTTCCCCAGTCTCTCTCTCTCTCCCTCTCTCTCTCTCTCTTTCCCGTTCTCTCCCTCGCTCTCTCTCTCTCTTCCCCAGTCTCTCCCTCTCTCTCTCTCTCTTCCCCGCTCTCTCCCTCTCTCTCTCTCTCTCTCTCTCTCTCTCTCTTCCCCGTGTCTCTCTCTCTCTCTCTCCCCCGCTCTCTCTCTCTCTCTTCCCCAGTCTCCCTCTCTCTCTCTCTTCCCCAGTCTCTCTCCCTCTCTCTCTCTCTCTTCCCCGTTCTCTCCCTCGCTCTCTCTCTCTTCCCCGCTCTCTCCCTCTCTCTCTCACTCTTCCCCGTCTCTCTCTCTCTCCCTCTCTCTCTCTCTGTTCCCCGCTCTCTCCCTCTCTCTCTCTCTCTCTCTTCCCCAGTCTCCCTCTCTCTCTCTCTCTTCCCCAGTCTCTCTCTCTCTCTCTCTCTCTTCCCCAGTCTCTCTCTGTCTCATCCCCGCTCTCTCTCTCTCTCTCTCTCTCTCTCCCTCTCTCTCTCTCTTCCCCAGTCTCTCTCTCTCTCTCTCTCTCTCTTCCTCTCTCTCTCCCTCTCTCTCTCTCTCTTCCCCAGTCTCTCTCTCTCTCTCTCTCTTCCCAAGTCTCTCTCTCTCTCTCTCTCTCTCTTCCCCAGTCTCTCTCTCTCTCTCTCTTCCCCACTCTCTCCCTCTCTCTCTCTCTCTTCCCCAGTCTCTCCCCCACTCTCTCTCTCTCTTCCCCACTCTCTCCCTCTCTCTCTGTCTCTCTTCCCCGCTTTTTCCCTCTCTCTCTCTCTCTCTTCCCCGGTCTCTCTCTCTCTCCCTCTCTCTCTCTCTCTTCCCCGTCTCTCCCTCGCTCTCTCTCTCTTCCCCATTCTCTCTCTCTCTCTCTTCCCCAGTCTCTCCCTCTCTCTCTCTCTCTCTTCCCCAGTCACTCTCTCTCTCTCTCTCCCTTCCTCGCTCTCTCCCTCTCTCTCTCTCTCTTCCCCAGTCTCTCTCTCTCTCTCTCTTCCCCGGTCTCTCTCTCTCTCTCTCTCTTCCCCGCTTTCTCCCTCTCTCTCTCTCTCTTCCCCAGTCTCTCTCTCTCTCCCTCTCTCTCTCTCTCTTCCCTGCTCTCTCCCTCTCTCTCTCTCTCTCTCTCTTCCCCAGTCTCTCTCTCTCTCTCTCTCTCTCTTCCCCGCTCTCTCTCTCTCTCTCTCTTCCCCAGTCTCCCTCTCTCTCTCTCTCTTCCCCAATCTCGCTCTCTCTTCCCCACTCTCTCGCTCTCTCTCTCTCTCCCTCTCTCTCTCTCTCTCTTCCCCAGTCTCTCTCTCTCTCTCTTCCTCTCTCCCTCCCTCTCTCTCTCTCTCTTCCCCAGTCTCTCTCTCTCTCTCTCTCTCTCTCTGCCCCAGTCTCTCTCTCTCTCTCTCTCTTCCTCGCTCTCTCCCTCTCTCTCTCTCTCTACCCCAGTCTCTCTCTCTCTCTCTCTCTCACTCTCTTCCCCCGCCTCTCTCTCTCTCTCTCTCTCTTCCCCGCTCTCTCCCTCTCTCTCTCTCTCTCTTCCCCAGTCTCTCCCTCTCTCTCCCTCTCTTCCCCGCTCTCTCAACCCCTCTCTCTCTCTTTCTTCCCCGCTCTTTCCCAGCCTGTCTCTCTCTCTCTTCCCCAGTCTCTCTCTCTCTCCCTCTCTCTCTCTCTCTTCCCCGTTCTCTCCCTCGCTCTCTCTCTCTTCCCCAGTCTCTCTCTCTCTCTCTTCCCCGCTCTCTCCCGCTCTCTCTCTCTCTTCCCCAGTCTCTCCCTCTCTCTCTCTCTCTTCCCCGCTCTTTCCCTCTCTCTCTCTCTCTTCCCCAGTCTCTCTCTCTCTCTCCCTCTCTCTCTCTCTCTTCCCCGTTCTCTCCCTCGCTCTCTCTCTCTTCCCTAGTCTCTCTCTCTCTCTCTTCCCCAGTCTCTCCCTCGCTCTCTCTCTCTTCCCCAGTCTCTCTTTCTCTCTCTCTTCCCCAGTCTCTCCCTCTCTCTCTCTCTCTTCCCCAGTCTCTCTCTCTCTCTCTCCCTTCCTCGCTCTCTCCCTCTCTCTCTCTCTTCCCCGCTCTCTCCCTCTCTCTCTCTCTTCCCCAGTCTCTCTCTCTCTCCCTCTCTCTCTCTCTCTTCCCCGCTCTCTCCCTCTCTCTCTCTCTCTTCCCCAGTCTCTCTCTCTCTCTCTCTTCTCTCTTCCCCGCTCTCTCTCTCTCTCTCTCTCTCTTCCCCAGTCTCTCTCTCTCTCTCTCTCTTCCCCGCTCTCTCCCTCTCTCTCTCTCTCTCTTCCCCAGTCTCTCTCGCTCTCTCTCTCTCTCCCCCGCTCCCTCCCTCTCTCTCTCTCTCTTCCCCACTCTCTCCCTCTCTCTCTCACTCTTCCCCAGTCTCTCTCCCTCTCCCTCTCTCTCTCTCTCTCTTCCCCAGTCTCTCTCTCTCTCTCTCTTCCCCAGTCTCTCTCTCTCTCTCTTCCCCACACTCTCTCTCACTCTCTCTCTCCCTCTCTCTCTCTCTCTGTTCCCCAGTCTCTCTCTCTCTCTCTCTCTTCCTCTCTCTCTCCCTCTCTCTCTCTTTCTTCCCCAGTCTCTCTCTCTCTCTCTCTCTCTTCCCCAGTCTCTCTCTCTCTCTCTCTCTCTTCCTCTCTCTCTCTCTCTCTCTCTCTTCCCCAGTCTCTCTCTCTCTCTTCCCCGCTCTCTCCCTCTCTCTCTCTCTCTTCCCCAGTCTCTCCCTCTCTCTCTCTCTCTTCCCCACTCTCTCCCTCTCTCTCTCTCTCTTCCCCGTTCTCTCCCTCGCTCTCTCTCTCTCTTCCCCAGTCTCTCTCTCTCTCTTCCCCAGTCTCTCCCTCTCTCTCTCTCTTCCCCAGTCTCTCTCTCTCTCTCTCTCCCTTCCTCGCTCTCTCCCTCTCTCTCTCTCTCTTCCCCAGTCTCTCTCTCTCTCTCTCTTCCCCTGTCTCTCTCTCTCTCTTCCCCGCTCTTTCCCTCTCTCTCTCTCTCTTCCCCAGTCTCTCTCTCTCTCCCTCTCTCTCTCTCTCTTCCCCGCTCTCTCCCTCTCTCTCTCTCTCTCTCTTCCCCAGTCTCTCTCTCTCTCTCTCTCTTCCCCGCTCTCTCTCTCTCTCTCTTCCCCAGTCTCTCTCTCTCTCTCTCTCTTCCTCGCTCTCTCCCTCTCTCTCTCTCACTTCCCCAGTCTCTCTCTCTCTCTCTCTCTCTCTCTCTTCCCCAGTCTCTCTCTCTCTCTCTTCCCCGCTCTCTCCCTCTCTCTCTCTCTCTTCCCCAGTCTCTCCCTCTCTCTCTCTCTCACTTCCCCAGTCTCCCTCTCTCTCTCTCTCTTCCCCAGTCTCTCTCTCTCTCTTCCCCGCTCTCTCGCTCTCTCTCTCTCTCTCCCTCTCTCTCTCTCTCTCTTCCCCAGTCTCTCTCTCTCTCTCTTCCTCTCTCTCTCCCTCTCTCTCTCTCTCTTCCCCTGTCTCTCTCTCTCTCTTCCCCGCTCTCTCGCTCTCTCTCTCTCTCTCTCTCTCGCTCTCTCTTCCCCGCTCTCTCCCTCTCTCTCTCTCTCTCTCTCTTCCCCAGTCTCTCTCTCTCTCTCTATCTCTCTCTTCCCCAGTCTCTCTCTCTCTCTCTCTTCCTCGCTCTCTCCCTCTCTCTCTCTCTCTTCCCCAGTCTCTCTCTCTCTCTCTCTCTCTCTTCCCCAGTCACTCTCTCTCTCTCTCTCTTCCCCGCTCTCTCCCTCTCTCTCTCTCTCTCTTCCCCAGTCTCTCCCTCTCTCTCTCTCTCTTCCCCAGTCTCTGCCTCTCTCTCTCTCTTGCCCAGTCTCTCTCTCTCTCTCTCTCCCTTCCTCGCTCTCTCCCTCTCTCTCTCTCTTCCATAGTCTCTCTCTCTCTCTTCCCCAGTCTCTCTCTTTCGCTCTCTCTTCCCCGCTCTCTCCCTCTCTCTCTCTCTCTCTTCCCCAGTCTCTCCCTCTCTCTCTCTCTCTTCCCCGCTCTCTCCCTCTCTCTCTCTCCCTTCCCCGCTCTTTCCCTCTCTCTCACTCTCTTCCCCAGTCTCTCTCTCTCTCCCTCTCTCTCTCTCTCTCTTCTCCGTTCTCTCCCTCGCTCTCTCTCTCTTCCCTAGTCTCTCCCTCTCTCTCTTCCCCAGTCTCTCCCTCTCTCTCTTCCCCAGTCTCTCTCTCTCTCTCTCCCTTCCTCGCTCTCTCCCTCTCTCTCTCTCTATTCCCCAGTCTCTCTCTCTCTCTCTTCCCCAGTCCCTCTCTCTCTCTCTCTCTTTCCCGCTCTCTCCCTCTCTCTCTCTCTCTCTTCCCCAGTCTTTCCCTCTCTCTTCCCCAGTCTCTCTCTCTCTCTCTCTCTCCCTTCCTCGCTCTCTCCCTCTCTCTCTCTCTTCCCCAGTCTCTCCCTCTCTCTCTCTCTCTTCCCCGCTCTCTCCCTCTCTACTCTCTCTCTCTCTCTCTTCCCCAGTCTTTCTCTCTCTCTCTCTCTTCCCCGTTCTCTCTCTCTCTCTCTTCCCCAGTCTCCCTCTCTCTCTCTCTTCCCCAGTCTCTCTCTCTCTCTCTCTCTCTCTCTCTCTTCCCCGCTCTCTCGCTCTCTCTCTCTCTCCCTCTCTCTCTCTCTCTCTCTTCCCCAGTCTCTCCCTCTCTCTCTCTCTCTTCCCCAGTCGCTCCCCCACTCTCCTTCTCTTCCCCACTCTCTCCCTCTCTCTCTCTCTCTCTTCCCCAGTCTCTCTCTCTCTCCCTCTCTCTCTCTCTTCCCCGTTCTCTCCCTCGCTCTCTCTCTTCCCCGTCTCTCTCTCTCTCTCTCTTCCCCAGTCTCTCCCTCTCTCTCTCTCTCTCTCTTCCCCACTCTCTCCCTCTCTCTCTCTCTCTTCCCCGCTCTCTCCCTCTCTCTCTCTCTCTCTTCCCTGCTCTTTCCCTCTCTCTCTCTCTCTCATACATAGATACATAGATACATAGAAGATAGGAGCAGGAGTAGGCCATCCGGCCCTTCGAGCCTGCTCCGCCATTTAATGAGATCATGGCTGATCCTCCAATTCAGTATCCCGTCCCCGCCTTCTCTCCGTAACCCTTAACCCCTTTTGCCTGTAGAAATATATCTAATTCCCTCTTAAATATATTTAATGAGCTGGCGTACACTGCCCTCTGTGGCAATGAGTTCCACAGGTTCACCACCCTCTGAGTGAAGAAATTCCCCCTCATTTCTGTCCTAAATGGTTTAGCCCTTATCCTTAAATTATGTCCTCTAGTTCTGTTCTCACCCGCCAAGGGAAACATTCCTTCTGCATCTAGTCTGTCTAGACCTGTCAGAATTTTATACACTTCTATGAGGTCCCCTCTCAATCTTCTAAACTCCAGTGTGTACATCCCTAAACTACATAGTCTCTCCTCATAGGTCAATCCCGCCATTCCTGGTATCAGCCTGGTGAATCGCCGCTGCACCCCCTCCATGGCAAGAACATCTTTCCTCAGATGAGGCGACCAAAACTGTACACAGTACTCGAGGTGTGGTCTCACCAGTGCCCTGTACAGCTGCAGCAAGGTATCCCTGTTCCTGTATTCCAACCCTTTTGCTATGAAGGCCAGCATACCGTTTGCCTTCTTGATCGCCTGTTGCACCTGCATGCTCGCCTTCAGTGACTGGTGTACAAGAACACCCAGGTCTCTCTGTACTTCCCCCTCTCCCAATTTATTGCCATTTAAATAATAATTTGCCCTCCCGTTCCTGCACCCAAGGTGGATAACTTCGCACTTGTCCACATTATAGTGCATCTGCCATTTATCCGCCCAATCACCCAGTCTGTCCAAATCGCTCTGGAGCTTCCTGGTCTCCTCCTCTGAGCCCACCCCACCTCCTAGTTTAGTGTCGTCTGCAAATTTGGAAATGCTGCATCCGACTCCCTGATCCAGGTCATTAATGTAAATTGTGAACAGCTGGGGACCCAGGACAGATCCCTGTGGTACCCCACTTGTTACTGCCTGCCATTCAGAAAATGAGCCGTTTATTCCAACTCTCTGTTTTCTATCTGACAGCCAGTTCTCTATCCACGTCAATACTTTCCCCTTTATCCCATGAGCTTCAATTTTCCCTGCTAATCTTTTATGTGGGACCTTATCGAAGGGCTTTTGGAAGTCCAGGTACACCACATCTACTGGCTCTCCCCCATCTATTTTACCAGTTACTCCCTCAAAAAATTCCAATAGATTAGTCAAGCACGATTTACCCTTTGTAAATCCATGTTGACTCTGTCCTATCCTGTCCCCATTTGCTAAGTGCTCCGCTATTTCATCCTTAATGATGGACTCCAGCATTTTGCCCACAACTGATGTAAGGCTTACAGGTCTGTAATTACCTGCTTTTTCCCTACCCCCCTTTTTGAATAGTGGGGTAACGTTAGCTACCCTCCAATCCATGGGCACTGTTCCCGAGTCTAATGAATTCTGAAAAATCATACTTAGTGCATCCGCTATCTCTAGGGCCACCTCCTTCAGCACCCTAGGATGCATGTTATCAGGCCCTGGGGATTTGTCCGCCTTCAATCCCTTTAGCTTCCTTAACACCATATCCTTAGAGATATTGACTTGCGTCAGTTCCTCCTTTGCAAATGTCCCTATTTTTCCCGATATCCCAGGGAGGTTTTTTGTGTCTTCCTTCGTAAAGACTGACCCAAAGTATGCATTTAGTTGGTCTGCCATTTCTTTATTTCCCGTTATATATTCCCCCGTATCTGACTGCAATGGGCCAACTTTGGTTTTCACCAGTCTTTTCCTCTTGATATACTTATAAAAGCTTTTGGAGTTAGTTTTTATATTTTCCGCCAGCTTGCTTTCGTAAGCTATTTTGCCCCTCTTGATTAAGCCCTTTGTCCTCCTTTGCTCTATCTTAAACTGTTCTCAATCTTCCGCCCTGGCGCTTTTTTTGGCTATTTTATACGCCCTATCTTTGGATTTTATGCTGTCTCTAATTTCCCCTGTTATCCACGGTTGAGTCACCTTTTTAGATTTCCTTTTATGCCAGATTGGTATAAACAATTTTTGCAATTTTGTCATTCTATCTTTAAATGCTTGCCATTGTTTATCTACCTCCAGTCCTCCCAGGAACGTTGTCCAATCAGACCTACTCAGTTCCCGTCTAATGGCATCATAATTCCCCTTGTTTAAATTCAGGACCTTAGTATCTGAGTCAATTTCTTCGCTCTCCATTTCGAGTGAGAAATCGATCATGTTATGATCGCTCTGACCCAAGGGTCCCCGTACAACAAGATTACTAATTAGTCCCTTCTCATTGCACAGTACCCAGTCCAATATAGCCTGTTCCCGAGTTGGTTCCTCGACATATTGATCCAGATAACCATCCCTTAAACACTCAAGGAATTCCTCCTCCTCATTATTTTTACTGATTAGGCTATTCCAATCTATATGTAAGTTAAAGTCACCTATGATGACAGCTGTGCTCTTATTGCACGCTTCTCTAATTTCCCTCGTGATGCCCTCCCCAACCTCTATTTTACTATTTGGAGGCCTATATACCACTCCTATTAATGTTTTTCGCCCCTCGCTATTTCTTAGCTCCACCCATATAGATTCTGTATTAACTGAGTTAATATCCTTCCTTTCAATTGCATTTATCCCTTCTTTTACCAGCAATGCTACCCCTCCTCCCTTTCTTTTTTGTCGATCCTTCCTAAATACTGAATACCCCTGTATGTTAAGCTCCCAGCCCTGCTCACCCTGCAACCATGTTTCCGTAATCCCAATTAGATCATAATTATTAACCTCTATTTCCACAGCTAATTCATCTACCTTGTTCCTGATGCTTCTCGCATTAAGGTATAAAACCCTCAGGCTTTTTTTATGCTCACATTTTTTATGAATTGGTTTGGCCCTTTGTTTTTTGTTCCTCACCCTTTTACCATTTATTTCTGTCTGCCTTTCACTTTCCTCTATTTCACTACATAGTCTTCCCCAGTCTCTCTCTCTCTCCCTCTCTCTCTCTCTCTCTTCCCCGTTCTCTCCCTCGCTCTCTCTCTCTTCCCTAGTCTCTCTCTCTCTCTCTTCCCCAGTCTCTCCCTCTCTCTCTCTCTCTTCCCCAGTCTCTCTCTCTCTCTCTCTCTCCCTTCCTCGCTCTCTCCCTCTCTCTCTCTCTCTATTCCCCAGTCTCTCTCTCTCTCTCTCTCTCTCTTCCCCAGTCTCTCTCTCTCTCTCTCTCTCTCTTCCCCGCTCTCTCCCTCTCACTCTCTCTCTCTCTTCCCCAGTCTCTCCCTCTCTCTCTCTCTCTTCCCCGCTCTCTCCCTCTCTCTCTCTCTCACTTCCCCGCTCTTTCCCTCTCTCTCTCTCTCTCTTCCCCAGTCTCTCTCTCTCTCCCTCTCTCTCTCTCTCTTTCCCGTTCTCTCCCTCGCTCTCTCTCTCTCTTTCCCAGTCTCTCTCTCTCTCTCTTCCCCAGTCTCTCCCTCTCTCTCTCTTCCCCAGTCTCTCTCTCTCTCTCTCTCTCTCTCCCTTCCTCGCTCTCTCCCTCTCTCTCTCTCTTCCCCAGTCTCTCTCTCTCTCTCTCTCTCTCTCTTCCCCAGTCTCTCTCTCTCTCTCTCTCTCTCTCTTCCCCAGTCTCTCTCTCTCTCTCTCTTCCCCGCTCTCTCCCTCTCTCTCTCTCTCTCTTCCCCGCTCTCTCCCTCTCTCTCTCTCTCTCTTCCCCAGTCTCTCCCTGCAAAATTGTCCCGCACCCCATGAATCTGCGCCGGGCGATGACAGCGGCCGATTCACGGGCGGGAACGTGACGGCAGGAGGCTCGCGGGGCGCTCAGTAAAGGCGAGGGTGGCAGGCGGGGGGGAAAAAATCGCCTGACTTACTTGTTGCGTCTTTGAGCGCGGGGTCCGTGCCGCGATCTGACACTCCTCTCGTGTGCCGGGCTGTTGGCACAGCACCAACTCCCCGGTGGTCCAGGCAGGGCCCCGCAGAATTGTGGGCTTGGGCCCTCTCCGTTAATGAGGGGAGGAGCCCTTCCATGCGGCAGTGCTACGTGGCCCAGTGCGCAGGGCTGCAGAACGCACCGCCCCGATATTCGGGGTTAGCGCTCTAAGAAGGAAGTGGAGCGCTTGAATTAACCTTTCACCTCCCTCTTGGGGCCCTAAAACTGAAGTTAGCGATCGCCGGTGCTAAATTTAGCGCCCGGGCAATGTTAGCGACCCAAGCTGGTCACTTCCGAATTTCTCCCCCCAGGACTTAACAGGACAGTTTTGTATTTTTTGAACTTCAGGGCTGACGAGCTGGACCGAAAGGGTCATTGCGCTTAACAATTCGTGAACTTTACATTTTAAAGGAGAAAAATGAACAGGGCATTGACAGGTCTAATCACAAACATTGTACTTAAGTTACATGCAGAATAATAAGTGGACAAATGTGAGAAGTCGCACAACACCAGGTTATAGTCCAACAGCTTTATTTGAAATCACAAGCTTTCGGAGCGCTGCTCCTTCGTCAGGTGAAGGGAAGAGATGTATATCGGCACAGCATATATAGTCAGAGAACACAGCCAGATGATTACAGTTAATCTTTCTAACTGCCCTTTATCGCACCTCGGCAGAGAGATAATCACAGCAATCAAAGGTGTGGATGGTGTCCAAACAGGTCAGTCAGGAAAACATTACATCAAAGACAATGAGGTGGGGTCACAAGGGGTCAAATGTGTCAGATGCTGGGGTCTGGATGGAAAACAAAAAACCTGTTTTGCTGGAAATCACAGCAGGTCCGGCCGCATCTGTGTAGAGAGAACAAGCCAACGACGACTCGAGTCTGGATGACTCTATGCCAGGTGGGGTTACATGTAGCGTGACATGAACCCAAGATCCCGGTTGAGGCCGTCCTCATGAGTGCGGACCTTGGCTATCAGTTTCTGCTCGATGATTTTGTGGTGGAAACAGATTCAATAGTAGTCTTCAAAAGGGAATTGGATAAATACTTGAAGGAGAAAAAATTGCAGGGATATGGGGAAAGAGCGAGGGGAGTGGGACTAACTGGATTGCTCTTTGAAAGAGCCGGCATAGACTCGATGGGTCGAACGGCCTCCTTCTGTGCTGCACTATTCTATGATTCAATATGTTGCTTTGTGGTGCAGTTCAGCGAGAATTGAGCCAAAGACTCGAGGGGCAGTTGTATCAAGGCAGAGCGGCAGCGTGCAGCAGTGTCTGTGAGTGTCTTTGAATCCTTCCCCAGCACTCACAAGCTTGCTCAGGGTGTGCACGGTTGCTAGGAAACGCTTTAAACAATCCCAGGCTCAATCCCATTTGGCTCAGGTCAATGAACGTTGTTGTTGTTGTTGTTGTAAAATTTGCCCAGGGACAAAAAAAAATCACGCTCAGAGGAGTCTGTGGCCTGCTCAGTACAAAAGAAAATTAGAGGGAACATTGAACCCAAGTGAACCTTGCATTAGTAAGGGCATCCCTGGCATCTCAGGCAGCAACGTGAGCAGCTGGTGCTCCATTGCCCTCATCACCTTCCTCCTCCTCCTCAGAAGCATCCATAGAGAATCTGTGCTCTGCGCCTTGTTCCTCCTGCAGGTCCAAACTTCGCTGCTGCACAATGTTGAGCAGAGCACAGCACACCACGGCCATTCTGGAGACCCTGGCTGGTGCATACTGAAGGGCCCCTCCAGATCTGTCAAGGCACCTGAAGCGCATCTTCAGCATGCCGATGGCTTGTTCGATTACACATCTGGTGGTCATATGGTATTCATTATAGCACTGTTGGGCTTCATTGGTCGGGTTTCTGATGGGTGTCATGAAGTGGGTGTCCCTTGTCACCTAGCAGCCACCCCTTAAGTCTGTTTCCAAGTCCGAAGATGTCAGGCAGCTTGGACTGGCAGCTCCCCAGGAATGATGCTCACACCTGCAGAAATATCTTATTGTGGTTGCACACCAGCTGCACATTGATGGAGTGGAAGCCCTTGCGGTTGATCAATATTCCTGGTTGATCTGGGGGTGCCTGGATTGCCATGTGTGCAGTCGATGGCACCCTGGACCTGTGGGAAGCCAGCCAGGGACGCAAACCCTAGCGCCTGCTCATTCTGGCTGGAGTCATCACAGGAGAAGTTGACATAACTGCCGGCCCTGGCAGACAACTCATCAGTCACCTGTCTTATGCATTTGTGGGCGGCCGACTGGGAGATCCTGGATATGTCTCCCGCAGAGCCCTGGATGGATGTGGATGCAAAAAAGTTCAGGGCCGTGGTGATTTTGACAGTCACTGGTAACGTGTGGCCACCAGGTCCAACAGGCAGCGGGTCTTCTTCGAGGTGGCTGCAGATGTCACCACCTGACGTGACAACTTGAGCTCCTGAAACACTGGTGTTCGGACATGTCAAAAAACTCAGCCTCTACCTGTAGCCCCTGTTTCACGGGTAGTGCCTCCTGTGAGCTGTAACTCTCCGTCGCTCCCCTCTCCACCCTCCCCTCCCCTCTCCACCCTCCCTTCTCCTCTCCACCCTCTCCTCTCCGCCGCTCCCCTCTCCACCCTCCCTTCTCCTCTCCACCCTCTCCTCTCCACCCTCCCCTCTCCACCCTCCCCTCTCCACCCTCCCCTCCCCTCTCCACCCTCCCCTCCCCTCTCCACCCTCCCCTCCCCTCTCCACCCTCCCCTCCCCTCTCCACCCTCCCCTCCCCTCTCCACCCTCCCCTCTCCACCCTCCCCTCCCCTCTCCACCCTCCCCTCTCCACCCTCCCCTCCCCTCTCCACCCTCCCCTCTCCTCTCCACCCTCCCCTCTCCTCTCCACCCTCCCCTCTCCACCCTCCCCTCTCCACCCTCCCCTCTCCACCCTCCCCTCTCCACCCTCCCCTCTCCTCTCCACCGCTCCCCTCGCTGCCGCTCCCCTCTCCTCTCTGCCGCTCCCCTCGCTGCTGCTCTCCTCTCTGATGTCCAGCTACAGGTCTCTGAACAGCTGCTGCCGATGCTGGTCATATTGCTCCTCGTCCGAGGGCCAATCGACGGCACCAAGGCACCACCCATCCTGATGTGATTGAGAAAAGCTTCAAAGTGTAGAAAGTAACCTCTCAACAAAAGTACAGTGAACAAACCTTTTCCCACTAGTAGGTAAAGCAGCTGTGTGTGCTGAGTATTTATTGCGGTATTTCTATGAGGAAAAAAAGAAGTATTTGCATTTCTATACTGCCTGTCATGACCTCAGGACATCCCAAAGTGCTTTGCAGCCAATGAAATACTTTTGAAGTGTAGTCACTGTTGCAATATAGGCACCACAGGAGCCAAAATGCGCACAGCAAGATCCCACAAACAGCAACGTGCTAATGACCAGATAATCTGTATTAATCAGGCCCTTGTATTCTTGCCTTGTTTTCACTGACGAGTTTCAGGAAGGCC
Organism: Squalus acanthias; assembly: GCA_030390025.1. Lineage (NCBI taxonomy): Eukaryota > Metazoa > Chordata > Chondrichthyes > Squaliformes > Squalidae > Squalus > Squalus acanthias. The sequence continues at coordinate 205,271,961 of CM059427.1, read as the reverse complement.
AGGAAACCCGTGGATTCGTGTTAAACTTAAAACATTGCTGAAATATCGTTCAACCCTTGAGGGAGAGTTCAGGTAAGGGTAAATTTATTAGTCTGAAGAGAAAAGTCAAGGCTGTAGAGCAGAGTAGTGATTTGGGTAAAATGACGCATTGTGTCAGGAAGGGATTGAGTTTAATAAGGGTAATAGGACAACAGCAACTAAGGACACATGAGGGAAAAATAGTAAAAATTTAAAATTAAAGGCGCTATATCTGAATCCATGAAGCATTCGTAACAGGATAAATGAATTAATGGCACAAATGGAGATAAATGGGTTTGACCTAGTATCCATTACTGAGACATGGTTGCAGGGTGACCAAGGTTGGGAACTAAATATTCCAGGACACTTGACTTTTAGAAAAGATCGGCTAAATGGAAAAGGAGGAGGGGTAGCCTTGAAAATAAAGGATGGGATAAAGACAGTAGAGAGAAAGGATCTTAGCCCGGAAAATCAGGATGTAGAATCAGTATGTGTGGTGCAAAGAAATAACAAAGGGCAGAAAACATTGGTGGGAGTTGTTTATAGGCCTCCTAACAGTAATTATAGTGTTGGACAGAGTATAACTCAGGAAATAAAAGGAGCATGTAACAAAGGTAATGCAATAATCCTGGGGGACTTTAATCTTCATACAGACTGGGCAAACCAAATTGGCAAAAGTACGTTGGAAGACGAGTTCACAGAATGCATTCGAAACAGTTTTCTAGAACAATATGTCGAAGAACCAACTCAGGAACAGGCAATTTTAGATCTGGTATTGTGTAATGAGAAAGGGTTAATTAATAATCTTAGAGTAAAGGATCCTCTGGGGAAGAGTGATCATAATATGATAGACTTTCATATTGAGTTTGAGAGTGATGTGGTTAAGCATAAAACTAGGGTCTTAAATTTGGCAAAACCAATTACAGAGGTATGAGGAGTGAGATGGCTGAGGTAGATTGGGAAATTAGATTAAAAGATATGATGGTAGATAAGCAATGGCAAACATTTAAAGAAATAATTCAAAACTCTCAGTGAATATACATTCCCTTAAGGAATAAAAACTCCATGGGAAAAGTGGTCCAGCCATGGCAAACTAGAGAAGTTAAGGATGGTATTAGATTAAAAGAGGCTTACAATGTTGCCAAAAAGAGTAGTAAACCGAAGGATTAGGAGGGTTTTAAAAATCAGCAAAGGATGACCAAGAAATTAATTAAGAGGGAGAAAATAGAATAATGGAGTAAACTAGCAAGAAATATAAAAAGAGATTGTAAGAGATTTGAGGTTAGTTTTCCAGCAAGATGGCTGCCGTTAGGCTGGCAGTTCCGTAAGGCGCTCAGGAGCTCTTCACCTCTATCCAAGGGAATCTCCTCCATCCTTTGTCCTTTCTCTCAAATCTCCTCGATTCCACTGTTCAAATACCCCTGGCTCCTTCAGTTGGTGCATTTTAGCCCGAACTACAAGCTAACTACAAGTTAACTGTTTTCATTGAATCATAGAATGGTTACAGCACAGGAGGACATTCGGCCCATTAAGCCCGTGCCGGCTCTCTGTAAGAGCACTTCAGCTAGTCCCACTCCCCCACCCTTTCCCCGTAGCCCTGCAAATTTCTTTCTTTCAGGTATTTATTCAATTCCCTTTTGAAAGCCACGACTGAGTCTGCCTCCACCACCCTTTCAGGCAGTGCATTCCAGATCCTAACCACTCGCTGCGTAAAAAAGTTTTTCCTCATGTCGCCTTCGGTTCTTTTGCCAATCACCTTGAATCTGTGTCCTCTGGTTCTCGACCCTTCCGCCAATGGGAAGTACTTCATCCCTGGAATCATTCTCGTAAATCTTTTCTGCACCCTCTCTAAGGCCTTCACATCCTTCCTAAAGTACGGTGCCCAGAATTGGACACAATACTCCAGTTGAGGCCGAACCAGTGTTAAATAAAGTTTCATCATAACTGCCACGCTTTTGTACTCTATGCCTCTATTTATGAAGCCCAGGATCCCGTATGCTTTTTTAACCATTTTCTCAACCTGTTCTGCCACCTTCATATATTGTTTATATTGCCTCTCCTTGTTCTTCCTACCAAAATGTATCACTTCACACTTTTCTGCGTTAAATTTCATCTGCCACATGTCCGCCCATTCCACCAGCCTGTCCATGTCTTCTTGAAGTCTATCACTCTCCTCCTCACTGTTCACAAGTTTTGTGTCATCTGCAAATTTTGAAATTGTGCCCTGTACACCCAAGTCTAAGTCATTAATATATATCAAGAAAAGCAGTGGTCCTAGAACCAACCCCTGGGAAACACCACTGTGTACCTTCCTCCAGTCCAAAAAACAACCGTTCACCACTACTCTCTGTTTCCTGTCACTTAGCCAATTTCGTATCCGTGCTGCCACTGTCCCTTTTATTACATAGGATTACATAGGATATATGGCACAGAAACAGGCCATTCGGCCCAACCAGTCCATGCCGGCGTTTATGCTCCACTCGAGCCTCCTCCAGTCTTTCCTCTTCTAAATCTATCAGCATAACCCTCTATTCCCTTTTCCCTCATATGCTTGTCTAGCCTCCCCTTAAATGCAACCATACTATTCGCTTCAACCACTCCCTGTGGTAGCGAGTTCCACATTCTCATCACTCTCTGGGTAAAGAAGTTCCTACTGAGTTCCCTATGCTATGGGCTTCAACTTTGCTGGCAAGCCTATTATGTGGCACTTTATCAAACGCCTTTTGGAACTCCATATAAACCATGTCAACCGCATTGCCCTCATCAACCCTCTCTGTTCCCTCATCAAAAAACTCAATCAAGTTAGTTAAACACGATTTGCCTTTAACAAATCCGTGCTGGCTTTCCTTAAGTAATCCACACTTGTCCAAGTGTTAACTTTGTCCCGGATTATCATTTCTAAAAGCATCCCGACTATCGAGGTTAAGCTGACTGGCCTGTAGTTGCTGGGTTTATCCTTACACCCTATTTTGAACAATGGCGTAACATTTGCAATTCTCCAGTCCTCTGGCACCACCCCTTTATCCAAGGAGGATTGGAAGATTATGGCCAGTACTTCCACGGTTTCTTCCTTAACCTCCCTCAGCGTCCTAGGAAGCATCCCATCCGGTCCTGGTGACTTCTCAACTTTAAGTACAGCCAGCCTTTCTAGTACCTCCTCTTTATCAATTTTTATCCCATCCAGTATCTCCACTACCTCCTCTTTCACTATGTCTGTGGCAGCATCTTCTTCCTTGGTGAAGACAGATGCAAAGTACTCATGTAGTACCTCAGCCATGCTCTCTGCCTCCATTTTAAAATGCCATTACCCGCTCCCCACCCCTGCTCTCTCACTGAGCTGTTGAATTCTTTTCTCAAATTGGTTTCCGAATTTGGACTTCTCTGGATGTCAAGACTACATTTCTGCACTGGGCTACACTGGATTACACCACTCCGTTTCTGCACTGGACTACACTGGATTACACGTTTCTGCACTGGGCTACACTGGATTACACGTTTCTGCACTGGACTTCACTGGATTACACCACTACGTTTCTGCACTGGATTATACTGTAAAACTCATCTGCTCTGTCTCTGAATCTGCTGCTAAAAAATGTTTAAATAACTTTTAAACTGCGTCTGTTTCTCTGGTGAACTGGTTCTATGGTTGTTCAGCTTTGTTGGCTTCTGGCTAGCAGCTGCTGTTTCACTGCTGACTTGAGTAACTCGTTCTGCAGGTTTTTCAGCTTTGTTGGTCGCCTCTGTGTCCTCCAACTTGTGTCAATTTTGCCATCATCTCTCACACCGCAACTGATTCTCATTCCTACTGCAATAACCTCCATTCTCCAATTCTCTACCCTACAAATAGCTTCTGGATTTCGCTCGCCGGCTACACCTGTCTCCGAACTTCGACAACAGTTCGTCTATGCCCCATGCCAACTCCATCCTACCTACGTCAACTTTTTCCCTCCACGGGACCTCCGACTTTAACTCTGGACTCCCTACGCATAGAGTCTGTGGTAACACAATACAGCTTCCTGTGACTCGAACTTTATTGCATCACTTCCTGTGATTAGTCCAGGATAAATACTGGACTGATCAGTTGGATCCTGGAGAGGCATAGAGTAAGACCTCTTTTGTATGTAGCACCTTTTTAGTTGATTAAAGCTTACTTTAAGTTCACCACGCGTAAGGCTCATTCTTACGACAATTTAATCAACTTTGGAAAACTTCGCACTCAAACTTTTTGGACGAACTCGGAACTAAGGATCCAGGGAATCACCCATCATGGAAAACATCCTTAAACCATCGCGTCTTGACTTGGACCCAAACACCCCAGCAGCCGGTAAGGTGTGGAAACACTGGTATCGCACGTTTGACAATTTTCTGGAATATTGTAAGGCTGATGATGACTCAAAGTTGCAGATACTCATCAACTGTGTCACCCCAAATGTATTTCAGTATGTGGAGGAATGGGACAGTTACGAGGAGGCAATTTGGAAGCTTAAGAGACTATATACTAAGACACCGAATGAGGTCTATGCCAGACATCTACTTGCTACAGCCCAACAAGGGCCGGAGGAATCCATTGATAAATTCCTCCAAGAGCTTCGCAGACTTAGTATGGACTGTAACTTTCGAGCGGCCTCAGCTGAGCTGTACCGTGAAGAAATGATCCGTGATGCTTTCATCTGCGGGCTTGCCTCCCCATTTATACGCCAGCGTCTACTGGAAACTAAGACACTTCAGCTTCAGAGAGCTTATGACATGGCTTGCTCTCTAGATCTGGCAAAAAGAAATGCAGACCTTTATACAGTGCCCAGACCTCGGTCTACTGCCTTAACTACAGTCAGGCAATTTAAGAGGCCACAGGTGAACTCTATTAGGGAGGTCTTTATCCCTGACGATCAATCTGATGACTTCACTGATGAAGAGGATGATGACCCCACTGTGGCAGCCTCTTGGCAATCTAAGAAATGCTTCTTTTGTGGTGATGAGTTCCACCCTCGGAAATTCTGCCCTGCTCGCAATGCGTTTTGCAGTCATTGCAACAAAAAGGGTCATTTTGCAAAGGTTTGCCTATCAAGAGCCTCTATGAGGGCTTATCAAGCTAAGTCCTACCGAACTGCCCCGGTAAGGGCCTATCAAGATGTTCCGGCTAAAATCTATCGTGCTTCCTCTCGAAGAAACACACCTAGAGTTTCAGCCACTCTTTGTGCAACGACACCAATTACAGCTGCTTGTCCTCAGAACCTATTCCATGCAGCTACAAAAGCATCAATTAATGGACATACTTTAGATGCCTTAATTGACTCAGGTAGCACTGATAGTTTCATTAGGGAACAGATTGTTGCAGAGTTAAAGCTACATGTTTTCCCATCGGACCAGGCAGTTGCGATGGCTCAGTCATCACTTAATACCAGAATTTCTGGCTTTTGTATGGTTGAAATAACACTTAATGGTCGCAGGTATCCCTCCACCCGGCTTTCGGTGCTCAAGGACTTATGTAGTGATCTTATCTTAGGGCTGGATTTTCAAAAGCAGCATAAGAAGCTCACCATTGAGTTCGGCGGATCCAAACCTGAACTCACTATTTCTAATATACTACCTCGATTACCGTTCTGTGCATTGTCAGCAGCTTCACTGGATGAACCCTCACTGTTTTCCAGTATCCCTCCTCGATGCAAACCGATTATAACAAAGTCACGACGTTTCAGTCAGGAAGACCAGTCTTTAATTGCGGCTGAGATTTCTCGGCTTTTAGCAGAGGCTATCATCGAGCCTTGTTCGTCGCCATGGCGCGCCCAGGTCGTTATTGTTAAGAACCCTCTACAACCTCACAAGAAACGGCTGTGCATTGACTATTCACAGACCATCAATCAATATACGGACTTGGACGCATACCCATTGCCGCGCATCGATGATATGGTTAATAAATTGGCTGAGTACACGGTGTTCTCAACATATGATCTAAAAAGTGCCTATCATCAGGTACCCTTGAAGGTCTCAGACAAGCAGTATACGGCCTTTGAAGCCAATGGACGGCTGTATCAATTTCGTCGCCTCCCCTTTGGGGTCACTAATGGAGTGGCTGTCTTCCAGCGAGCAATGGATGACCTGGTCAAACAGGAAGACTTGAAGGATACGTTTCCTTATCTGGACAATATTACTATCGCAGGTCGCAATCAGCGGGAACATGACGCCAATCTCCAACGATTTTGGGACGCACTCCAGCACCGTAATTTGACATTAAATGCGGCTAAATCCATTGAGTCACAACCAACCATCAACATCCTTGGCTATTGTGTGGGCAATGGCATCATTAAACCTGACCCTGAAAGGCTTCGCCCACTCCAAGAACTCCCGCCACCTAAGAATCCGGCCTCCTTGCGCCGGGCCCTCGGCCTGTTTGCATACTATGCTAAATGGATTCCTAACTTCTCGGACCGAATCCAACCTCTACTGAAGGCCAGCACGTTCCCACTAGACACAGCGGCTGTTGCAGCCTTTAACCTCCTGAAAAAACAGTTGGAGAAAGCGACTCTTCACTCCATCGATGAGAGTCTTCCTTTTGTCGTTGAGTGTGATGCCTCGGAGGTGGCGATCTCGGCCACTCTGAATCAGGAAGGTCGTCCGGTGGCATTTTTGTCCAGGACTTTTCAAGGGGCTGAGCTACATTATCCTCCAGTCGAGAAAGAAGCTACAGCCATCATAGAGGCAGTACGGAAGTGGAGTCATCTCCTAGCTCGCCAGCACTTTACCTTAATCACGGACCAGCGATCGGTCGCCTTCATGCTCGATAATCGAAAACGGACCAAAATTAAAAATAATAAAATCCAGCTTTGGCGGCTGGAATTGGCCTCTTTTGGTTACACCATCCACTATCGACCTGGCAAGGAGAATATGGCTCCGGATACCCTCACACGAGCATTCTGATCCGCCATGGCACCCTGTACGCTCATAGACATCCATGATGGGTTGTGTCATCCGGGCGTTACTCGCATGCTACACTTCGTGCGGTCCCGAAATCTCCCATTCTCTACCGGGGATGTAAAGAAGATGTGCTCGGACTGCAGAGTCTGTGCGGAATTGAAACCTCGGTTTTTCCGCCCCTCGGGTGGTATACTCATACACGCGACCCAGCCAATGCAACGGCTTAGCATCGATTTTAAGGGGCCGTTGCCCTCTTCAACTCGCAACACTTATCTATTGACCATGGTCGATGAGTATTCCCGTTTTCCGTTTGCCTTTCCCTGCCCCAATATGCTGACGACCACGGTTATCAGCTGCCTTGAGCAGGTATTTGCTTTCTGTGGCATGGCATCCTATGTTCATTCGGATCGGGCCCTTCTTTTATGTCAGGAGAACTCAAGGCCTATCTCTCGGCACGGGGTATTGCTGCCAGCAAAACGACGCCTTATCATCCGGTCGGGAATGGGCAAGTCGAGCGTTTTAACGCTATCATCTGGAATGCGGTACGTCTGGCTTTGAGATCTCGGGGCCTACCCAACCAGCAATGGGAAGCAGTACTTCCAGACGCATTACACTCCACACGGTCCCTCCTTTCGACCGCCACAAATACGACGCCTCATGAACGGTTCTTCCGATTTCAGCGTCGCTCATCCTATGGGATATCTCTCCCGTCGTGGCTGACTGCACCGGGACCAGTGCTACTCCGAAGATATGTCCGGGCGTCTAAGAATGACCCTCTGGTAGATGAGGTTGAGCTCACTGATGTCAACCCTACCTACGCCTATATTCGGTATCCTGACGGTCGGGAATCTACCGTGTCATTGCGGGATCTGGCTCCCTGCCCGCCGAAACATAGAGGGACACCAGGGGATGATATTGTACCAGGCACATCTCTGGGCTCGCCAGGTGCCTCTCATCACGATCTGGATCTGACGCCGGCTGGTACCTCACTCCAGCGTGCCGACCTGGGGCAGACTGACTATGAGCCCGTCGGGGCTCGCACGCGCAGCCACGATCCACCCTGTACCGTACGCTCAGAAACGGATCTGCCACAGCCCTGCCCGACACCCGTTCGGGCACCAGTACACAGTCAGGATCGTCCTGACCCCTCACAGAGCGGGCTGGATCACTCGGACTCTGGTCCACGGCCCGCGGCGGGTAAACGGGCTAGGGGCCCTCTACCGCTACGAGAACCCAAACGGGTGCGGCTCTCCCTCGTCCAGCGGCTACGAAATGGAGGGAGAATGTGGTAACACAATACAGCTTCCTGTGACTCGAACTTCATCCCGGCCTCCTAATCTTTTGGGGGGGGGAGAATGTGGTAACACAATACAGCTTCCTGTGACTCGAACTTTATTGCATCACTTCCTGTGATTAGTCCAGGATAAATACTGGACTGATCAGTTGGATCCTGGAGAGGCATAGAGTAAGACCTCTTTTGTATGTCGCACCTTTTTAGTTGATTAAAGCTTACTTTAAGTTCACCACGCGTAAGGCTCATTCTTACGACAGAGTCATAGAATGGTTACAGCACAGAAGGCCATTTGGCCCGTCGAGCCCGTGCGGCTCTCTGCAAGAGCACTTCAGCTAGTCCCACTCCCCCGCCCTTTCCCCATCGCCCTGCAAATTTCTTTCCTTCAGATACTTATCCAACTCCCTTTTGAAAGCCATGATTGAATCTGCCTCCACCACCCTTTCAGGCAGTGCATTCCAGATCCTAACCACTCGCTGCGTAAAATAAGTTTTTTCTTACGTCGCCTTTGGTTCTTCTGCCAATCACCTTAAATCTGTGTCCTCTGGTTTTCGACTCTTCTGCCAGTGGGAACAATTTGTCTCTATCTACTCTGTCCAGACCCCTCATGATTTTGAACACCTCTATCAAATCTCCTCTCAATCTTCTCTGCTCCAAGGAAAACAACCCCAGCTTCTCCAGTCTATCAACATAACTGAAGTCCCTCATCCCTGGAATCATTCTCATAAATCTTTTCTGTACCCTCTCTAAGGCCTTCACATCCTTCCTAAAGTGTGGTGCCCAGAATTGGGCACAGTACTCCAGTTGAGGCCGAACCAGTATTTTATAAAGGTTCATCATAACTTCCTTGCTTTTGTACTCTATGCCTCTATTTATGAATGTGATGCGGAGATGCCGGTGTTGGACTGGGGTGGACAAAAATGAGAAGTCGTACAACACCAGGTTATAGTCCAACAGTTTTATTTTAAATTACGAGCTTTCGGAGCTGCTGCCCCTTCGTCAGGTACAGTGAGGGAATCTAATACACAGTATATATACACAGAGAGCGATTTGTCTGCAGAGATACAATCTGTTAGGAAGGCATTACATCAAAGACACATCAGAGTACAGCTAAGACAATGAGGTGGGTCACAGGGGGTCCAACGTGTCAAATGTTGCCGTCTGCAGTTGAGCTTTTAACTTTTTTCTTTGTTTGTTTTTTTTTGTGTTTTTTTTAAACTGGAAAGGCAGACAACGATGTCGAGTCACGTTCTGTAGCGTGACATGAACCCGAGATCCCTATTGAGGCCGTCCTCATGGGTGCGGAACTTGGCTATCAGTTTCTGCTCGATGATTTTGCGTTGTCGTGTGTCTCGAAGGCCGCCTTCAACACAGATACCATCATGACACGTGAGGACACTACCCACCAGGTACATGGTACATACTCATGTGACTCGGCCAACGTTGTCTACCTCATACGTTGCTCTAAAGGATGCTCCAGAGCATCGGTGAGACCATGCAGACACTGCGACAACGTATGAATAGACACCGCGCAACAATCACCAGGCAGGATTGTTACCTCCCAGTCGGGGAACACTTCAGCAGTCAAGGACATTCAGCCTCGGATCTGCGGGTTAGCGTTCTCCAAGGCGGCCTTCGAGACACACGACAAAGCAAAATCATGGGTGTCGGTGCTCTGGGTATCAGACTCTGGGTGTCAGACTCTGGGTGTCGGTGCTCTGGGTGTCAGTGCTCTGGGTGTCGGTGCTCTGGGTATCAGACTCTGGGTGTCAGACTCTGGGTGTCGGACTCTGGGTGTCGGTGCTCTGGGTGTCAGACTCTGGGTGTCGGTGCTCTGGGTGTCAGACTCTGGGCGTCGATGCTCTGGATGTCGATGCTCTGGGTGTCGGTGCTCTGGGTGTCGGACTCTGGGTGTCGGACTCCGGGTGTCGGACTCTGGGTGTCGGTGCTCTGGGTGTCGGACTCTGGGTGTCGGTGCTCTGGGTGTCGGTGCTCTGGGTGTCGGACTCTGGGTGTCAGACTCCGGGTGTCGGACTCTGGGTGTCGGTGCTCTGGGTGTCGGACTCTGAGTGTCGGACTCTGGGTGTCGGTGCTCTGGGTGTCGGACTCTGGGTGTCGGACTCCGGGTGTCGATGCTCTGGGTGTCGGTGCTCTGGGTGTTGGACTCTGGGTGTCAATCCTCTGGGTGTCGGTGCTCTGGGTGTCGGTGCTCTGGGTGTCGGTGCTCCGGGTGTCGGACTCTGGGTGTCGGACTCCGGGTGTCGATGCTCTGGGTGTCGGTGCTCTGGGTGTCGGACTCTGGGTGTTGGGGTGGAGGCTGCGGATATTCTGGGTTACAGGTGGTTCTTGGGGTATCTCTGGTAGTCGATTCCTTTTTGCTTTGTTACTCTCATAACCTCTCCGTTCTTAGACTCATCGGTAACAAGCTGCAAGAATCCCTCAGCAACCAGTGATGGGCTGCAAAAAAACAGAAAGAGGTTTCCTTCCTCTGAGAGAAACAAGACCATTTTACATTTCAGTAAATCACAGGTTGGAATAAGCCCCTGTTCTAGAATCATAGAACCATACAGCACAGAAGGAGGCCATTCGGCCTATCATGCCGGTGCTGGCTGTTTGAAAGAGCTGTCTTATTAGTCCCACTCCCCTGGACCTCTCTCTCCTGTAGAACATAGGAATATAAGAAATAGTAGCAGGAGTCGGCCATTTGGCCCCTCGAGCCTGCTCCGCCATTCAAGACCATCATGGCTGATCTTCTACCTCATCTCCGCCTTCCTGCACTATCCCCAAATCCCTTGATTCCCTTAATATTCAAAAATCTATCAATCTTTGTCTTGAATATACTCTGGGGTAGAGAATTCCAAAGATTCACCACCCTCTGTGTGAAGAAATTTCTCCTCATCTCAGTCCTAAATGGCTGAGACTGTGACCCCTGGTTCTAGACTCTCCAGCCAGGGGAAACATCCTCTCTGTATCTACCCTGTCAAGCCCTGTAAGAATTTTGTATGTTTCAATGAGATCACCTCTCATTCTTCTGAATTCAAGAGAGCGGAAATTAAAAAAGTCAAAGAAAAATGAGAAGGCAAAAGTGCAGGGTAGCGATAGGGGTAATGATAACCAGAGTGTGACAGGAAGGGACAGAGCGTATACACATAAGAGTGCATCAGAAAGAGGGGTCAGAGTAGGGAAAAATGGTAAAAAGACAAAATTAAAAGCTCTATATCTGAACGCACGCAGCATTCGTAACAAGATAGATGAGTTGACAGGACAAATAGAAATAAATGGGTATGATTTGATAGCTATTACAGAGACATGATTGCAAGGTGACCAAGGCTGGGAACTGAATATTCAGGGGTATTTGCCATTTCGTAAGGGTAGGCAGAAAGGAAAAGGAGGTGGTATAGCTCTGTTAATGAGGGATGAGATCAGTGCAGTAATGAGAAATGATATTGACCTAGAAGATCAAGACGTAGAATCAGTTTGGGCGGAGTTAAGAAATAATAAAGGTAAGAAGTCACTGGTGGGAGTGGTCTACAGGCCCCCAAACAATAGCCACACTGTAGGACAGAGTATAAATCAAGAAATAATAGAGGCTTGTAAGAAAGGTATGACTATAATCATGGGCGATTTTAATCTTCATATAGATTGGACAAAGCAAATTGGCAAAGGTAGTCTTGAGGAAGAGTTCTTAGAGCGTATGTGGGATGGTTTCTTGGAACAATATGTTGTGGAACCAACCAGGGAGAAGACAATTTTAGATCTGGTAATGTGTAACGAGGCTGGATTAATTCATGATCTCGAAGTGAAGGATCCTCTTGGGAAGAGTGATCATAGCATGGTAGAATTTCAAATTCAGTTTGAGGGTGAGAAAGCTAGGTCTCAAACTAGTGTCCTGAACTTAAACAAAGGTAATTACAAAAGTATGAAGGCAGACTTGGTTAAAGTGGACTGGGAAAATGCATTACAGGGTAAGACTGTAGAAAAGCAGTGGCAAACATTTAAGGAGATATTTCATAACTCTCAGCAAAGATATATTCCAATGAGAAAGAAAGACTCTAAGAGAAGGATGAACCATCCGTGGCTAACTAAGGAAGTAAAGGATGGTATCAAATTGAAAACAAAAGCATACAATGTTGCGAAGAATAGTGAAAGGCCAGAGGATTGGAAAAAAATTTTAAACCAGCAAAGGACGACTAAAAAAATGATAAAGAGAGAGAAGATAGCTTATGAGAGTAAGCTAACAAGAAACATAAAAACAGACAGTAAGAGCTTCTACAGGTATATAAAAAGGAAGAGAGTAGCTAAAGTAAACGTTGGTCCCCTAGAGGATGAGTCTGGGGAATTAATAATGGGAAACGGAAATGGCGGAGACTTTGAACAAGTATTTTGTATCGGTCTTCACGGAATGTTGGCTTTTATTGCTAGGGGATAGATTATAAAAACAGGGAGGTATTGCTGCAGTTATATAAGGTATTGGTGAGACCGCATCTGGAATACTGCATACAGTTTTGGTGTCCATACTTAAGAAAAGACATACTTGCTCTCGAGGCAGTACAAAGAAGGTTCACTCGGTTAATCCCCGGGATGAGGGGGTGGACATATGAGGAGAGGTTGAGTAGATTGGGACTCTACTCATTGGAGTTCAAAAGAGTGAGAGGCAATCTTATTGAAACATACAAGATTGTGAAGGGGCTTGATCGGGTGGATGCGGTAAGGATGTTCCCAAGGATGGGTGAAACCAGAACTAGGGGGCATAATCTTAGAATAAGGGGCTGCTCTTTCAAAACTGAGATGAGGAGAAACTTCTTCACTCAGAGGGTAGTAGGTCTGTGGAATTTGCTGCCCCAGGAAGCTGTGGAAGCTACATCATTAAATAAATTTAAAACAGAAATAGACAGTTTCCTAGAAGTAAAGGGAATTAGGGGTTACGGGGAGCGGGCAGGAAATTGGACATGAGGCTGAGTTTGGATCGGTCGAGGCCCTGTGGGTGGCGTAGCGGGCCCAGGGGCTGAGTGGCCGGGTCCTGCTCCTACTTCTTGTGTTCTTTAGATTTGAGGTGAGGATCAGATCAGCCATGATCTTATTGAATGGCGGAGCAGGCTCGAAGGGCCAATTGGCCTACTCCTGCTCCTATTTCTTATGTTCTTATGTTCTTATAAGACACTAAAAGCATCCCAATAATGGATAATCAAGGGGTTATTGGGGGGGGAGGGGGGGGGGACTTAAAAGAATCACTATCGCTAGAGAGAAAGTACTAGGCAAACTAATGGGACTAAAGGTGGACAAGTCCCCTGGACCCGATGGCCTGTATCCTAGAGTCTTCAAAGAGTTGGCTTCAGAGATAGTGGATGCATTGGTTGTAATCTACCAAAATTCCCTGGATTCTGGAGAGGTCCCAGCGGACTGGAAAACCGCAAATGTAACACCCCTATTTAAGAAAGGAGGGAGACAGAAAGCAGGAAACTATAGACCAGTTAGCCTAACATCTGTCATTGGGAAAATGCTGGAGTCCATCATTAAGGAAGTGGTAGCAGGACATTTAGAAAATCATAATATAGTCAAGCAGAGTCAGAATAGTTTTATGAAAGGGAAATCATGTTTGACAAATTTGCTGGAGTTCTTTGAGGATGTAACGAGCAGGGTGGATAAAGGGGAACCAGTAGATGTCGTGTATTTGGATTTCCAGAAGGCATTCGATAAGGTGCCACATAAAAGGTTACTGCACAAGATAAATGCTCACGGGGTTGGGGGTAATATATTAGCATGGATAGAGGATTGGTTAACTAACAGAAAACAGAGAGTCGGGATAAATGGGTCATTTTCAGGTTGGCAAACTGTAACTAGTGGGGTGCTGCAGGGATCGGTGCTGGGGCCTCAACTATTTACAATCTACATTAATGACTTGGATGAAGGGGCTGAGTGTAATGTAGCCAAGTTTGCGGATGATACAAAGATAGGTGGGAAAGCAAATTGTGTGGAGGACGCAAAGAATCTCCAAAGGGATATAGATAGGTTAAGTGAGTGGGCAAAAATCTGGCAGATATCCACTTTGGTAGGAAAAATAAAAAAGCAAATTATTATTTAAATGGGGAGAGATTACAAAATGCTGAAGTACAGAGGGATCTGGGGGTCCTTGTACATGAATCACAAAAAGTTAGCATGCAGGTACAGCAAGCAATTAGGAAGGCAAATGGAATGTTGGCATTTATTGCAAAGGGAATGGAGTATAAAAGCAGGGAAGTCCTGTTACAACTGTACAGGGTATTGGTGAGACCACACCTGGAGTACTGCGTACAGTTTTGGTCTCCTTATTTAAGGAAGGATACACTTGCATTGGAGGCAGTTCAGAGAAGGTTCACGAGGTTGATTCCGGAGATGAAGGGTTTGTCTTATGAAGAAAGATTGAGCAGGTTGGGCCTATACTCATTGGAGTTTAGAAGAATGAGAGGGGATCTTATTGAAACATACAAGATTCTGAAGGGGCTTGACAAGGTAGATGCAGAGAGGATGTTTCCCCTCGTGGAGGAATCTAGAACTAGGGGGCATAATTTCAGAATAAGGGGGCACCCTTTTAAATCGGAAATGAGGAGGAATTTCTTCTCTCAGAGGGTCATGAATCTTTGGAATTCTCTTCCCCAGAGAGCTGTGGAGGCTGGGTCATTGAATATATTTAAGGTGGAGATAGACAGATTTTTGAACGATAAGGGAGTCAAGGATTATGGGGAGCGGGCAGGGAAGTGGAGTTGAGGCCAAGATCAGATCAGCCATGATCTTATTGAATGGTGGAGCAGGCTCGAAGGGCCAAATGACCTACTCCTGCTCCTATGTCTTATGTTCTTATGTTCTTGTCCACTCACTTTAAGACACTCCTTGAAACCTATCTCTTTGACTAAGCTTTTGGTCACCTGTCCTAATATCTCCTTGTGTGGCTCGGTGTCAATTAATAATCGCTCCTGTGAAGCGCCTTGGGACGTTTTATTACGTTAAAGGCGCTATATAAATGCAAGTTGTTATTGTTGCTCTTTCCCCATAGCACTACAAATTTTTCCCCTTCAAGTATTTATCCAATTCCCTTTTGAAAGTTATTATTGAATTTGCTTCCACCGCCCTTTCAGACATAAGAACATAAGAAATAGGAGCAGGAGTCGGCCATTCGGCCCTTCGAGCCTGCTCCGCCATTCAATGAGATCATGGCTGATCTTCTGCCTCAACTCCATTCACCGGCCCTATCGCCATATCCCTTGATGCCCTTTACTGGTCAGAAGTCTATCAACTTCTGTTTTGAATATACCCAATGACTGAACCTCCACAGCCCTCTAGGGTAGAGAATTCCAAAGATTCACCACCCTCTGTGTGAAGAAATTTCTTCTCATCTCAGTCCTGAATGGCCTACCCTTTATCTTGAGGCTGTGGCCCCTGGTTCTAGACTCTTCAGCCAAGGGAAACATTCTCCCAGCATTCACCCTAACAAGCCCTGTAATAATTTTGTATGCTTCAATGAGATCCCCTCTCATTCTTCTGAATTCAAGAGAATACAGGCCTAGTTTACTCAATCTCTTCTCATACGACAGTCCCGCCATCCCAGGAATCAATCTCGTGAACCTTCGTTGCACTCCCTCTATGGCAAGTATATCCTTCCTTAGGTAAGGAGACCAAAATTGTACACAGTACTCTAGGTGTGGTCTCACCAATGCTCTATATAATTGAAGTAAGACTTCTTTACTCCTGTACTCAAATCCTCTTGTAATGAAGGCCAGAATACCATTTGCCTTTCTAATGGCTTGCTACACCTGCACATTCACTTTCAGTGACTCATGTACTCGGACACCCAGGTCCCTTTGAGCATCTGCATTCCCCAATCTTTCACCATTTAGGAAATACTCTGCCTTTCTGTTTTTTCTACCAAAGTGGATAACTTCACATTTATCCACATTATATTCCATCTGCCATGTTCTCGCCCACTCACTGAGCCTGTCGAGATCCCCTTGAAGCCTCTTCACATCCTCTTCACAACTGGCACTGCCACCTAGCTTTGTATCATCAGCAAATTTGGAAATGTTACATTTAGTCCCCTCATCCAAATGTGATATAGATTGTGAATAGCTGGGGCCCAAGCACCGAGCCTTGCGGTACCCCACTAGTCACAGCCTGCCATCCTGAAAAAGACCCATTTATCCCGACTCTTTGTTTTCTGTCTGTTAACCAATTCTCAATCCATGCTAGTATATTACCCCCAATTCCATGTGCCCTAATTTTGCAGCGCATTCCAGATCACAACTCGCTGCGTAAAAAAACTATCCTCATTTCCCCCTCTGGTCATTGATTCCTATCGATAATATTTATCAATTAACAGAAAATGTCAATACTGGATATCAGGAAAAAATTATTTTCTCACCGGAGGAAAATTGTGGGTCAATTGGTAAGCACCTAAGGAGTGGGAGGGTCTTGGATCAATGCCCCAGTCCAGACAGTCTGGGAGAGGGAGAGAGTAGAGAGGAGACCCCGGGGAGAGGAGACAGGCGTCTCCTGGTCGGGAGCTGCGAGTTCGGCTGACAACGGGATCTTGTTCCGGAGCCGGAGCTGGATCTAGAGGATATAAAGCAGTGGAGATTGTGGGTGACCATCAGGCACGGACGGGACGGAGAGGGAACACACACCCGTTTGCTGCTCTTGGCACACTCTGGTTTTTGTCGGTCCCACAGCAGCAGCATGGGCAGAGAGGACACGAGCAGCGCAGGGAGACACGGGGAAACGCGCGGAGACGTGGGGAGAGATGACGTGGGAGAAGAAATGTGGGGCGAGGAAACACAAGGAGAGGAGATGAGGAGACGTGGAGAGAGGAGACTCGGGGAGATGCAGGGAGATGTGGGGAGAGGAAACGCGGGGAGACATGTGGTGGTATGGGGAGACACAGGAATATTCCCAGGGCAGGTACAGCACGGGTTAGATACAGAGTAAATCTCCCTCTTCCCTGTCCCATCAAACACTCCCAGGGCAGGTACAGCACGGGTTAGATACAGAGTAAATCTCCCTCTTCCCTGTCCCATCAAACACTCCCAGGGCAGGTACAGCACGGGTTAGATACAGAGTAAAGCTCCCTCTACACTGTCCTATCAAACACTCCCAGGACAGGTACAGCACTGGTTAGAGACAGAGTAAAGCTCCCTCTACACTGTCCCATCAAACACTCCCAGGGCAGGTACAGCACGGGGTTAGATACAGAGTAAAGCTCCCTCTACACTGTCCCATCAAACACTCCCAGGGCAGGTACAGCACGGGTTAGACACAGAGTAAAGCTCCCTCTACACTGCCCCATCAAACACTCCCAGGGCAGGTACAGCACGGGTTAGACACAGAGTAAAGCTCCCTCTACACTGTCCCATCAAACACTCCCAGGGCAGGTACAGCACGGGTTAGACACAGAGTAAAGCTCCCTCTACACTGTCCCATCAAACACTCCCAGGGCAGGCAAACGATGAAACCAATGCCCAATTAATACCAACAGAAAATGCTGGAAGCACTCAGCAGGCCAGGCAGCATCCGTGGAGAGAGAAACAGAGTTAACGTTTCAGGTCTGTGACCCTTCATCAGAACAGCATTTTCTGTTGTTATTTCAGATTTCCAGCATCGGCAGTATTTTGCCATTGCCCAATTAATACCGCTGGTCACCAGGAATTGGAAATTCCGATTCCAACTTTCATTCTCACTCTATAATGCCGAATGCAGCCACAGTTTTTCTTGCTATCTGCTCCAGTCCTGCAAATTGCCCCAGTGAATGTGCTGATGTCACAGTCTTCATGATTGGGGTGTCGGTGAAAGATGGACACAGGACATTGATCCGAACTCCAAGACTCTCCGCCACCGAGGCTCCCTAAACACAGCAAACAAAGCAGAAGAGAGATTGGAGAAAACTCGGCGCTAAAGGTCGAGCAACTGTCACTTTGCATAACCCACGCCAGAGTCACACGGCTCTTCCACTGTGGAACTCCTCACCCTCCCCAGTGTCACACGGCTCTTCCACTGTGGAACTCCTCACCCACCCCATAGTCACACGGCTCATCCACTGTGGAACTCCTCACCCACCCCAGAGTCACATGGCTCTTCCACTGTGGAACTCCTCACCCACGCCAGAGTCACACGGCTCTTCCACTGTGGAACTCCTCACCCACGCCAGAGTCACACGGCTCTTCCACTGTGGAACTCCTCACCCACCCCAGAGTCACATGGCTCTTCCACTGTGGAACTCCTCACCCACGCCAGAGTCACACGGCTCTTCCACTGTGGAACTCCTCACCCACCCCAGAGTCACATGGCTCTTCCACTGTGGAACTCCTCACCCACGCCAGAGTCACACGGCTCTTCCACTGTGGAAATCCTCACCCACGCCAGAGTCACACGGCTCTTCCACTGTGGAAATCCTCACCCACGCCAGAGTCACACGGCTATTCCACTGTGGAACTCCTCACCCACGCCAGAGTCACACGGCTCTTCCACTGTGGAACTCCTCACCCACCCCAGTGTCACACGGCTATTCCACTGTGGAACTCCTCACCCACGCCAGAGTCACACGGCTCTTCCACTGTGGAACTCCTCACCCACGCCAGAGTCACACGGCTCTTCCACTGTGGAACTCCTCACCCACGCCAGAGTCACACGGCTCTTCCACTGTGGAACTCCTCACCCACCCCAGAGTCACACGGCTCTTCCACTGTGGAACTCCTCACCCACCCCAGAGTCACACGGCTCTTCCGCTGTGGAACTCCTCACCCACGCCAGAGTCACACGGCTCTTCCGCTGTGGAACTCCTCACCCACCCCAGAGTCACACGGCTCTTCCACTGTGGAACTCCTCACCCACGCCAGAGTCACACGGCTCTTCCACTGTGGAAATCCTCACCCACGCCAGAGTCACACGGCTCTTCCACTGTGGAACTCCTCACCCACGCCAGAGTCACACGGCTCTTCCACTGTGGAACTCCTCACCCACCCCAGAGTCACACGGCTCTTCCGCTGTGGAAATCCTCACCCACCCCAGAGTCACACGGCTCTTCCACTGTGGAACTCCTCACCCACGCCAGAGTCACACGGCTCTTCCACTGTGGAACTCCTCACCCACCCCAGAGTCACACGGCTCTTCCACTGTGGAACTCCTCACCCACGCCAGAGTCACACGGCTCTTCCCCTGTGGAACTCCTCACCCACGCCAGAGTCACACGGCTCTTCCACTGTGGAAATCCTCACCCACGCCAGAGTCACACGGCTCTTCCACTGTGGAACTCCTCACCCACGCCAGAGTCACACGGCTCTTCCGCTGTGGAAATCCTCACCCACCCCAGAGTCACACGGCTCTTCCACTGTGGAACTCCTCACCCACGCCAGAGTCACACGGCTCTTCCACTGTGGAACTCCTCACCCACCCCAGAGTCACACGGCTCTTCCACTGTGGAAATCCTCACCCACCCCAGAGTCACACGGCTCTTCCACTGTGGAACTCCTCACCCACGCCAGAGTCACACGGCTCTTCCACTGTGGAACTCCTCACCCACCCCAGAGTCACACGGCTCTTCCGCTGTGGAACTCCTCACCCACCCCAGAGTCACACGGCTCTTCCGCTGTGGAAATCCTCACCCACCCCAGTGTCACACGGCTCTTCCACTGTGGAACTCCTCACCCACCCCAGAGTCACACGGCTCTTCCACTGTGGAACTCCTCACCCACCCCAGTGTCACACGGCTCTTCCACTGTGGAACTCCTCACCCACCCCAGAGTCACACGGCTCTTCCGCTGTGGAACTCCTCACCCACCCCATAGTCACACGGCTCTTCCACTGTGGAACTCCTCACCCACCCCAGTGTCACACGGCTCTTCCACTGTGGAACTCCTCACCCACCCCAGAGTCACACGGCTCTTCCGCTGTGGAACTCCTCACCCACCCCAGTGTCACACGGCTCTTCCGCTGTGGAACTCCTCACCCACGCCAGAGTCACACGGCTCTTCCGCTGTGGAACTCCTCACCCACCCCAGTGTCACACGGCTATTCCACTGTGGAAATCCTCACCCACCCCAGTGTCACACGGCTCTTCCACTGTGGAACTCCTCACCCACCCCAGAGTCACATGGCTCTTCCGCTGTGGAACTCCTCACCCACCCCAGTGTCGCACGGCTCTTCCACTGTGGAACTCCTCACCCACCCCAGTGTCGCATGGCTCTTCCACTGTGGAACTCCTCACCCACCCCAGAGTCACACGGCTCTTCCACTGTGGAACTCCCCACCCTCCCCAGTGTCACACGGCTCTTCCACTGTGGAACTCCTCACCCACCCCAGTGTCACATGGCTCTTCCACTGTGGAACTCCTCACCCACCCCAGAGTCACACGGCTCTTCCACTGTGGAACTCCTCACCCACCCCAGTGTCACACGGCTCTTCCGCTGTGGAAATCCTCACTGCCCCAGTGTCACACGGCTCTTCCACTGTGGAACTCCTCACTGCCCCAGTGTCACACGGCTCTTCCACTGTGGAACTCCTCACCCACCCCAGTGTCACACGGCTCTTCCGCTGTGGAAATCCTCACTGCCCCAGTGTCACACGGCTCTTCCACTGTGGAACTCCTCACTGCCTCAGTGTCACACGGCTCTTCCACTGTGGAACTCCTCACTGCCCCAGTGTCACACGGCTCTTCCACTGTGGAACTCCTCACTGCCTCAGTGTCACACGGCTCTTCCACTGTGGAACTCCTCACTGCCCCAGTGTCACACGGCTCTTCCACTGTGGAACTCCTCACTGCCTCAGTGTCACACGGCTCTTCCGCTGTGGAACTCCTCACTGCCCCAGTGTCACACGGCTCTTCCGCTGTGGAACTCCTCACTGCCCCAGTGTCACACGGCTCTTCCACTGTGGAACTCCTCACCCACCCCAGTGTCACACGGCTCTTCCGCTGTGGAACTCCTCACCCACCCCAGTGTCACACGGCTCTTCCACTGTGGAACTCCTCACCCACCCCAGTGTCACACGGCACTTCCACTGTGGAACTCCTCACCCACCCCAGTGTCACACGGCTCTTCCGCTGTGGAACTCCTCACCCACCCCAGTGTCACACAGCTCTTCCACTGGGGAACTCCTCACCAACTCATAATCTAACACGATAACCAGTCCCATTCTGGGGCAGTTATGAGGCTCCACTCGTGGGGCAGTTACTTGGCTACCCTGCCAGTGGGGATTCTCATTGGACGGGAGTGTGAAACGGAGAGTTGGGTGCAGAGTTCAGTGGTTTTACTGACTACAATATTGGAAGTGACACTAACCTTAGCCCCATCCTCCCATCCACATTCCCATCGAGCGAGACTCCGTGAGTAAGCTTGGCCCTGAATCTACCAGAGAGCCAGTGATCTGGACCCTGAATCTATCGGAGATCCAGTGAGCTTGGCCCGGAATTCATCGGAGATCCAGTGAGCTCAGCCCGGAATCCATCGGAGATCCAGTGAGCTCGGCCTGGAATCCATCGGAGATCTAGTGAGCTCGGCCCAGAATCCATCGGAGATCCAGTGAGCTCGGCCTGGAATCCATCAGAGATCTAGTGAGCTCGGCCCAGAATCTAATGGAGATCCAGTGAGTTCAGCCCAGAATCTATGAGAGATCCAGTGAGTTCAGCCCAGAATCTATGAGAGATCCAGTGAGTTCAGCCCAGAATGTATGAGAGATCCAGTGAGTTCAGCCCAGAATCTATGAGAGATCCAGTGAGCTCAGCCTGGAATCCATCAGAGATTCAGTGAGCTTGGCCTGAAATCCATCGGAGATCCAGTGAGCTCGGTCCGGAATCTATGAGAGATCCAGTGAGTTCAGCCTGGAATCCATCGGAGATCCAGTGAGCTCAGCCCAAAATCCATCAGAGATCCAGTGAGCTCGGCCCGGAATCTATGAGAGATCCAGTGATCGGGGCCCGAAATCTATGAGAGATCCAGTGAGGGAGATCAGGTGACCGAGGCACTCGCTACAAATGCAGGAAAAACTCACAGCCATGGCCCTGGAGAATCCAACCACTCCATGCTTTGACGCTGAATACACCGGTGCGAATATTGTAGGGTAGATTCCTGCAGTGGTTTGACAAGAGAGGCAAAGAACAAACAGAATTACTAACACAGGGCAGTGTACTTGGTCCTGGGTCTTTACTAACGGATTTCACCACCCCCAGTGCACCTGGGTCAAGGGTCGAGCTCCACACAGAGCTGGGAGGTGCGCTCACTCACAAAAATTCACCCGGGGACTGAGCGTACAGATAATATTAGAGATCGAGGTGCTTATTCTCCGTTCTCCAGGTGATGGGGAATTCCAGACAGGGAATGTGACGGAGACTCAGGTTCACAGGCTCGAAGCTCTGAGATGGAGAAACACTCTGAACAGCCAATCGGTTGGACCGATGGGGGAGAGGGAGAATAAATCCTCCCGCCTGAAGATTGGTTCAGCTCTCTGCCCGCTGTAATCAGGCTGCTCCTCAGCTCTCTGCCCGCTGTAATCAGGCTGCTCCTCAGCTCTCTGCCCGCTGTAATCAGGCTGCTCCTCAGCGATCTGTGAGCGGGCGGATAGTTCAAGGTTCCGGCAGCAGACAGATGCCACCTCTGCCCCGGTTTCCCCTTTTTATTGCGTTGCCACTCGGATTCCCAGCAGCTGTTGTGGCCCCGGTGGAATCGCCCTGTCTGAGGGGCCGCGAACAGGAGGAGGATCAAAGAAGGAGTGTGAGGCTGGTCGGGATGGGCGAGAGCTACGTGGTGCCCAGCTGCTGGTACCTGGCACCCCTACACACAGGTGAACACACCTTGCTTTGGCCGCTGGTCAGTGCGGATGTCGAGTGTCGGTCCAATTTCCTAATACAAGGGACTGCCTGGCACTGGACAGCATCTCGGAGTCACCCAATCACAGCGTGTCACAGAATAAAAGCAGATTGTAAGAGTTTCTACAAGTATATAAAAAGGAAAAGAGTAGCAAATGTAAACGTTGGTCCCTTAGAGGCTGAGACAGGAGAAATTATTATGGGGAATAAGGAAATGGCAGAAACATTACAGTAGAAGACACAAAAAGCATACCAAAAATGGTAGAGAACCAAGAGTCTAATGAGGGTGAGGAACTTAACGTAATTAATATAAGTAGAGGAAAAGTACTAGAGAAACTAATGGGACTAAAAGCCGACAAATCTCCTGAACCTGACGGCCTACATCCTAGGGTTCCAAAAGAGGTGGCTGAAGAGATAATGGATGCATTGGTTTTGATCTTCCAAAATTCCCTAGATTCTGGAATGGTCCCAGCGGATTGGAAGGTCGCAAATGTAACACCGCTATTCAAGAAAGGAGGGAGAGAAAAAACAGGGAACTACAGGCCAGTTAGCCTGACATCAGTCGTCGGGAAAATGCTGGAATCCATTGTTAAGGAAGTGGTAACAGGGCACTTAGAAAATCATAACATGATTAGGCAGAGTCAACATGGTTTTATGAGAGGGAAATCGTGTTTGACAAATTTATTAGAGTTTTTTGAGGATGTAACTAGCAGAGTAGATAAAGGGGAACCAATGGATTTAGTATATTTGGATTTCCAAAAGGCATTCGATAAGGTGCCACCTAAAAGGTTATTACACAAGATTAGGGCTCATGGGGTTAGGGGTAATGTAGTAACCTGGATAGATGATTGGTTAATGGACAGAAAACAGAGAGTAGGGATAAACGGATCTTTTTCAGGTTGGCAGGCTGTAACTAGTGGGGTGCCGCAAGGATCAGTGTTGGGGCCTCAGCTATTTACAATCTATATTAATGACCTAGATGAAGGGACCGAGTGTAATGTATCCAAGTTTGCTGATGATGCAAAGCTAGGTGGGACAGTAAGCTGTGAGGAGAACACAAAGGGCTGGATTTTGATACTGGGGCGGGTTGGGGTCGTGTCATCCGCATTTCGTGTTATCCACGCACCTGCAATTGGATGTGGGAGAATGATGCAATTTTCACTTAATTGGGCAATTGAGTTCCAGCATGTGGGAACCCATGAACCAATTAGTGGTTTCAGTCTGAAAGTCGCCTCTGATGATGTCATCATTGCAGGTCAGAGACTGCCTGGTCTCAGAGATTGCCTGGCCTTTGCTGTGAGAGGACCTGGATGCAAAATGAGCAGCATCTCAGAGAGAGAGAGAGAGAGAGAGAGAATTTTTTTTGCAACCAAGTCCTCCCAGACAGTCTCTGAAGACATTCAATGCAGCAGCATCAGAGGCGACTTTCAGACCTAATACTACTACTACCTTTATCACATCTCCGTTGTAATAGTCGACCTGCAGCTGATAGTCAGCTATCCACTTCTGCTCCTGCCAGGTTTCACTGGCGTGTTTCACATCAGGCATATTTCACGTCGGAAAAGGGTTAAACTAGCTAAAACATTTCAAAATGGCATTACAGAGCCAATTTAGGGCTTGTTAAGGGCTTTAATGGCCTCTCCCGCCTCTTGGAGGTGGGACAGAGTCGGGAACCCCGCGACCGAATCTGTCAAAATTGCGTGGAGGCGGAATGGAGTCGGGATGGGGTCGGGACCCCCGAATCTGCAACTTTAACCCCCCACACGCCTCCAAACCCGACTCCACGGGTCATTGAAAATCCAGCCCAAAGAGTCTGCAAAAGGATATAGATAGACTAAGTGAGTGGGCAGTAAGGTGGCAGATGGAGTATAATGTAGGGAAATGTGAGGTTATTCACTTTGGTAGGAAGAATAGAAAAACAGAATATTTTTTAAATGGCGAGAAACTTTCAAATGTTGGTGCTCAGAGAGATTTGGGTGTCCTCGTGCAAGAAACACAGAAAGCTAGCATGCAGGTACAGCAAGCAATAAGGAAGGCAAATGGCATGTTGGCCTTTATTGCAAAGGGGTTGGAGTATAAGAGTAAGGAAGTCTTGCTACAATTGTACAGGGCCTTGGTGAGACCACACCTGGAGTACTGTGCACAGTTTTGGTCTCCTTATCTAAGGAAGGATATACTTACCTTGGAGGCGGTGCAATGAAGGTTACATACATACATAGATACATAGATACATAGAAGATAGGAGCAGGAGTAGGCCATCCGGCCCTTCGAGCCTGCTCCGCCATTTAATGAGATCATGGCTGATCCTCCAATTCAGTATCCCGTCCCCGCCTTCTCTCCGTAACCCTTAACCCCTTTTGCCTGTAGAAATATATCTAATTCCCTCTTAAATATATTTAATGAGCTGGCGTACACTGCCCTCTGTGGCAATGAGTTCCACAGGTTCACCACCCTCTGAGTGAAGAAATTCCCCCTCATTTCTGTCCTAAATGGTTTAGCCCTTATCCTTAAATTATGTCCTCTAGTTCTGTTCTCACCCGCCAAGGGAAACATTCCTTCTGCATCTAGTCTGTCTAGACCTGTCAGAATTTTATACACTTCTATGAGGTCCCCTCTCAATCTTCTAAACTCCAGTGTGTACATCCCTAAACTACATAGTCTCTCCTCATAGGTCAATCCCGCCATTCCTGGTATCAGCCTGGTGAATCGCCGCTGCACCCACTCCATGGCAAGAACATCTTTCCTCAGATGAGGTGACCAAAACTGTACACAGTACTCGAGGTGTGGTCTCACCAGTGCCCTGTACAGCTGCAGCAAGGTATCCCTGTTCCTGTATTCCAACCCTTTTGCTATGAAGGCCAGCATACCGTTTGCCTTCTTGACCGCCTGTTGCACCTGCATGCTCGCCTTCAGTGACTGGTGTACAAGAACACCCAGGTCTCTCTGTACTTCCCCCTCTCCCAATTTATTGCCATTTAAATAATAATTTGCCCTCCCGTTCCTGCACCCAAGGTGGATAACTTCGCACTTGTCCACATTATAGTGCATCTGCCATTTATCCGCCCAATCACCCAGTCTGTCCAAATCGCTCTGGAGCTTCCTGGTCTCCTCCTCTGAGCCCACCCCCCCCTCCTAGTTTAGTGTCGTCTGCAAATTTGGAAATGCTGCATCCGACTCCCTGATCCAGGTCATTAATGTAAATTGTGAACAGCTGGGGACCCAGGACAGATCCCTGCGGTACCCCACTTGTTACTGCCTGCCATTCAGAAAATGAGCCGTTTATTCCAACTCTCTGTTTCCTATCTGACAGCCAGTTCTCTATCCACGTCAATACTTTCCCCTTTATCCCATGAGCTTCAATTTTCCATGCTAATCTTTTATGTGGGACCTTGTCGACGGCCTTTTGGAAGTCCAGGTACACCACATCTACTGGCTCTCCCCCATCTATTTTACCAGTTACTCCCTCAAAAAATTCCAATAGATTAGTCAAGCACGATTTACCCTTTGTAAATCCATGTTGACTCTGTCCTATCCTGTCCCCATTTGCTAAGTGCTCCGCTATTTCATCCTTAATGATGGACTCCAGCATTTTGCCCACAACTGATGTAAGGCTTACAGGTCTGTAATTACCTGCTTTTTCCCTACCCCCCTTTTTGAATAGTGGGGTAACGTTAGCTACCCTCCAATCCATGGGCACTGTTCCCGAGTCTAATGAATTCTGAAAAATCATACTTAGTGCATCCGCTATCTCTAGGGCCACCTCCTTCAGTACCCTAGGATGCATGTTATCAGGCCCTGGGGATTTGTCCGCCTTCAATCCCTTTAGCTTCCTTAACACCATATCCTTAGAGATATTGATTTGCGTCAGTTCCTCCTTTGCCAATGTCCCTATTTTTCCCGATATCCCAGGGAGGTTTTTTGTGTCTTCCTTCGTAAAGACTGACCCAAAGTATGCATTTAGTTGGTCTGCCATTTCCTTATTTCCCGTTATATATTCCCCCGTATCTGACTGCAATGGACCAACTTTGGTTTTCACCAGTCTTTTCCTCTTGATATACTTATAAAAGCTTTTGGAGTTCGTTTTTATATTTTCCGCCAGCTTGCTTTCGTAAGCTATTTTGCCCCTCTTGATTAAGCCCTTTGTCCTCCTTTGCTCTATCTTAAACTGTTCCCAATCTTCCGCTCTAGCGCTTTTTTTGGCTATTTTATATGCCCTATCTTTGGATTTTATGCTGTCTCTAATTTCCCCTGTTATCCACGGTTGAGTCACCTTTTTAGATTTCCTTTTATGCCAGATTGGTATAAACAATTTTTGCAATTTTGTCATTCTATCTTTAAATGCTTTCCATTGTTTATCTACCTCCAGTCCTCCCAGGAATGTTGTCCAATCAGACCTACTCAGTTCCCGTCTAATGGCATCATAATTCCCCTTGTTTAAATTCAGGACCTTAGTCTCTGAGTCAATTTCTTCGCTCTCCATTTCGAGTGAGAAATCGATCATGTTATGATCGCTCTGACCCAAGGGTCCCCGTACAACAAGATTACTAATTAGTCCCTTCTCATTGCACAGTACCCAGTCCAATATAGCCTGTTCCCGAGTTGGTTCCTCGACGTATTGATCCAGATAACCATCCCTTAAACACTCAAGGAATTCCTCCTCCTCATTATTTTTACTGATTAGGCTAGTCCAATCTATATGTAAGTTAAAGTCACCTATGATGACAGCTGTACTCTTATTGCACGCTTCTCTAATTTCCCTCGTGATGCCCTCCCCAACCTCTATTTTACTATTTGGAGGCCTATATACCACTCCTATTAATGTTTTTCGCCCCTCGCTATTTCTTAGCTCCACCCATATAGATTCTGTATTAACTGAGTTAATATCCTTCCTTTCAATTGCATTTATCCCCTCTTTTACCAGCAATGCTACCCCTCCTCCCTTTCTTTTTTGTCGATCCTTCCTAAATACTGAATACCCCTGTATGTTAAGCTCCCAGCCCTGCTCACCCTGCAACCATGTTTCCGTAATCCCAATTAGATCATAATTATTAACCTCTATTTCCACAGCTAATTCATCTACCTTGTTCCTGATGCTTCTCGCATTAAGGTATAAAACCCTCAGGCTTTTTTTATGCTCACATTTTTTATGAATTAGTTTGGCCCTTTGTTTTTTGTTCCTCACCCTTTTACCATTTATTTCTGTCTGCCTTTCACTTTCCTCTATTTCACTACATAGGTTTCTAGCCCCCTGCCATACTAGTTTAAATGCTCCCGAACTGCTTTATCAAAAATTACCCCGAGAACATCAGTTCCATCTTTGCACAGGTGTAGACCATCCCTTTTGTATAGGTCACACCTACCACAAAACTGGTTCCAATGCCTCAAAAATTTAAAACCCTCCCTCTTACACCACTGCTCAAGCCACGTATTTAGCCTAACTATCCTGTTCTCTGTACTCTTACTAGCACGTGGCACTGGTAGTAATCCAGAGATTACTACCTTCGAGGTCCTACTTTTTAGCTTGGCTCCTAACTCCCTAAATTCTACTTGTAGGACCTCTTCCCTTTTTTTAGCTACGTCGTTGGTACCAACATGTATCACGACAACTGGCTGTTCCCCCTCCCCCTCCAGAATGTTCTGCATCCGCGCCGAGACATCCTTGACCCTTGCACCAGGGAGGCAACATACCATCCTGGAGTCTCGGTCACGACCACAGAAACCCCTATATATTCCCCTTACAATCGAATCCCCTATTACTATAGCCCTGCCACTCTTTTTCCCTCCCTTCTTTGCAACAGAGCCAGTCATGGTTCACTAGATTGATTCCTGGGATGAGAGGGCTGTCCTATGATGAGGGATTGTGTAGAACGGGCCTATACTCTCTGGAGTTTAGAAGAATGAGAGGTGATCTCATTGAAACATACAAGATTCTGAAGGGGATTGACAGAGTAGATGCTGAGAGGTTGTTTCCCCTGGCTGGAGTGTCTAGAACTAGGGGGCATAGTCTCAGGATAAGGGGTCGACCATTTAAGACTGAGATGAGGAGGAATTTCTTCACTCAGAGGGTTGTGAATCTTTGGAATTCTCTGCCCCAGAGGGCTGTAGATGCTGAGTCTTTGAGTATATTCAAGGCTGAGATAGATAGATTTTTGGACTCTAGGGGAATCAAGGGATATGGGGATCGGGCGGGAAAGTGAAGTTGAGGTCGATGATCAGCCATGATCTTATTGAATGGCGGAGCAGGCTCGAGGGGCTGTATGGCCAACTCCTGCTCTTATTTCTTATGTTCTTATGTTCTAATGGAAACTTACAGCACAGAAGGAGGCCATTCGGCCCATTGTGCCTGTGTTGGCTCTACGAAAGAGCTCTCCAATTAGTCCCACTCCACTGCTCTTCCCCCATAGCCCTGCAAATTTTTCTAATTCAAGTATTTGTCCAATTCCCTTTTGAAAGTTATTATTGAATCTGCTTCCACCGCCCTTTCAGGCAGCGCATTCCAGATCACAACAACTCGCCGCGTAAAAACATTTCTCCTCATCTCCCCTCTGGTTCTTTTGCCAATCACCTTAAATCTGTGTCCTCTGGTTACTGTCCCTCCTGCCACTGGAAACAGTTTCTCCTTATTTTCTCTATCAAAATTCTTAATAATTTTGAACACCTCTATCAAATCTCCCCTTAACCTTCTCTGCTCCAAGGAGAACAATCCCAGCTTCTCCAGTCTCTCCACATAACTGAAGTCCCTCATCCCTGGTACCATTCTCGTAAATCTCCTCTGCACCCTCTCCAAGGCCTTTTCATCCTACCTAAAGTGTGGTGCCCAGAATTGGCCACAATACTCCAGTTGGGGCCTAACCAGAGATTTATAAAGGTTTAGCATAACTTCCTTGCTTTTGCTCTCTGTCAGGGTGACCATCGGTCAATAGAAGCCCAAACTATAATTAAAGATATTGTCCGATCTACCAGGCAACAACTTTAGGAAGCTGTGTTCACGGGGTGTAATCAGCGGCTCATCTGGCACATTCAGTCAGTCTACCCCTGGTACAGTCAGTTTACCCTGGGTACAGTCAGTATACCCTGGTACATTGAGTCTACCCCAGGTACAGTCAGTATACCCCGGGTACAGTCAGTCTACCCCGTTTACAGTCAATGAGTCTACCCTGGGTACAGTCAGTGAGTCTAACCCAGGTACAGTCAGTATACCCTGGATACAGTCAGAATACCTCGGATACAGTCAGTGAGTCTATCCCGGGTACAGTCAGTATACCCTGGGTACAATCAGTGAGTCAACCCCAGGAACAGTCAGTATACCCCGGGTACAGTCAGTATACCCTGGGTACAGTCAGTTAGTCTATCCCGGGTACAGTCAGTATACCCTGGGTACAGTCAGTGTATCACGGGTACAATCAGTTAGTCTACCCTGGCTCCAGTCAGTATACCCCGGGTACAGTCAGTATACCCCGGGTACAGTCACTATACCCCGGGTACAGTCAGTATACCCCGGGTAGAGTCAGTATACCCTGGATACAGTCAGTATACCCTGGATTCAGTCAGTATACCCCGGGTACAGTCAGTACACCCTGGTTACAGTCAGTATACCCTGGATTCAGTCAGTATACCCCGGGTACAGTCAGTACACCCTGGATTCAGTCAGTATACCCCAAGTACAGTCAGTATCCCCCAGGTAAAGACAGTATGCCCCAGGTACAGTCAGTATACCCCGGATACAGTCATTATACCCCGGGTACAGTCAGTCTACCATGGGTGCAGTCAGTGAGTCTACTCCGGGTACAGTCAGTATACCCCGGGGACAGTCAGAAAAACCCGGGCACAGTCAGTATACCCCGGATACAGTCAGTATACCCCGAGGACAGTGAGTCTACCCTGAGTATAGTCAGTGAGTCTACCCCAGGTATGGTCAGTGAGTCTAGCCCGGGTACAGGCAGTGAGTCTACCCCGTGTACAGTCAGTATACCCCGGGTACAGTCAGTATACCCCGTATACAGTCAGTATACCCCGTGTACAGTCAGTATACCCCAGGTACAGTTAGTATACCCCAGGTACAGCAGTGAGTCTACCCTGGGTACAGTCAGTGAGTCTACCCTGGGTACAGTCAGTGAATCCACCCTGGGTACAGTCAGTGAGTCCACCCTGGGTACAGTCAGTGAGTCTACCCTGGGTACAGTCAGTGAATCCACCCTGGGTACAGTCAGTGAGTCTACCCCGGGTACAGTCAGTATACCCCGGTTACAGTCAGTATACCCCGGATACAGTCACTATACCCCAGGTACAGTCAGTATACCCCGGATACAGTCAGTATACTCCGGGTACAGTCAGTATAACCTGGGTACAGTCAGCATACCCAAGGTACAGCAGTGAGTCTACCCTGGGTACAGTCAGTGAGTCTACCCCAGGTACAGTCAGTGAGTCTACCCTGGGTACAGTCAGTAAGTCTACCCCGGGCACAGTCAGTGAGACTACCCCGGGTACAGTCAGTATAACCTGGGTACAGTCACTATACCCCAGGTACAGTCAGTATGCCCCGGGTACAGTCAGTATACCCCAGGTACAGCAGTGAGTCCACCCCGGGTACAGTCAGTGAGTCTACCCCAGGTACAGTCAGTGAGTCTACCCCGTGTACAGTCAGTAAACACTGTGTACAGTTAGTATACCCCAGGTACAGCAGTGAGTCTACCCTGGGTACAGTCAGTGAGTATACCCCAGGTACAGTCAGTGAGTCTACCCTGGGTACGGTCAGTGAGTCTACCCTGGGTACAGTCAGTGAGTCTACCCTGGGTACAGTCAGTGAGTCTACCCCGGGTACAGTCAGTATACCCTGGGTACCGTCAGTATGCCCCGGGTACAGTCAGTATACCCCGGGTACAGTCAGTATACCCCGGGTACAGTCAGTATGCCCCGGGTACAGTCAGTATGCCCCGGGTACAGTCAGTATACCCCGGGTACAGTCAGTATGCCCCGGGTACAGTCAGTATACCCCGGGTACAGTCAGTCTGCCCCGGGTACAGTCAGTATGCCCTGGGTACAGTCAGTATACCCCGGGTACAGTCAGTATGCCCCGGGTACAGTCAGTATACCCCGGGTACAGTCAGTATGCCCCAGGTACAGTCAGTATACCCCGGATACAGTCAGTATACTCCGGGTACAGTCAGTATACCCCAGGTACAGTCAGTATACCCCGTGTACAGTCAGCATACCCAAGGTACAGCAGTGAGTCTACCCTGGGTACAGTCAGTGAGTCTACCCCAGGTACAGTCAGTGAGTCTACCCTGGGTACAGTCAGTAAGTCTACCCCGGGCACAGTCAGTGAGACTACCCCGGGTACAGTCAGTATAACCTGGGTACAGTCACTATACCCCAGGTACAGTCAGTATACCCCGTCTACAGTCAGTATAGCCCAGGTACAGCAGTGAGTCTACCCTGGGTACAGTCAGTGAGTCTACCTCGGGCACAGTCAGTGAGTCTACCCCGGGTACAGTCAGTGAGACTACCCTGGGTACAGTCAGTGAGTCTACCCTGGGTACAGTCAGTGAGTATACCCCGGGTACAGTCAGTGAGTCTACCCCGTGTACAGTCAGTGAGTCTAACCCGGGTACAGTCAGTGAGTCTACCCCAGGTACAGTCAGTGAGTCTATCCCGGGTACAGTCAGTGAGTCTAACCCGCATACAGTCAGTATACCCCGGGTACAGTCAGTATTCCCGGGTACAGTCAGTGAGTCCACCCCGGGTACAGTCAGTGAGTCTACCCCGTGTACAGTCAGTATAACCCGGGTATAGTCAGTATACTCCAGGTGCAGCAGTGAGTCTTCACTGGGTACAGTCAGTGAGTCTACCCTGGGTACAGTCAGTGAGTCTACCCCGGGTACAGTGAGTCTATCCCGGGTACAGTCAGTGAGTCTACCCCAGGTACAGTCAGTGACTCTATCCCGGGTACAGTCAGTGACTCTATCCCGGGTACAGTCAGTATACCCTGGGTACAGTCAGTATAGCCCGGGTACAGTCAGTATACCCCAGGTACAGTCAGTATTCCCGGGTACAGTCAGTGAGTCCACCCCAGGTACAGTCAGTGAGTCTTCCCCGGGTACAGTCAGTGAGTCTACCCTGGGTACAGTCAGTGAGTTTACCCCAGGTACAGTCAGTGAGTCTACCCCAGGTACAGTCAGTGAGTATACCCCGGGTACAGTCAGTATACCCCGGGTACAGTCAGTGAGTATACCCCGGGTACAGTCAGTCTACCCCAGGTACAGTCAGTATACCCCGGGTACAATCAGTATACCTCGGGTGGAGTCAGTCTACCCTGGGTATAGTCAGTGAGTCTACCCCGGGTACAGTCAGTGTATCACGGGTACAGTCAGTCAGTTAGTCTATCCCGGGTACAGTCAGTATACCCCAGGTACAGTCAGTATTCCCGGGTACAGTCAGTGAGTCCACCCCGGGTACAGTCAGTGAGTCTACCCCGGGTACAGTCAGTGAGTCTACCCCATGTACAGTCAGTATACCCCAGGTACAGCAGTGAGTCTACCCTGGGTACAGTCAGTGAGTCTACCCCGGGTACAGTCAGTGAGTCTACCCTGGGTACAGTCAGTGAGTCTACCCCAGGTACAGTCAGTGAGTCTACCCCGTGTACAGTCAGTAAACACTGTGTACAGTTAGTATACCCCAGGTACAGCCGTGAGTCTACCCTGGGTACAGTCAGTGAGTATACCCCAGGTACAGTCAGTGAGTCTACCCTGGGTACGGTCAGTGAGTCTACCCTGGGTACAGTCAGTGAGTCTACCCTGGGTACAGTCAGTGAGTCTACCCCGGGTACAGTCAGTATACCCCGGGTACCGTCAGTATGCCCCGGGTACAGTCAGTATACCCCGGGTACAGTCAGTATACCCCGGGTACAGTCAGTATGCCCCTGGTACAGTCAGTATGCCCCGGGTACAGTCAGTATACCCCGGGTACAGTCAGTATGCCCCGGGTACAGTCAGTATACCCCGGGTACAGTCAGTCTGCCCCGGGTACAGTCAGTATGCCCTGGGTACAGTCAGTATACCCCGGGTACAGTCAGTATGCCCCGGGTACAGTCAGTATACCCCGGGTACAGTCAGTATGCCCCAGGTACAGTCAGTATACCCCGGATACAGTCAGTATACTCCGGGTACAGTCAGTATACCCCAGGTACAGTCAGTATACCCCGTGTACAGTCAGCATACCCAAGGTACAGCAGTGAGTCTACCCTGGGTACAGTCAGTGAGTCTACCCCAGGTACAGTCAGTGAGTCTACCCTGGGTACAGTCAGTAAGTCTACCCCGGGCACAGTCAGTGAGACTACCCCGGGTACAGTCAGTATAACCTGGGTACAGTCACTATACCCCAGGTACAGTCAGTATACCCCGTCTACAGTCAGTATAGCCCAGGTACAGCAGTGAGTCTACCCTGGGTACAGTCAGTGAGTCTACCTCGGGCACAGTCAGTGAGTCTACCCCGGGTACAGTCAGTGAGACTACCCTGGGTACAGTCAGTGAGTCTACCCTGGGTACAGTCAGTGAGTATACCCCGGGTACAGTCAGTGAGTCTACCCCGTGTACAGTCAGTGAGTCTAACCCGGGTACAGTCAGTGAGTCTACCCCAGGTACAGTCAGTGAGTCTATCCCGGGTACAGTCAGTGAGTCTAACCCGCATACAGTCAGTATACCCCGGGTACAGTCAGTATTCCCGGGTACAGTCAGTGAGTCCACCCCGGGTACAGTCAGTGAGTCTACCCCGTGTACAGTCAGTATAACCCGGGTATAGTCAGTATACTCCAGGTGCAGCAGTGAGTCTTCACTGGGTACAGTCAGTGAGTCTACCCTGGGTACAGTCAGTGTGTCTACCCCGGGTACAGTGAGTCTATCCCGGGTACAGTCAGTGAGTCTACCCCAGGTACAGTCAGTGACTCTATCCCGGGTACAGTCAGTGACTCTATCCCGGGTACAGTCAGTATACCCTGGGTACAGTCAGTATAGCCCGGGTACAGTCAGTATACCCCAGGTACAGTCAGTATTCCCGGGTACAGTCAGTGAGTCCACCCCAGGTACAGTCAGTGAGTCTTCCCCGGGTACAGTCAGTGAGTCTACCCTGGGTACAGTCCGTGAGTTTACCCCAGGTACAGTCAGTGAGTCTACCCCAGGTACAGTCAGTGAGTATACCCCGGGTACAGTCAGTATACCCCGGGTACAGTCAGTGAGTATACACCGGGTACAGTCAGTCTACCCCAGGTACAGTCAGTATACCCCGGGTACAATCAGTATACCTCGGGTGGAGTCAGTCTACCCTGGGTATAGTCAGTGAGTCTACCCCGGGTACAGTCAGTGTATCACGGGTACAGTCAGTCAGTTAGTCTATCCCGGGTACAGTCAGTATACCCCAGGTACAGTCAGTATTCCCGGGTACAGTCAGTGAGTCCACCCCGGGTACAGTCAGTGAGTCTACCCCGGGTACAGTCAGTGAGTCTACCCCATGTACAGTCAGTATACCCCAGGTACAGCAGTGAGTCTACCCTGGGTACAGTCAGTGAGTCTACCCCGGGTACAGTCAGTGAGTCTACCCTGGGTACAGTCAGTGAGTCTACCCCAGGTACAGTCAGTGAGTCTACCCCGGGTACAGTCCGTGAGTCTACCCCAGGTACAGTCAGTGAGTCTACCCCAGGTACAGTGAGTCTACCCCGGGTACAGTCAGTGAGTCTACCCCGGGTACAGTCCGTGAGTCTACCCCAGGTACAGTCAGTGAGTCTACCCCAGGTACAGTCAGTATACACTGGATACAGTCAGTCTACCCCGGATACAGTCAGTGAGCCTATCCCAGGTACAGTCTATCAGTCTACCCCGGATACAGTCAGTATATCCCGGGTACAGTCAGTGAGTCTATCCCAGGTATAGTCTATCAGTCTACGCCGGATACAGTCAGTGTACCCCGGGTACAGTCAGAAAAACCCGGATACAGTCAGTATATCCCGGGTACAGTCAGTGAGTCTATCCCAGGTACAGTCTATCAGTCTACGCCGGATACAGTCAGTATACCCCGGGTACAGTCAGAAAAACCCGGGTAAAGTCAGTGAGTCTACCCCGGGTATAGTCAGTGAGTCTACCCCGGGTACAGTCAGTGTATCACGGGTACAGTCAGTTAGTCTACCCTGGGTACAGTCAGTATACCCCGGGTACAGTCAGTATACCCCAGGTACAGCAGTGAGTCTACCCTGGGTACAGTCAGTGAGTCTACCCCAGGTACAGTCAATGAGTCTACCCTGGGTACAGTCAGTGAGTCTACCCCGGGTACAGTCAGTGAGTCTACCCCATGGTACAGTCAGTGAGTCTACCCCAGGTAAAGTCAGTGGGCCAAAAATTCATCCCGCGACGCGAGAGTACGCACTGCGTACTCTCGCGTATTCTCTCTCCAATTGCCGGTTTTCTGCATGCCCTGCGCATGCGCTGAAAACCGGCACTTGGTCTTTTGAAAAGGGGGCGGTTCCTCGGTGCATCGCGTGCGCGCTACAGGCTGCGCGCACGCTGTGCACTTCGTGCTTTGGACGCGCAGGTAAGTACGGAAGATTTTAGAAATGGAAAAAGGAGGAGTAAGACCCACTTTTAACAAGGTAAGTAATGAATTAAGTATTTTTTTGAATTTTTTTAACAGGTATATCTTTTTTAGAGACTTTAAAGACAGGTAAGTTTATTTTTATAACTTTTTAAAAGATTTTAAATTTTTTCAAAAATTTAATTTTTTATTTAAAATGGTTAATTTATTTAACTATACTTATTTTATTAATGTGATGGTTTTTTTTTTAAATTTAATTGAGGTTTAGCTGTTATTTTGGGGGGGTGTAAGATTCATAGATTTCACAGCACGTATGTGAAACTTATGAATGGAAGATGGTGTGCTGCCATTGGCTCTAACTGAGTCACGTGATCCCACAGCTCGCACGAATTCACTACGCCGGTGGGATACGCAAGCACTGCCCAGCTGATGTCTGGAACATCAACTTCGTGCGAGCTGGATCTGAAAAAGCCAACGCGGAGTGAGAGATCGCGGGGAAGCCTTACCCCCGCGGGAACAGAGCGAGATCAATTTCTGGGCCAGTGAGTCTACCCCGGGTACAGTCATTGAGTCTATCCCGGTTACAGTCAGTGAGTCTACCCCGGGTACAGTCAGTATACCCCGGATACAGTCAGTCTACCCCGGGTACAGTCAGTATACCCCGGGTACCGTCAGTATGCCCCGGGTACAGTCAGTATACCCCGGGTACAGTCAGTATACCCCGGGTACAGTCAGTATGCCCCGGGTACAGTCAGTATGCCCCGGGTACAGTCAGTATACCCCGGGGACAGTCAGTATGCCCCGGGTACAGTCAGTATACCCCGGGTACAGTCAGTCTGCCCCGGGTACAGTCGGTATGCCCTGGGTACAGTCAGTATACCCCGGGTACAGTCAGTATGCCCCGGGTACAGTCAGTATACCCCGGGTACAGTCAGTATGCCCCAGGTACAGTCAGTATGCCCCGGATACAGTCAGTATACTCCGGGTACAGTCAGTATACCCCAGGTACAGTCAGTATACCCCGTGTACAGTCAGCATACCCAAGGTACAGCAGTGAGTCTACCCTGGGTACAGTCAGTGAGTCTACCCCAGGTACAGTCAGTGAGTCTACCCTGGGTACAGTCAGTAAGTCTACCCCGGGCACAGTCAGTGAGACTACCCCGGGTACAGTCAGTATAACCTGGGTACAGTCACTATACCCCAGGTACAGTCAGTATGCCCCGGGTACAGTCAGTATACCCCAGGTACAGCAGTGAGTCCACCCCGGGTACAGTCAGTGAGTCTACCCCAGGTACAGTCAGTGAGTCTACCCCGTGTACAGTCAGTATACCCTGTGTACAGTTAGTATACCCCAGGTACAGCAGTGAGTCTACCCTGGGTACAGTCAGAGAGTCTACCCTGGGTACAGTCAGTGAGTCTACCCTGGGTACAGTCAGTGAGTCTACCCTGGGTACAGTCAGTGAGTCTTCCCCGGGTACAGTCAGTGAGTCTACCCCGGGTACAGGCAGTGAGTCTACCCCGTGTACAGTCAGTAAACACTGTGTACAGTTAGTATACCCCAGGTACAGCAGTGAGTCTACCCTGGGTACAGTCAGTGAGTATACCCCAGGTACAGTCAGTGAGTCTACCCTGGGTACGGTCAGTGAGTCTACCCCAGGTACAGCAGTGAGTCTACCCTGGGTACAGTCAGTGAGTATACCCCAGGTACAGTCAGTGAATCCACCCTGGGTACAGTCAGTGAGTCCACCCTGGGTACAGTCAGTGAGTCTACCCTGGGTACAGTCAGTGAATCCACCCTGGGTACAGTCAGTGAGTCTACCCCGGGTACAGTCAGTATACCCCGGTTACAGTCAGTATACCCCGGGTACAGTCACTATACCCCGGGTACAGTCAGTATACCCCGGGTAGAGTCAGTATACCCTGGATACAGTCAGTATACCCTGGATTCAGTCAGTATACCCCGGGTACAGTCAGTACACCCTGGTTACAGTCAGTATACCCTGGATTCAGTCAGTATACCCCGGGTACAGTCAGTACACCCTGGATTCAGTCAGTATACCCCAAGTACAGTCAGTATCCCCCAGGTAAAGACAGTATGCCCCAGGTACAGTCAGTATACCCCGGATACAGTCATTATACCCCGGGTACAGTCAGTCTACCGTGGGTGCAGTCAGTGAGTCTACTCCGGGTACAGTCAGTATACCCCGGGGACAGTCAGAAAAACCCGGGCACAGTCAGTATACCCCGGATACAGTCAGTATACCCCGGGTACAGTGAGTCTACCCTGAGTATAGTCAGTGAGTCTACCCCAGGTATGGTCAGTGAGTCTAGCCCGGGTACAGGCAGTGAGTCTACCCCGTGTACAGTCAGTATACCCCGGGTACAGTCAGTATACCCCGTATACAGTCAGTATACCCCGTGTACAGTCAGTATACCCCAGGTACAGTTAGTATACCCCAGGTACAGCAGTGAGTCTACCCTGGGTACAGTCAGTGAGTCTACCCTGGGTACAGTCAGTGAGTCTACCCCGGGTACAGGCAGTGAGTCTACCCCGTGTACAGTCAGTAAACACTGTGTACAGTTAGTATACCCCAGGTACAGCAGTGAGTCTACCCTGGGTACAGTCAGTGAGTATACCCCAGGTACAGTCAGTGAATCCACCCTGGGTACAGTCAGTGAGTCCACCCTGGGTACAGTCAGTGAGTCTACCCTGGGTACAGTCAGTGAATCCACCCTGGGTACAGTCAGTGAGTCTACCCCGGGTACAGTCAGTATACCCCGGTTACAGTCAGTATACCCCGGATACAGTCACTATACCCCAGGTACAGTCAGTATACCCCGGATACAGTCAGTATACTCCGGGTACAGTCAGTATAACCTGGGTACAGTCAGCATACCCAAGGTACAGCAGTGAGTCTACCCTGGGTACAGTCAGTGAGTCTACCCCAGGTACAGTCAGTGAGTCTACCCTGGGTACAGTCAGTAAGTCTACCCCGGGCACAGTCAGTGAGACTACCCCGGGTACAGTCAGTATAACCTGGGTACAGTCACTATACCCCAGGTACAGTCAGTATGCCCCGGGTACAGTCAGTATACCCCAGGTACAGCAGTGAGTCCACCCCGGGTACAGTCAGTGAGTCTACCCCAGGTACAGTCAGTGAGTCTACCCCGTGTACAGTCAGTATACCCTGTGTACAGTTAGTATACCCCAGGTACAGCAGTGAGTCTACCCTGGGTACAGTCAGTGAGTCTACCCTGGGTACAGTCAGTGAGTCTACCCTGGGTACAGTCAGTGAGTCTACCCTGGGTACAGTCAGTGAGTCTACCCCGGGTACAGTCAGTGAGTCTACCCCGGGTACAGGCAGTGAGTCTACCCCGTGTACAGTCAGTAAACACTCTGTACAGTTAGTATACCCCAGGTACAGCAGTGAGTCTACCCTGGGTACAGACAGTGAGTATACCCCAGGTACAGTCAGTGAGTCTACCCTGGGTACGGTCAGTGAGTCTACCCTGGGTACAGTCAGTGAGTCTACCCTGGGTACAGTCAGTGAGTCTACCCCGGGTACAGTCAGTATACCCCGGGTACAGTCAGTATACCCCGGGTACAGTCAGTATACCCCGGGTACAGTCAGTATGCCCCGGGTACAGTCAGTATGCCCCGGGTACAGTCAGTATACCCCGGGTACAGTCAGTATGCCCCAGGTACAGTCAGTATACCCCGGATACAGTCAGTATACTCCGGGTACAGTCAGTATACCCCAGGTACAGTCAGTATACCCCGTGTACAGTCAGCATACCCAAGGTACAGCAGTGAGTCTACCCTGGGTACAGTCAGTGAGTCTACCCCAGGTACAGTCAGTGAGTCTACCCTGGGTACAGTCAGTAAGTCTACCCCGGGCACAGTCAGTGAGACTACCCCGGGTACAGTCAGTATAACCTGGGTACAGTCACTATACCCCAGGTACAGTCAGTATACCCCGTCTACAGTCAGTATAGCCCAGGTACAGCAGTGAGTCTACCCTGGGTACAGTCAGTGAGTCTACCTCGGGCACAGTCAGTGAGTCTACCCCGGGTACAGTCAGTGAGACTACCCTGGGTACAGTCAGTGAGTCTACCCTGGGTACAGTCAGTGAGTATACCCCGGGTACAGTCAGTGAGTCTACCCCGTGTACAGTCAGTGAGTCTAACCCGGGTACAGTCAGTGAGTCTACCCCAGGTACAGTCAGTGAGTCTATCCCGGGTACAGTCAGTGAGTCTAACCCGCATACAGTCAATATACCCCGGGTACAGTCAGTATTCCCGGGTACAGTCAGTGAGTCCACCCCGGGTACAGTCAGTGAGTCTACCCCGTGTACAGTCAGTATACCCCGTGTACAGTCAGTATAACCCGGGTATAGTCAGTATACTCCAGGTGCAGCAGTGAGTCTTCACTGGGTACAGTCAGTGAGTCTACCCTGGGTACAGTCAGTGAGTCTACCCCGGGTACAGTGAGTCTATCCCGGGTACAGTCAGTGAGTCTACCCCAGGTACAGTCAGTGACTCTATCCCGGGTACAGTCAGTATACCCTGGGTACAGTCAGTATAGCCCGGGTACAGTCAGTATACCCCAGGTACAGTCAGTATTCCCGGGTACAGTCAGTGAGTCCACCCCAGGTACAGTCAGTGAGTCTTCCCCGGGTACAGTCAGTGAGTCTACCCTGGGTACAGTCAGTGAGTTTACCCCAGGTACAGTCAGTGAGTCTACCCCAGGTACAGTCAGTGAGTATACCCCGGGTACAGTCAGTATACCCCGGGTACAGTCAGTGAGTATACCCCGGGTACAGTCAGTCTACCCCAGGTACAGTCAGTATACCCCGGGTACAATCAGTATACCTCGGGTGGAGTCACTCTACCCTGGGTACAGTCAGTGAGTCTACCCCGGGTACAGTCAGTGTATCACGGGTACAGTCAGTCAGTTAGTCTATCCCGGGTACAGTCAGTATACCCCAGGTACAGTCAGTATTCCCGGGTACAGTCAGTGAGTCCACCCCGGGTACAGTCAGTGAGTCTACCCCGGGTACAGTCAGTGAGTCTACCCCATGTACAGTCAGTATACCCCAGGTACAGCAGTGAGTCTACCCTGGGTACAGTCAGTGAGTCTACCCCGGGTACAGTCAGTGAGTCTACCCTGGGTACAGTCAGTGAGTCTACCCCAGGTACAGTCAGTGAGTCTACCCCGGGTACAGTCCGTGAGTCTACCCCAGGTACAGTCAGTGAGTCTACCCCAGGTACAGTGAGTCTACCCCGGGTACAGTCATTGAGTCTATCCCGGGTACAGTCAGTGAGTCTACCCCGGGTACAGTCAGTATAACCCGGGTACAGTCACTATACCCTGGGTACAGTCAGTATACCCCGGTTACAGTCAGTGAGTGTACCCCGGGTACAGTCAGTATACCCTGGATACAGTCAGTGTACCCCAGGTGCAGTCAGTATACACCATGTACAATCAGTATACCTCGGGTGGAGTCAATCTACACTGGGTACAGTCAGTCAGTCTACCCTGGGTAGAGTCAATAGACCCCGGGTACAGTCAGTGAGTCTACCCCGGGTACAGTCAGTATACCCCGGATACAGTCAGTATACCCCGGGTACAGTCAGTATACCCTGGGTACAGTCAGTGAGTCTATCCCGGGTATAGTCAGTATACACTGGATACAGTCAGTCTACCCTGGGTACAGTCCGTGAGTCTACCCCGGGTACAGTCAGTATACCCCGGATACAGTCAGTATACCCCGGGTACAGTCAGTATACCCTGGGTACAGTCAGTGAGTCTATCCCGGGTATAGTCAGTATACACTGGATACAGTCAGTCTACCCTGGGTACAGTCAGTGAGTCTACCCGGGTACAGTCAGTATACACTGGATACAGTCAGTCTACCCCGAATACAGTCAGTGAGTCTATCCCAGGTATAGTCAGTGAGTCTGCCCTGTGTACAGTCAGTATACCTCGTGTACAGTCAGTATACCCCAGGTACAGCAGTGAGTCTACCCTGGGTACAGTCAGTGAGTCTACCCTGGGTACAGTCAGTGAGTCTACCCCAGGTACAGTCAGTCTATCCCGGGTACAGTCAGTGAGTCTACCCCGGGTACAGTCAGTATACCCCGGATACAGTCAGTATGCCCCAGGTACAGTCAGTATAACCCGGGTACAGTCACTATACCCCAGGTACAGTCAGTATAACCCGGGTATAGTCAGTATACACCGGATACAGTCAGTCTACCCTGGGTACAGTCAGTGAGTCTACCCCAGGTACAGTCAGTATACACTGGATACAGTCAGTCTACCCCAGATACAGTCAGTGAGCCTATCCCAGGTACAGTCTATCAGTATACCCCGGATACAGTCAGTATGCCCCAGGTACAGTCAGTATAACCCGGGTACAGTCACTATACCCCAGGTACAGTCAGTATAACCCGGGTATAGTCAGTATACACCGGATACAGTCAGTCTACCCTGGGTACAGTCAGTGAGTCTACCCCAGGTACAGTCAGTGAGTCTACCCCGGGTACAGTCCGTGAGTCTACCCCAGGTACAGTCAGTGAGTCTACCCCAGGTACAGTCAGTATACACTGGATACAGTCAGTCTACCCCGGATACAGTCAGTGAGCCTATCCCAGGTACAGTCTATCAGTCTACCCCGGATACAGTCAGTATATCCCGGGTACAGTCAGTG
Source organism: Squalus acanthias (assembly GCA_030390025.1). Classification (NCBI taxonomy): domain Eukaryota; kingdom Metazoa; phylum Chordata; class Chondrichthyes; order Squaliformes; family Squalidae; genus Squalus; species Squalus acanthias. The sequence goes on along the minus strand of CM059427.1, from coordinate 205,228,631 downwards.
AGTCTATCCCAGGTATAGTCTATCAGTCTACGCCGGATACAGTCAGTGTACCCTGGGTACAGTCAGAAAAACCCGGATACAGTCAGTATATCCCGGGTACAGTCAGTGAGTCTATCCCAGGTACAGTCTATCAGTCTACGCCGGATACAGTCAGTATACCCCGGGTACAGTCAGAAAAACCCGGGTAAAGTCAGTGAGTCTACCCCGGGTATAGTCAGTGAGTCTACCCCGGGTACAGTCAGTGTATCACGGGTACAGTCAGTTAGTCTACCCTGGGTACAGTCAGTATACCCCGGGTACAGTCAGTATACCCCAGGTACAGCAGTGAGTCTACCCTGGGTACAGTCAGTGAGTCTACCCCAGGTACAGTCAATGAGTCTACCCTGGGTACAGTCAGTGAGTCTACCCCGGTACAGTCAGTGAGTCTACCCCATGGTACAGTCAGTGAGTCTACCCCAGGTAAAGTCAGTGGGCCAAAAATTCATCCCGCTGCGCGAGAGTACGCACTGCGTACTCTCGCGTATTCTCTCTCCAATTGCCGGTTTTCTGCATGCCCTGCGCATGCGCTGAAAACCGGCACTTGGTCTTTTGAAAAGGGGGCGGTTCCTCGGTGCATCGCGTGCGCGCTACAGGCTGCGCGCACGCTGTGCACTTCGTGCTTTGGACGTGCAGGTAAGGACGGAAGATTTTAGAAATGGAAAAAGGAGGAGTAAGACCCACTTTTAACAAGGTAAGTAGTGAATTAAGTATTTTTTTGAATTTTTTTTAACAGGTATATCTTTTTTAGAGACTTTAAAGACAGGTAAGTTTATTTTTATAACTTTTTAAAAGATTTTAAATTTTTTCAAAAATTTAATTTTTTATTTAAAATGGTTAATTTATTTAACTATACTTATTTTATTAATGTGATGTTTTTTTTTTAAAATTTAATTGAGGTTTAGCTGTTATTTTGGGGGGGTGTAAGATTCATAGATTTCACAGCACGTATGTGAAACTTATGAATGGAAGATGGTGTGCTGCCATTGGCTCTAACTGAGTCACGTGATCCCACAGCTCGCACGAATTCACTACGCCGGTGGGATACGCAAGCACTGCCCAGCTGATGTCTGGAACATCAACTTCGTGCGAGCTGGATCTGAAAAAGCCAACGCGGAGTGAGAGATCGCGGGGAAGCCTTACCCCCGCGGGAACAGAGCGAGATCAATTTCTGGGCCAGTGAGTCTACCCCGGGTACAGTCATTGAGTCTATCCCGGTTACAGTCAGTGAGTCTACCCCGGGTACAGTCAGTATACCCCGGATACAGTCAGTCTACCCCGGGTACAGTCAGTATACCCCGGGTACCGTCAGTATGCCCCGGGTACAGTCAGTATGCCCCGGGTACAGTCAGTATACCCCGGGTACAGTCAGTATGCCCCGGGTACAGTCAGTATACCCCGGGTACAGTCAGTATGCCCCGGGTACAGTCAGTATACCCCGGGTACAGTCAGTCTGCCCCGGGTACAGTCAGTATGCCCTGGGTACAGTCAGTATACCCCGGGTACAGTCAGTATGCCCCGGGTACAGTCAGTATACCCCGGGTACAGTCAGTATGCCCCAGGTACAGTCAGTATACCCCGGATACAGTCAGTATACTCCGGGTACAGTCAGTATACCCCAGGTACAGTCAGTATACCCCGTGTACAGTCAGCATACCCAAGGTACAGCAGTGAGTCTACCCTGGGTACAGTCAGTGAGTCTACCCCAGGTACAGTCAGTGAGTCTACCCTGGGTACAGTCAGTAAGTCTACCCCGGGCACAGTCAGTGAGACTACCCCGGGTACAGTCAGTATAACCTGGGTACAGTCACTATACCCCAGGTACAGTCAGTATACCCCGTCTACAGTCAGTATAGCCCAGGTACAGCAGTGAGTCTACCCTGGGTACAGTCAGTGAGTCTACCTCGGGAACAGTCAGTGAGTCTACCCCGGGTACAGTCAGTGAGACTACCCTGGGTACAGTCAGTGAGTCTACCCTGGGTACAGTCAGTGAGTATACCCCGGGTACAGTCAGTGAGTCTACCCCGTGTACAGTCAGTGAGTCTAACCCGGGTACAGTCAGTGAGTCTACCCCAGGTACAGTCGGTGAGTCTATCCCGGGTACAGCCAGTGAGTCTAACCCGCATACAGTCAGTATACCCCGGGTACAGTCAGTATTCCCGGGTACAGTCAGTGAGTCCACCCCGGGTACAGTCAGTGAGTCTACCCCGTGTACAGTCAGTATACCCCGTGTACAGTCAGTATAACCCGGGTATAGTCAGTATACTCCAGGTGCAGCAGTGAGTCTTCACTGGGTACAGTCAGTGAGTCTACCCCGGGTACAGTGAGTCTATCCCGGGTACAGTCAGTGAGTCTACCCCAGGTACAGTCAGTGACTCTATCCCGGGTACAGTCAGTATACCCTGGGTACAGTCAGTATAGCCCGGGTACAGTCAGTATACCCCAGGTACAGTCAGTATTCCCGGGTACAGTCAGTGAGTCCACCCCAGGTACAGTCAGTGAGTCTTCCCCGGGTACAGTCAGTGAGTCTACCCTGGGTACAGTCGTGAGTTTACCCCAGGTACAGTCAGTGAGTCTACCCCAGGTACAGTCAGTGAGTATACCCCGGGTACAGTCAGTATACCCCGGGTACAGTCAGTGAGTATACCCCGGGTACAGTCAGTCTACCCCAGGTACAGTCAGTATACCCCGGGTACAATCAGTATACCTCGGGTGGAGTCAGTCTACCCTGGGTACAGTCAGTGAGTCTACATCGGGTACAGTCAGTGTATCACGGGTACAGTCAGTCAGTTAGTCTATCCCGGGTACAGTCAGTATACCCCAGGTACAGTCAGTATTCCCGGGTACAGTCAGTGAGTCCACCCCGGGTACAGTCAGTGAGTCTACCCCGGGTACAGTCAGTGAGTCTACCCCATGTACAGTCAGTATACCCCAGGTACAGCAGTGAGTCTACCCTGGGTACAGTCAGTGAGTCTACCCCGGGTACAGTCAGTGAGTCTACCCTGGGTACAGTCAGTGAGTCTACCCCAGGTACAGTCAGTGAGTCTACCCCGGGTACAGTCCGTGAGTCTACCCCAGGTACAGTCAGTGAGTCTACCCCAGGTACAGTGAGTCTACCCCGGGTACAGTCATTGAGTCTATCCCGGGTACAGTCAGTGAGTCTACCCCGGGTACAGTCAGTATAACCCGGGTAAAGTCACTATACCCTGGGTACAGTCAGTATACCCCGGTTACAGTCAGTGAGTCTACCCCGGGTACAGTCAGTATACCCTGGATACAGTCAGTGTACCCCAGGTGCAGTCACTATACCCCATGTACAATCAGTATACCTCGGGTGGAGTCAATCTACACTGGGTACAGTCAGTCAGTCTACCCTGGGTAGAGTCAATAGACCCCGGTTACAGTCAGTGAGTCTACCCCGGGTACAGTCAGTATACCCCGGATACAGTCAGTATACCCCGGGTACAGTCAGTATACCCTGGGTACAGTCAGTGAGTCTATCCCGGGTATAGTCAGTATACACTGGATACAGTCAGTCTACCCTGGGTACAGTCAGTGAGTCTACCCCGGGTACAGTCAGTATACCCTGGATACAGTCAGTATACCCCGGGTACAGTCAGTATACCCTGGGTACAGTCAGTGAGTCTATCCCGGGTATAGTCAGTATACACTGGATACAATCAGTCTACCCTGGGTACAGTCAGTGAGTCTACCCGGGTACAGTCAGTATACACTGGATACAGTCAGTCTACCCCGAATACAGTCAGTGAGTCTATCCCAGGTATTGTCAGTGAGTCTGCCCTGTGTACAGTCAGTATACCTCGTGTACAGTCAGTATACCCCAGGTACAGCAGTGAGTCTACCCTGGGTACAGTCAGTGAGTCTACCCTGGGTACAGTCAGTGAGTCTACCCCAGGTACAGTCAGTCTATCCCGGGTACAGTCAGTGAGTCTACCCCGGGTACAGTCAGTATACCCCGGATACAGTCAGTATGCCCCAGGTACAGTCAGTATAACCCGGGTACAGTCACTATACCCCAGGTACAGTCAGTATAACCCGGGTATAGTCAGTATACATCGGATACAGTCAGTCTACCCTGGGTACAGTCAGTGAGTCTACCCCAGGTACAGTCAGTATACACTGGATACAGTCAGTCTACCCCAGATACAGTCAGTGAGCCTATCCCAGGTACAGTCTATCAGTATACCCCGGATACAGTCAGTATGCCCCAGGTACAGTCAGTATAACCCGGGTACAGTCACTATACCCCAGGTACAGTCAGTATAACCCGGGTATAGTCAGTATACACCGGATACAGTCAGTCTACCCTGGGTACAGTCAGTGAGTCTACCCCAGGTACAGTCAGTGAGTCTACCCCGGGTACAGTCCGTGAGTCTACCCCAGGTACAGTCAGTGAGTCTACCCCAGGTACAGTCAGTATACACTGGATACAGTCAGTCTACCCCGGATACAGTCAGTGAGCCTATCCCAGGTACAGTCTATCAGTCTACCCCGGATACAGTCAGTATATCCCGGGTACAGTCAGTGAGTCTATCCCAGGTATAGTCTATCAGTCTACGCCGGATACAGTCAGTGTACCCCGGGTACAGTCAGAAAAACCCGGATACAGTCAGTATATCCCGGGTACAGTCAGTGAGTCTATCCCAGGTACAGTCTATCAGTCTACGCCGGATACAGTCAGTATACCCCGGGTACAGTCAGAAAAACCCGGGTAAAGTCAGTGAGTCTACCCCGGGTATAGTCAGTGAGTCTACCCCGGGTACAGTCAGTGTATCACGGGTACAGTCAGTTAGTCTACCCTGGGTACAGTCAGTATACCCCGGGTACAGTCAGTATACCCCAGGTACAGCAGTGAGTCTACCCTGGGTACAGTCAGTGAGTCTACCCCAGGTACAGTCAATGAGTCTACCCTGGGTACAGTCAGTGAGTCTACCCCGGGTACAGTCAGTGAGTCTACCCCATGGTACAGTCAGTGAGTCTACCCCAGGTAAAGTCAGTGGGCCAAAAATTCATCCCGCGACGCGAGAGTACGCACTGCGTACTCTCGCGTATTCTCTCTCCAATTGCCGGTTTTCTGCATGCCCTGCGCATGCGCTGAAAACCGGCACTTGGTCTTTTGAAAAGGGGGCGGTTCCTCGGTGCATCGCGTGCGCGCTACAGGCTGCGCGCACGCTGTGCACTTCATGCTTTGGACGCGCAGGTAAGTACGGAAGATTTTAGAAATGGAAAAAGGAGGAGTAAGACCCACTTTTAACAAGGTAAGTAGTGAATTAAGTATTTTTTTGAATTTTTTTTAACAGGTATATCTTTTTTAGAGACTTTAAAGACAGGTAAGTTTATTTTTATAACTTTTTAAAAGATTTTAAATTTTTTCAAAAATTTAATTTTTTATTTAAAATGGTTAATTTATTTAACTATACTTATTTTATTAATGTGATGGGTTTTTTAAAAAATTTAATTGAGGTTTAGTTGTTATTTTGGGGGGGTGTAAGATTCATAGATTTCACAGCACGTATGTGAAACTTATGAATGGAAGATGCTGTGCTGCCATTGGCTCTAACTGAGTCACGTGATCCCACAGCTCGCACGAATTCACTACGCCGGTGGGATACGCAAGCACTGCCCAGCTGATGTCTGGAACATCAACTTCGTGCGAGCTGGATCTGAAAAAGCCAACGCGGAGTGAGAGATCGCGGGGAAGCCTTACCCCCGCGGGAACAGAGCGAGATCAATTTCTGGGCCAGTGAGTCTACCCCGGGTACAGTCATTGAGTCTATCCCGGTTACAGTCAGTGAGTCTACCCCGGGTACAGTCAGTATACCCCGGATACAGTCAGTATACCCCGGGTACAGTCAGTATACCCCGGGTACCGTCAGTATGCCCCGGGTACCGTCAGTATGCCCCGGGTACAGTCAGTATACCCCGGGTACAGTCAGTATGCCCCGGGTACAGTCAGTATGCCCCGGGTACAGTCAGTATACCCGGGTACAGTCAGTATGCCCCGGGTACAGTCAGTATACCCCGGGTACAGTCAGTCTGCCCCGGGTACAGTCAGTATGCCCTGGGTACAGTCAGTATACCCCGGGTACAGTCAGTATGCCCCGGGTACAGTGAGTATACCCCGGGTACAGTCAGTATGCCCCGGGTACAGTCAGTATACCCCAGGTACAGTCAGTATGCCCCGGGTACAGTCAGTATAACCCGGGTACAGTCAGTATACCCCGGGTACAGTCAGTATACCCCAGGTACAGTCACTATACCCCATGTACAATCAGTATACCCCAGGTACAGCAGTGAGTCTACCCTGGGTACAGTCAGTGAGTCTACCCTGGGTACAGTCAGTGAGTCTACCCCGGGTACAGTCAGTGAGTCTACCCCAGGTACAGTGAGTCTATCCCGGGTACAGTTAGTGAGTCTAGCCCGGGTACAGTTATTGAGTCTCTCCCGGGTACAGTCAGTGAGTCTACCCTGGGTACAGTCAGTGAGTCTACCCCGGGTTCAGTCAGTATAACCCGGGTACAGTCAGTATACGCCGGGTACAATCAGTATACGCCGGGTACAGTCAGTATATGCCGGGTACAGTCAGTATACGCCGGGTACAGTCAGTACATGCTGGGTACAGTCAGTATACGCCGGGTACAGTCAGTATACCCCGGGTACAGTCAGTATACCCCGGGTACAGTCAGTATATGCCGGGTACAGTCAGTATACGCCGGGTACAGTCAGTATATGCTGGGTACAGTCAGTATACGCCGGGTACAGTCAGTCTACCCCGGGTACAGTCAGTATATGCTGGGTACAGTCAGTATACGCCGGGTACACTCAGTATACCCCGGGTACAGTCAGTATACCCCAGGTACAGTCAGTATACGCTGGGTACAATCAGTATACGCCGGGTACAGTCAGTATATGCCGGGTACAGTCAGTATACGCCGGGTACAGTCAGTATATGCTGGGTACAGTCAGTATACGCCGGGTACAGTCAGTATACCCCAGGTACAGTCAGTATACGCTGGGTACAGTCAGTATACGCCGGGTACAGTCAGTATACACCGGGTACAGTCAGTATACGCCGGGTACAGTCAGTATAACCCGGGTACAGTCAGTATACGCCGGGTACAGTCAGTATACGCCGGGTACAGTCAGTATAACCCGGGTACAGTCAGTATACGCCGGGTACAGTCAGTATACGCCGGGTACAGTCAGTATACGCCGGGTACAGTCAGTATAACCCGGGTACAGTCAGTATACGCCGGGTACAGTCAGTATACGCCGGGTACAGTCAGTCAGCCAACCCCGGGTACAGATATTTAGATGGTTATGTGAAGTGTTCCATACCTGCCAAGGAGGAAACATTAATTATCACTCCTCCTGCAGCTCCAGTCTTTTTGCTCATGTAATGAAATCCAAGATAGGTTCCTCTGATCACACCAACCTGCAATACAAGCAATGTCAGCAAATACAGGCAACAGAGTAGTACAGGCATGTACAGTCACAGAGTAACAGCAACAACTTGTATTTGTATAGTGCCTTTAACGTAGTAAAACGTACAAAAGCGCTTCACAGGAGCGTTATAAGACAAAAAAAATTGACATTGAGCCACAGAAGGAGAAATTAGGGCAGGTGACCAAAAGCTTGGTCAAAGAGGTAGGTTTTAAGGAGCGTCTTAAAGGAGGAAAGAGAGGTAGAGGGGTTTAGGGAGGGAATTCCAGACCTTAGGGCCATGGCAGCAGAAGGCACGGCCGCCAATAGTTGAGCAATTATAATCAGGGATGCTCAAGAGGGCAGAATTAGAGGAGGGCAGATATCTCGGGGGGGGCGGGGGGGGGGGCGGCTGGACGAGATTACAGAGATAGGATGAGGCGAGGCCATGGAGGGATTTGAAAGCAGGGATGAGAATTTTGAAATCAAGGCTTTGCTTAACCGGGAGCCAATGTAGGTCAGCGAGCACAGGGGTGATGGGTGAACGGGACTTGGTGCGAGTTAGGACACGGGGCAGCCGAGGTTTGGATCATCTCAAGTTTACGTAGGGTGGAATGTGGGAGGCCAGCCAGGAGTGCGTTGGAATAGTCAAGTCTAGAGGCAACAAAGGCATGGATGAGGGTTTCAGCAGCGGATGAGCTGAGGCGGGGCGGAGACGGGCGATGTTACGGAGGTGGAAATAGGCGGTCTTAGTTATGCCGTGGATATGTGGTCGGAAGCTCATTTCAGGGTCAAATATGACACCAAGGTTGCGAACAGTGTGGTTCAGCCTCAGACAGATGTTAGGGAGAGGGATGGAGTCAGTGGCTAAGGAACGGAGCTTGTGGTGGGGATCAAAAACAATGGCTTTGCTCTTTCTAATAGTTAATTAGAGAACTGGATATCGGACAAGCAGTCTGACAATTTAGAGACCGTGGAGGGGTCGAGAGAAGTGGTGGTGAGGTAGAGCCGAGTGTCATCAGCGTACAGTCACAGAGTACAGTCACAGAGTACAGTCACAGAGTACAGTCACAAAGTACAATCACAGAGTACAGTCACAGAGTACAATCACAGAGTACAATCACAGAGTACAGTCAGAGTACAGTCACAGAGTACAGTCACAGAGTACAACCACAGAGTACAGTCACAGAGTACAGTCACAGAGTACAATCACAGAGTACAATCACAGAGTACAGTCACAGAGTACAGTAACAGAGTACAATCACAGAGTACAGTCACAGAGTACATTCACAGAGTACAGTCACAGTGTACATTCACAGAGTACAGTCACAGAGTACAGTCACAGAGTACAATCACAGAGTACATTCACAGAGTACAGTCACAGAGTACAGTCACAGAGTACAGTCACAGAGTACAGTCACAGAGTACAATCACAGAGTACAGTCACAGAGTACAATCACAGAGTACAATCACAGAGTACAGTCACAGAGTACATTCACAGAGTACAAACACAGAGTACAGTCACAGAGTACAGTCACAGAGTACATTCACAGAGTACAGTCACAGAGTACAGTCACAGAGTACATTCACAGAGTACAGTCACAGAGTACAGTCACAGAGTACATTCACAGTGTACATTCACAGAGTACAGTCACAGAGTACAATCACAGAGTACAGTCACAGAGTACAATCACAGAGTACAATCACAGAGTACAGTCACAGAGTACATTCACAGAGTACAGTCACAGAGTACAATCACAGAGTACAGTCACAGAGTGCAATCACAGAGTACAGTCACAGAGTACAATCACAGAGTACAGTCACAGAGTACAATCACAGAGTACAATCACAGAGTACAGTCACAGAGTACATTCACAGAGTACAAACACAGAGTACAGTCACAGAGTACAGTCACAGAGTACAGTCACAGAGTACAGTCACAGAGTACATTCACAGAGTACAGTCACAGAGTACAGTCACAGAGTACATTCACAGTGTACATTCACAGAGTACAGTCACAGAGTACAATCACAGAGTACAGTCACAGAGTACAATCACAGAGTACAATCACAGAGTACAGTCACAGAGTACATTCACAGAGTACAGTCACAGAGTACAATCACAGAGTACAGTCACAGAGTACATTCACAGAGTACAGTCACAGAGTACAGTTACAGTGCACATTCACAGAGTACAATCACAGAGTACAATCACAGAGTACATTCACAGAGTACAGTCTCAGAGTACATTCACAGAGTACAATCACAGAGTACATTCACAGAGTAGTCACAGAGTACAGTCACAGAGTACAATCACAGAGTACAGTCACAGAGTACAGTCACAGAGTACAATCACAGAGTACATTCACAAAGTACAGTCACAGAGTACAATCACAGAGTACAGTCACAGAGTACAGTCACAAAGTACAATCACAGAGTACAGTCACAGAGTACAATCACAGAGTACAATCACAGAGTACAGTCAGAGTACAGTCACAGAGTACAGTCACAGAGTACAACCACAGAGTACAGTCACAGAGTACAGTCACAGAGTACAATCACAGAGTACAATCACAGAGTACAGTCACAGAGTACAGTAACAGAGTACAATCACAGAGTACAGTCACAGAGTACATTCACAGAGTACAGTCACAGTGTACATTCACAGAGTACAGTCACAGAGTACAGTCACAGAGTACAATCACAGAGTACATTCACAGAGTACAGTCACAGAGTACAGTCACAGAGTACAGTCACAGAGTACAATCACAGAGTACAGTCACAGAGTACAATCACAGAGTACAATCACAGAGTACAGTCACAGAGTACATTCACAGAGTACAAACACAGAGTACAGTCACAGAGTACAGTCACAGAGTACATTCACAGAGTACAGTCACAGAGTACAGTCACAGAGTACATTCACAGAGTACAGTCACAGAGTACAGTCACAGAGTACATTCACAGTGTACATTCACAGAGTACAGTCACAGAGTACAATCACAGAGTACAGTCACAGAGTACAATCACAGAGTACAATCACAGAGTACAGTCACAGAGTACATTCACAGAGTACAGTCACAGAGTACAATCACAGAGTACAGTCACAGAGTGCAATCACAGAGTACAGTCACAGAGTACAATCACAGAGTACAGTCACAGAGTACAATCACAGAGTACAATCACAGAGTACAGTCACAGAGTACATTCACAGAGTACAAACACAGAGTACAGTCACAGAGTACAGTCACAGAGTACAGTCACAGAGTACAGTCACAGAGTACATTCACAGAGTACAGTCACAGAGTACAGTCACAGAGTACATTCACAGTGTACATTCACAGAGTACAGTCACAGAGTACAATCACAGAGTACAGTCACAGAGTACAATCACAGAGTACAATCACAGAGTACAGTCACAGAGTACAGTCACAGAGTACAGTCACAGAGTACAATCACAGAGTACAGTCACAGAGTACAATCACAGAGTACAGTCACAGAGTACAGTCACAGAGTACAGTTCACAGGACAGTCACAGAGTACAATCACAGAGTACAGTCACAGAGTACATTCACAGAGTACAGTCACAGAGTACATTCACAGAGTACAGTCACAGAGTACATTCACAGAGTACATTCACAGAGTACAGTCACAGAGTACAATCACAGAGTACAGTCACAGAGTACAGATCACAGAGTACATTCACAGAGTATCAGTCACAGAGTACAGTCACAGAGTACAATCACAGAGTACAGTCACAGAGTACAGTTCACAGAGTACAATCACAGAGTACAGTTCACAAAGTACAGTCACAGAGTACAATCACAGAGTACAGTCACAGAGTACATTCACAGAGTACAGTCACAGAGTACATCACAGAGTACAGTCACAGAGTACATTCACAGAGTACAGTCACAGAGTACAGTCACAGAGTACAATCACAGAGTACAGTCACAGAGTACAATCACAGAGTACATTCACAGAGTACAATCACAGAGTACAATCACAGAGTACAGTCACAGAGTACAGTCACAGAGTACATTCACAGAGTACAATCACAGAGTACATTCACAGAGTACAGTCACAGAGTACAATCACAGACCACATTCACAGAGTACAGTCACAGAGTACATTCACAGAGTACAGTCACAGAGTACAATCACAGACCACATTCACAGAGTACAGTCACAGAGTACATTCACAGAGTACAATCACAGCGTAGTCACAGAGTACAGTCACAGAGTACATTCACAGAGTACAATCACAGAGTACATTCACAGAGTACAATCACAGAGTACAATCACAGAGTACAGTCACAGAGTACAATCACAGAGTACAATCACAGAGTACATTCACAGAGTACAGTCACAGAGTACAATCACAGAGTACAGTCACAGAGTACAATCACAGAGTACAGTCACAGAGTACAATCACAGAGTACAGTCACAGAGTACATTCACAGAGTACAGTCACAGAGTACAGTTACAGTGCACATTCACAGAGTACAATCACAGAGTACAGTCACAGAGTACAATCACAGAGTACAATCACAGAGTACATTCACAGAGTACAGTCACAGAGTACATTCACAGAGTACAATCACAGAGTACATTCACAGAGTACAGTCACAGAGTACAGTCACAGAGTACAATCACAGAGTACAGTCACAGAGTACAGTCACAGAGTACAGTCACAGAGTACAATCACAGAGTACAGTCACAGAGTACAGTCACAGTGTACAGTCACAGAGTACATTCACAGAGTACAATCACAGAGTACAATCACAGAGTACATTCACAGAGTACAATCACAGAGTACATTCACAGAGTACAGTCACAGAGTACAATCACAGACCACATGCACAGAGTACAGTCACAGAGTACAGTCACAGAGTACAGTCACAGAGTACAATCACAGACCACATTCACAGAGTACAGTCACAGAGTACATTCACAGAGTACAATCACAGCGTACAGTCACAGAGTACAGTCACAGAGTACATTCACAGAGTACAATCACAGAGTACATTCACAGAGTACAGTCACAGAGTACAATCACAGAGTACAGTCACAGAGTGCAATCACAGAGTACAATCACAGAGTACATTCACAGAGTACAGTCACAGAGTACAATCACAGAGTACAGTCACAGAGTACAATCACAGAGTACAATCACAGAGTACAATCACAGAGTACATTCACAGAGTACAGTCACAGAGTACAATCACAGAGTACAGTCACAGAGTACAATCACAGAGTACAATCACAGAGTACAGTCACAGAGTACAATCACAGAGTACAATCACAGAGTACATTCACAGAGTACAGTCACAGAGTACAATCACAGAGTACAGTCACAGAGTACAATCACAGAGTACAGTCACAGAGTACAATCACAGAGTACATTCATAAAGTACAGTCACAGAGTACAATCACAGAGTACAGTCACAGAGTACAATCACAGAGTACAGTCACAGAGTACATTCACAGAGTACAGTCACAGAGTACAATCACAGAGTACAGTCACAGAGTACAGTTACAGTGCACATTCACAGAGTACATTCACAGAGTACAATCACAGAGTACAGTCACAGAGTACAATCACAGAGTACATTCACAGAGTACATTCACAGAGTACAGTCACAAGAGTACAATCACAGAGTACAGTCACAGAGTACAATCACAGAGTACAGTCACAGAGTACATTCACAGAGTACAGTCACAGAGTACAATCACAGAGTACAGTCACAGAGTACATTCACAGAGTACAGTCACAGAGTACATTCACAGAATACATTCACAGAGTACAGTCACAGAGTACAATCACAGAGTACAGTCACAGAGTACAGTCACAGTGTACAGTCACAGTCACAGCGTTGGTGGTACCTCTCCAGTGCTTTGAGATGCCTGCTGTACATGTACAGGGATTCCCAGGTGTCTGAGGCATACAGGAGAGCGGGTATTACTACTGCTCTGCAGCCCATGAGCTTGGTGCCGAGTTTGAGGTCCTGGTCTTCAAACACTCCCTTCCTCAGGCGACCGAAGGCTGCCTCTGCAAGATCCTGCAAATCCACTGGCAGGATAGGTGCACCAACGTCAGTGTTCTCGCTCAGGCCAACATCCCCAGCATCGAAGCTTTGACCACGCTTGATCAGCTCCGATGGACGGGTCACATTGTCCGCATGCCCGATACGAGACTCCCAAAACAAGCGCTCTACTCGGAACTCCAGCATGGCAAGAGAGCCCCAGGTGGGCAGAGGAAACGCTTCAAGGACACCCTCAAAGCCTCCTTGAAAAAGTGCAACATCCCCACCGACACCTGGGAATCCCTGGCCCAAGACCGCACAAAGTGAAGGAGAAGCATCCAGGAAGGCGCCAAATACCTCGAGTCATTTCGTCGGGAGCAAGCGGAAGCCAAGCGCAAGCAGCGCACGTCAACCCAAGCACCCCACCCACCTGCCCCTTCAACCACCGTCTGCTCCACCTGTGACAGAGACTGTAGGTCCCGCATTGGACTCATCAGTCACCTGAGAACTCATTTTTAATGTGGAAGCAAGTCATCCTCGGTTCCGAGGGACTGCCGAAGAAGAAGAACAGAGTACAGTCACAGAGCATGGTCACAAAGTACAGGTACAGAGTACAGTCACAGAGTACAGTCACAGAGTACAGGTACAGAGTACAGTCACAGAGTACAGGTACAGAGTACAGTCACAGAGTACAGTCACAGAGTACAGTCACAGAGTACAGTCACAGAGTACAGTCACAGAGTACAGTCAAGTTCAGATACATGTGCACGTGATCAGTGTCCTCTTATTAAGCAAATCCATTATTAAGGAAATGGTAACGTGCACTTAGAAAAATCATAATGGGGCAGAAATTAGGCTCGTCACGGGTGAGTACGCACTGTGTACTCACCCGTGGACGGAACGAAAGTGCCGGTTTCTTGCATGCACTGCGCATGTGCAGGAAACCAGCACTTCCGTTCCCCTGAGGAAAGGGGTTCAGAGGTCGAACGCGCACGCCGGAGGGCCAGCGCGTTCGCCTCGCACTTCGGGGTTTTTTTACAGGTTCCTCCGTGAGGGTAAACACGGAGAAGATACACTTTTAACAAGGTAAGTGTTGATTTTATTAAAATTTAAACATTTTTTTCACAGATTTATCTTTTTTAATTACTTTAAAGAAAGGTAAGTTTAGTTTTAACCCTGTTAAAAAGTGTAATTAATTTTTTCAAAAATTTAAATTTTTGTTTAAAATAGTTAAGTAATGTAATTTATAGTTATTTTAAAAATGTGATGTATTTTTTTTAATTTATTTGTAGTTTTAGGGATGTTTTGGGGCCGATCTGTATTCATAGATTTGACAGGTCTTCCTGTCAAATCTATGAATGAAAGATGGTCTGCTGCCATTGGCTCTCCATGGCCCATGTGATCCCAGGAGACGCATCGCACTAACTGCGCCCCTGGGACACGCAAGCACTGCGCGCCGGCAGCTGCAGGAGGCCCAGGACCCGAATTCCTCGTGGGCCCAGGGGTCAGCGGCAGGCGTGGTAGGTAGGTAGGTAGCTGCGCGCGCGATCCTTGCACCCGCGGGAAGCCAGGGAGCCAAATTTCTGGCCCAATATGATTAGCTAGAGTCAACATGGTTTTATGAAAGGGAAATCGTGTTAAACAAATTTATTAGAGTTGAGGATGTAACTAGCAGGGTAGATAAAGGGATGTAGTATATTTGGATTTCCAAAAGGCATTCGATAAGGTGCCATATAAAAAGTTGTTACGCAAGATAAGGGCTCATGGGGTTGGGGTAATATATTAGCATAGATAGAGGATTGGTTAACGGGCATAAAACAGAGAGTAGGGATAAACAGGTCATTTTCAGATTGGCAGGCTTTAACTAGTGGGATACCGCAAGGATCAGTGTTGGGGCCTCAGCTATTTACAATCTATATTAATGACTTAGATGAAGGGACCGAGTGTAATGTATCCAAGTTTGCTGATGATACAAAGCTAGGTGGGACAGTAAGCTGTGAGGAGAACACAAAGTGTCTGCAAAGGCATATAGACAGATTAAGTGAGTGGGCAGTAAGGTGGCAGATGGAGTATAATGTAGGGAAATGTGAGGTTATTCACTTTGGTAGGAAAAATAGAAAAACAGAATATTTTTTAAATGGTGAGAAACTTTTAAATGTTGATGTTCAGAGAGATTTGGGTGTCCTCGTACAGGAAACACAGAAAGTTAGCATACAGGTACAGCAAGCAATAAGGAAGGCAAATGGCATGTAGGCCTTTATTGCAAGGGGGGTTGGAGTACAAGAGTAAGGAAGTTTTACTACAATTGCACAGGGCTTTGGTGAGGCCACACCTGGAGTACTGTGCACAGTTTTGGTCTCCTTATCTGAGGAAGGACATACTTGCCTTAGAGGCGGTGCAACGAAGGTTCACTAGATTGATTCCTGGGAAGAGAGGGTTGTCCTATGAGGAGAGATTGAGCAGAATGGGCCGATACTCTCTGGAGTTTAGAAGAATGAGAGGTGATCTCATTGAAATATATAAGATTCTGAGGGGGATTGACAGGGTAGATGCTGAGAGGTTGTTTCCCCTGGCTGGAGTGTCTAGAACCAGGGGTCACAGTCTCAGGATAAGGTGTCGGCCATTTAGGACTGAGATGAGGAGAAATTTCTTCACTCAGAGGGTGGTGAATCTTTGGAATTCTCTACCCCAGAGGGCTGTGGATGCTGAATCGTTGAGTCTATTCAAAGCTGAAATCGATAGATTTTTGGGGGGAAATTGGTGATCGCCAGCAAAGCAGTCGGTGTCACCACCAACTGCCATTAACGGCCGCCCGAAAAGGCCGCAGCGCAAACCGACCTGAATTGGTGTGGGGGGCGTGGAGGTAGGTGGCACAGCGCTAACCTTAGGTGCAACGCCGTCCTGGTGGCGTTGCACAAGGGATCCGGGACCAATTTGTAGTCCCGGTGTGGCATTGCTGATTCCCTGAGCATCTGTGTACGAGGCTGTGAAGCTCACAATGCATTGTGGGCAGTGAGGAGCTCTGAAATTTAAAGGGGCCACGCACATTACATAGGATTCCATCCGATATACGGCACAGAAACAGGCCATTCGGCCCAACCAGTCCATGCCGGCGTTTATGCTCCACTCGAGCCTCCTCCCGTCTTTCCTCATCTAACTCTATCAGCATAACCCTCTATTCCCTTCTCCCTCATATGCTTGTCTAGCCTCCCCTTAAATGCATCTATACTATTCACTTCAACCACTCCCTGTGGTAGCGAGTTCCACATTCTCACCACTCTCTGGGTAAAGAAGTCTCTCCTGAATTCCCTATCGGATTTCTTGCTGACTATCTTATATTGATGGCCTCTAGTTATGCTCTTCCCCACGAGTGGAAACATTCTCTCTGTATCCACTCTATCAAAACCTTTCATAATTTTAAAGACCTCTATTAGGTCACCCCTCAGCCTTCTTTTTTCAAGAGAAAAGAGATCCAGCCTATTCATCCTTTCCAGACAGGTATACCCTCTCATTTCTGGTATCATCCTTGTAAATCTTCTCTGCACCCTCTCCAGTGCCTCTATATCCTTTTTATAATATGGCGACCAGAACTGTACACAGTACTCTAAGTGTGGTCTAACCAAGGTTCGATACAGGTTTAGCATAACTTCCCTACTTTTCAATTCTATCCCTCTAGCAATAAACCCTAGTGCTTGGTTTGCTTTTTTTTATGGCCTTGCTAACCTGCGTCCCAACCTTTAGTGATTTGTGTATTTGTACTCCTAGATGCCTTTGTTCCTCAACCACACCTAGACTTAACAAAGGACGTTAGAAATAGGAGCAGGAGTCGGCCATTTGGCCCTTCGAGCCTGCTCTGTCATTTAATAAGATCATGGCTGATCTTCTACCTCATCTCCACTTTCCTGAACTATCCCCATATCCCTTGATTCCTTTAATATTCAAAAATCTATCAATCTCTGTCTTGAATATACTCAACGACTGAGCCTCCACAGCCTTCTGGGGTAGAGAATTCCAAAGATTCACCACCCTCTGAGTGAAGAAATTGCTCCTCATCTCATTCCTAAATGGTCGACCCCTTATCCTGAGACTGTGACCCCTGGTTCTAGACTCCCCAGCCAGGGGAAACATCCACCTGCATCTACCCTGTCAAGCCCTGTAAGAATTTTGTATGTTTCAATGAGATCACCTCTCATTCTTCTAAACTCTAGAGAATATAGGCCTAGTTTACTCAATCTGTCCTCATAGGACAATCCTCCCATCCCAGGAACTAGTCTGGTGAACCTTCGTTGCACTCCCTCTATGGCAAGTATATCCTTCCTTAGGTAAGGAGACCAAAACTGTGCACAATACTCCAGGTGTGGTCTCACCAGGGCCCTATATAATTGCAGTAAGACGTCTTTACTCTTATACTTAAATCCTCTTGTAATAAAGGCCAACATACCATTTGCTTTCATAATTGCTTGCTGTACCTGCATGTTAACTTTCAGTGATTCGTGTACAAAGACACCCAGGTCCCTCTGAACACCAACATTTCCCAATCTCTCACCATTTAAAAAAATACTCTGCTTTTTTGTTTTTCCTTTGTGGATAACTTCACATTTCTTGCACCCGCCAAGTGATAAGTGACTTATTCTTATTCTTCCTTCCAAAATGTAATACCTCACATTTATCTGTGTTGAACTTCATTTGCCAATTATTTGCTCATTCTGCAAGTTTATTAATGTCCTCCTGTAACTTGTTGCAGTCCTCCTCAGTATTGACTATCCCCCCAATTTGGTGTCATCCGCAAATTTAGAAATTGTGTTTTTGATTCCAAAGTCTAAATCGTTGATGTAAATTGTGAACAGCAGTGGTCCCAGCACTGATCCTTGTGGAACACCACTACCCACCTTCTGCCACTGTGAATAGCTACTCTTTACTCCTACTCTCTGCTTTCTGTCCTGAAGCCAGCTAGCTATCCATTCTGCTACTTGTCCCCTGACTCCGCATTCTCTGACCTTGTTCATCAGTCTATTATGGGGTACCTTATCGAAGGCCTTTTGAAATTCCAGATAAATTACATCTACTGCATTACCATTGTCTACTCTCTCTGTTACCTCTTCAAAAAATTCAATTAGGTTGATCAAGCAAGACTCTCCCTTTTGAAATCCATGTTGACTATTCATTTTTATATTTTTTGTTTCTAGATGTTATTCTATTTTCTCCTTTAGTAGGGATTCCATTATTTTTCCTACCACCGATGTTAAGCTGACTGGTCTATAATTCCCTGGACATGTTCTATCCCCCTTCTTAAATATCGGTATTACATTACCTAACCGCCAGTCCTCTGGCACTACACCTTTTTCTAATGAATTATTAAATATGTGTAGTAATGCCTCTGCTATCTCTTCCCTAGATTATTTTACAATGCATGGATGCAATCTTTCTGGACCAGGGGTTTTATCCTCTTTGAGTTTGATTAATTTATTTAATATATCCCTTTTTTTATTTTAAATGCACTTATCTCATTACTAATCTCATCATCCCATGTCATGTCTACCTGTTCTATCTCTCTGGTAAATACTGAAGTAAAATAATTATTTAATATTTCTGCCATCTCTCTATCGTTACCTGTGGTATTATCCTGACTATCGCTTATTGGCCCTATACCCATCCCAACCTTCCTTTTTTTATTGATGTGCCTATAAAATATTTCAGTATTTTGTTTTATGTTCCTTGATAATTTAATTTCATCGTTCCTCTTTGCCTCCCTGATTGTTTTTTTGACTTCTCTCCTAATCTTTTCGTATTCTCTCTTATCATGCACTCCCCTGCTGTCTGTGTACTTAATGTATGCCTCTTTCCTTACCCTCAATTGTTCCCTTATGTCTTTATTCATCCATGGAGTCTCATTATTGTTTAGTTTGTTCTTTCCTTTTAGCGGAATATATTTTTCCTACACTCTGTTGAACACCATTTTAAATGTTTCCCATTGCTGTTCTATATCGTTGTTTGCCAATATTGTTGCCCATTTTTGTTTCCCAAGTTCTATTCTCAGCCCCTCAAAATCAGCTTTTCTCCAATCTATTAACCTGGTTTTCGTCATACTTATGTCCTTCTCAATTATCATCTTAAAGCGTATTTTATTATGGTCACTATTGCCTATATGTTCCCCTACCTTTACTTCTCTTATCTGCTCTGGTTCATTCCCCATTACTAGATCCAATATTGAATCCTCCCTTGTTGGGCTTTTTACATATTGGGTTAGAAAGGAGTCCTGAACACATTTTAGGAACTCCATTCCCTTATCCCCTTTACCTACCACTTCTGTCCAATTAATATTGGGGTAGTTGAAATCCCCCATGATTATTATTCTATGTTTTTTACTAATTTCCCTAATTTGTCTGTATATTTCTTCCTCCACCTCCCTTCCACTATTAGGTGGTCTGTAGACTACGCCTATTAATGTGATTGATCCTTTATTATCTTTTATCTCTATCCATATGGATTCTATTTTTGTCTTGCTGATATCTGCGACACTTTTTTTTACTGCCATTATGTTATCCCTAATAAGTACAGCTACTCCACCTCCACTTTTTCCCTCCCTATCTTTTCTAAATATATTATACCCTGCAATGTTTAAATCCCAGTCCTGATTTTTCTGTAGCCATGTCTCAGTAATCCCCATTATGTCCGGTTCCTCGCAACGTATGATTGCCTCCAGCTCCCCTGTTTTATTACGGACACTGTGTGCATTGCTGTACAGACAGTTTAGCTCATTTTTAATAGGATTTCCTCTCACTTTATATTTAACCATCTTTTTAGACTTCTGTTCTATAACTCTATTTATTCCCTTGCCATGAATGTCCTCCCGTACTTTACTCTTTCCTGTTGTGTTTATATTTACGCTGCTTATGTTTCTTGTCAATCCCTCCCCCAATCTTCCTAGTTTAAAGCCTTTGCCACTTCCCTATTTACCCTTTCCACTAGGACACGGGTCCCATCCCAGTTCAGGTGGAGCCTGTCCAATCGGCACAGCTCCTTCCTGTCCCAGAACTGGTGCCAGTGTCCCATGAAAAGGAACTCCTCTTTCCCACACCAGCCCTTTAGCCACGTGTTCATTCTCCTGATCTTTCTGCTTCTGTGCCAATTTGTATGTGGCTCGGGCAATAATAAAGAGATTATTACCCTCGAGGACCTGCTTTTTAATTTAGATCCTAACTCCTGATACTCTTTCAGCAGGACCTCCTCCCTGTTCCTACCTATGTCGTTTTTTTCTAACATGGACCACGACAACTGGATTTCCACACTCCCTTTCCAACTTCCTCTCCAGCTGCCATGAGAGATCCCTTACCCTGGCACCAGGTAGGTAACACACCCTTCGGGATTCTCGTTCTTGGCGGCAGAGGATGCTATCTATCACCCTAATTATAGAGTCCCCTATCACTGCCACATTTCTATTCTGCTCTTCCCCCCTTTGGACAGCCTTCTGAGCCACGGTGCCTTGGTCTGCATTGTGGCTGTCCTCCCTGCAGTCTTTCTCCTTGTCCTCACAGGTAGCGAGTACATCATACCTGTCGGACAGGACCAGTGTCTGCGCACCTCCTTCTCAACATCTCCTAAATTCCTGCTACCCATCTCCCTAACAGTCACACCGTCCCTTTCCTGAACCTGTGCTTTCCTCTGGGGTGTGACTGTATTCTGGATAAAACTGTCCAGAAATTCCTCCCTCTCCCTTATGTGTCGGAGTGTCTCCAACTCGCACTCCAGCTCAGTGACTCTGAGCCGGAGCGATTGAAGCAAGGGAAAATAAAATGCACTGATTCAATACATTTTTCAACCCTTTCTGTCTTTTTACAAATATTCAATATTTAAAAGAAGTTCCAAATGTGATTATTCAGCTCTTAAAGCTGAATTACCTTCCTAAACCGAACAAATGGGAAAACTGCCTTAGCACGAACACAAATGGCTCAGCAAGCCAGGGAAGGGGCACCCAGGGTCTCGCATGCAGCACTCCAGCTGTGTGCAGGGGGTCAACACTGCAAGACTGGCCCTCTACCCACAGGGGCCAGGAGGCCTGCCAGAAAGAACAATGTGGGAGTACATTACCAAGGCCGTCACTGCCAGCATTGCCGCCCTCACCACCTGGCTCCAGTGCCCAAAGAAGCTTCATGACCTCAGACCACTGGTCAAGGTCAGTGAATGCATCGTCAAAAGCCGTCTCCTACCAACTGCACCACTAGCCTCACACACTGCTAAATGCAGGACCCCCAATCACTCACCTACCAACAATCTGCACCAATGACGAGGCATATCTGCCATTCTTAGCATCATCTCACCCCCATGGAGGAGACAGTGCAGGTCATTCTTGGCAGGGGCATGGCTGAGCCCTTGGCCAGCGGCGGGGCTGAAAGGATATAAGATGCTGGTGTCCTCATATGTTATCCTCCTTCTGGCCTGCACCTCTAGGCTTCCCACCCTCCAATCAGCACAACTCCACCCTTGTGTCTTCCTCATTTCACACACCCAAGAAATGCAGCCTGCCCAGCCAGTGGGTCAATAAGATGAGGCAGCCTGCCCAGCCAATGGGACCGCAGGCAGATGATTCCATCCCGGATATCCCGGCCACAAAGGGGCTGTCTGGGATGCCTGTGTCTGCCCACCCCCGCCGCGTCTGCCCCCCTCCTGCCGCGTCTGCCACCCTCCTGCCGCGTCTGCCACCCTCCTGCCGTGTCTGCCCCCTTCCTGCCTACGTCTGCCCCCTTCCTGCCGTGTCTGCCCCCTTCCTGCCTACGTCTGCCCCCCTCCTGCCTACGTCTGCCCCCTTCCTGCCGCGTCTGCTCCCCTCCTGCCTACGTCTGCCCCCTTCCTGCCGCGTCTGCTCCCCTCCTGCCTACGTCTGCCCCCTTCCTGCCTACGTCTGCCCCCCTCCTGCCTACGTCTGCCCCCTTCCTGCCTACGTCTGCCCCCCTCCTGCCTACGTCTGCCCCCTTCCTGCCTATGTCTGCCCCCCTCCTGCCTACGTCTGCCCCCTTCCTGCCTACGTCTGCCCCCCTCCTGCCTACGTCTGCCCCCTTCCTGCCTACGTCTGCCACCCTCCTGCCGCGTCTGCCCCCTCCTGCCGTGTCTGCCCCCTTCCTGCCTACGTCTGCCCCCTTCCTGCCGTGTCTGCCCCCTTCCTGCCTACGTCTGCCCCCTTCCTGCCTACGTCTGCCCCCTTCCTGCCGTGTCTGCCCCCTTCCTGCCTACGTCTGCCCCCTTCCTGCCTACGTCTGCCCCCCTCCTGCCTACGTCTGCCCCCTTCCTGCCTACGTCTGCCCCCCTCCTGCCTATGTCTGCCCCCTTCCTGCCGCGTCTGCTCCCCTCCTGCCTACGTCTGCCCCCTTCCTGCCTATGTCTGCCCCCTTCCTGCCTACGTCTGCCCCCCTCCTGCCGTGTCTGCCCCCCTCCTGTCGCGTCTGCTCCCCTCCTGCGTCTTCCTCTTCCCTCTGCAAGCGGATGCTGTAAATGTGAAATGACAGCATAAAATGCTGCAAATACTCAGTTGGTCAGGCAGCAAGTCGACCTGAGACGTGAATTCCACGGATGTAATGTGACCTGCTGAGTATTCGCAGCATGTTCTGTCTTCTCAAAGGCATTCACTTACCATCCGAGCCCCTGCAAGCGTCCAGCAGCACTCCTACACACTTAAAAAACTTTTCACATATATTGCAGCAAGCCACCACTTCAATAAAATCCAAAAAACCAAGGCCAATCCCTTCCATTTACCTGATTGATGTGTGTGTCCCTTTACCAGCTGCAGATATCGCCCCTGTCAGCCTGCTTGAATGCCAGATTAACCTGGCGTGCTTAGGACGCAGTGCTGAATTGAGCGCTAGGGCCGAAGTTCACGTAGGTGACGTTAAGCCGGTGTGCCCACGCCGCCTTTTTTTTTACAGGGTGTTGCCAGTTACCGGTGCAAAGAGGCTCACGAATATGGCAGCCACCGCAGGGACCGCCTCCAGCTGGCGCAAGAGCAGCGGCCGCCATTTTTTTGAGATTCGCTGCCGCTATCAGGTGGCGGTAAGTATATGAATTTCTCACCCTTGGACTCTCGGGGGAATCAAGGGATATGGGGATAGTGCAGGAAAGTGGAGTTGAGGTTGAAGATCAGCCATGATCTTATTGAATGGCGGGGCAGGCTCGAGGGGCCGAATGGCCTCTCCTGCTCCTAATTCTTATGTTCTCTTGTCCTTGTACAGCCTGGAGTTTGGTGCAGGTCTCCTTTCCCCGAGTCCCGCTCTCAGTAGCTGAAGATCGAACTCACCAGGTTTATATCCACACTTCTCTGCCAGTTCATTTCATCAGCTATGCCAGCGTTGTTGCAAACAATGTCCAACTGCTGGAAGTTTTCAATCGTTTTCTTGAATGCATCTGCAAGAAAAAAGGTAATTTAATACCCGAGAGAGTCAGAGCCCATCCTCCCCCACAGGCCTGCCCCTGAGCCTGGGGCCAGGAGTGTTCAGGGGGGTGGGGAGGGTAGCCCGGGGTGGGGGGGAGAGCTGGGGGAGCCCAGGGTCGGGGAGGGGGGGACAGAGGGGGAGGGCGGGGGTGGTGGGGGCGGTGGGGGCAGTGGGAGGGTTGCCCGGGGGGGGGGGGGAGAGCTGGGGGAGCCCAGGGTCGGGGAGGGGGGGACAGAGGGGGAGGGCGGGGGCGGGGGGGGGCGGTGGGAGGGTAGCCCAGGGGGGGGGGGGGGGAGGGGGGGAGCTGGGGGAGCCTAGGGTCAGAGAGGGGGGGACAGAGGGGGGGGGGGTGTGGGAGGGTAGCCCGGGGGGGAGTAGTGGAGGGGAGCCCGGGAGGAGGGGGAGTGGGAGGGGAGCCCGAGCGGGGGGGGTGGGGTGGGCGGGAGCCCAGGGGGGAGTAGTGGAGGGGAGCCCGGGGGGGGGGGGGGGTGGGCGGGAGCCCAGGGGGGAGTAGTGGAGGGGAGCCCGGGGGGGGGGGGGTGGGAGGAGCCCAGGGGGGAGTAGTGGAGGGGAGCCCGGGGGGGGGGGGGGGGCAGGAGCCCAGGGGGGGAGTAGTGGAGGGGAGCCCGGGAGGGGGGGGGGAGTAGTGGAGGGGAGCCCGGGAGGGGGGGGGGGGGGGTGGGCGGGAGCCCAGGGGGGAGTAGTGGAGGGGAGCCCGGGGGGGGGGGGGGGGTTGGCGGGAGCCCAGGGTGGGGGGGAGAGCTGGGGGAGCCTGGGCGGGGGGGGGGTGGGAGGGTAGCCGGGGGTGGGGGTTGGGCGGGAGCCCAGGGGGGAGTGGAGGGGAGCCCTGTTGGGGGGGAGTCTGGGGGGTTTGTCCGAATGGAAACAGCCTATGTGCCTCCCCTGGTTAATGTTGGAAGCTGTGGGGAGAGAGTGGGGCCTCGGGCGGGGGTAAGACCCACAGCAATTCAAACTACCATTACTCCGCCCAGTTTCCACTGGACAGGCAGGGTTACAGACGCCTGTGAGATTGAATCTTGTCAATGCCTTCCTGCCACACTCGGCCAGTGGCAGCCTTTAGACGCAAAGAGGCTGCAAAGGGATATTGACCGGCTGAGTGATTGGGCAAGAAGGTGGCAGATGGAGTATAATGTGGGGAAATGTGAAATTATCCACTTTGGTGGGAAGAATGGAAAAGCAGAATATTCTTTACCAGCTAACAAACCAGTAAATGTTGGGATTCAGGGGTTCTTGTACACGAAGGACATAATGTTAACATGCATGTACAGCAAGCAATTAGGAAAGTTAATGTTATGTTGGCCTTTATTGCAAGGGGGTTGGAGAACATAAGAACATAAGGAATAGGAGCAGGAGTCGGCCATTCGGCCCCTCGAGCCTGCTCCGCCATTCAATGAGGTCATGGCTGATCTTCTACCTCATCTCCACTTTCCTGCACTATCCCCATATCCCTTGATTCCCTTAATATTCAAAAATCTATCGATCTCAGTCTTGAATATACTCAACGACTGAGCCTCCACAGCCCTCTGGGGTAGAGAATTCCAAAGATTCACCACCCTCTGAGTGAAGAAATTTCTCCTCATCTCAGTCCTAAATGGCCGACCCCTTATTCTGAGACTGTGACCCCTGGTTCTAGACTCCCCAGCCAGGTGAAACATCCTCCCTGCATCTACCCTGTCAAGCCCCTTAAGAATCTTATATGTTTCAATGAGCTCACCTCTCATTCTTCTAAACTCTAGGAAATATAGGCCCATTCTACTCAATCTCTCCTCTTAGGGCAATCCCCCATCCCAGGAATCAGTCTATTGAACCTTTGTTGCACTCCCTCTAAGGCCAGTATATCCTTCCTTAGGTAAAGAGACCAAAACTGTACACAATACTCCAGGTGTGGTCCCACCAAGGCCCTATATAATTACAGTAAGACTTCTTTAATTGCCCTTCAGAAGGTGGTGGTGAGCTGCATTCTTGAACCGCTGCAGTCCGTTTGGTGAAGGTGCTCCCACAGTGCTGTTAGGGAGGGAGTTCCAGGATTTTGACCCAGCAACGAAGAAGGAACGGCGATATACTTGGAGGTGGTGGTGTTCCCATGCGCCTGCTGCCCTTGTCCTTCTAGGTGGTAGAGGTCGCAGGTTTGGGAGGTGGTCATAGTCTCAGGATAATGGGTCGGCCATTTAGGACTGAGATGAGGAGAAATTTCTTCACTCAGAGTGTTGTGAATCTTTGTAATTCTCTACCCCAATTGGCTGTGGATGTTCAGTCGTTGAGTATATTCAAGGCTGAGATCGATAGATTTTTGGGCACTCAGAGAAACAAGGGATATGGGGATCGGGCGGGAAAGTGGAGATGAGGTAGAAGTTCAGCCATGATCTTACTGAATGGCGGAGCAGGCTTGAGGGGCTGAATGGCCGACTCCTGCTCCTGTTCCTTATTTCATTGGAACAATCCGGATCAATGACCAATCCTCCCGTACCTTTCAGCTGGTTGTCAGACGTCACATCACAAGTGGTGAACATGGTTTGCTGAGCTCCATAGGTCTTATCAAACTCAGACTTTGCATCAAGGCCAACTGCACTGTTAACATCCAAAAGGCTGACCTAAAGTAGGCAATCAAAATCCTGTTGACTTGTGAGTTACAGGAATAGTTAATGATTAATCAATGGTGTTATGAAGTCAGTTAATAGTTAATCAATGGTGTTACGGGGTTAGTTAATGGTTAATCAATGGTGTTATGAAGTCAGTTAATAGTTAATCAATGGTGTTACGGGGTTAGTTAATGGTTAATCAATGGTGTTACGGAGTCAGTTAATAGTTAATCAATGGTGTTACGGGGTTAGTTAATGGTTAATCAATGGTGTTACGGGCTTAATTACATAGAGTTATATCGAGTCTACAACACAGAAACAGGCCATTTGGCCCAACTGGTCTATGCCGGTGTTTATGCTCCACATGAGCCTCCTCCCACCCCTCTTCATCTCATCCTATCAGCGTATCCTTCTATTCCTGTGGATGCTCACTCGATGAGTATTCAAGACTGAGATCGATAGCTTTTTGGGCACTAAGGGAATCAAAGGATATGGGGATAGGGCAGGAAAGTGGAGTTGATGTAGAAGTTCAGCTGTGACCTTATTAAATGGCAGAGCAGGCTCAAGGGGCCGAATGGCCTACTCCTGCTCCTTAATCTTATGTTCTTTTCTCCCTCATGTGCTTATCTAGCTTCTCCTTAAATGCATCTATACTATTCACCTCAACTACTCCTTGTGATAGCGAGTTCCACTTTCTCACCACTCTTTGGGTAAAGAAGTTTCTCCTGAATTCCCTGTTGGGTTTATTAGAGACTATTTTACATTGATGGCCCCTAGTTTTGGTCTCCCCCACAAGTGGAAACACCTTCTCTGCGTCTACCCTATCAAACCCTTTCATAATCTTAAAGACCTCTATCAGGTCACCGCAGAGTCTTCTCTTTTCTAGAGAAAAGAGCCCCAGCCTGTTCAACCTTTCCTGATAGTTATAACCTCTCAGTTCTGGTATCATTCTCGAGAATCATTTTTGTACCTTCTCCAGTGCCTCTATATCCTTCATATAATATGGAGACCGGAACTGTGCACAGTGCTCCAAGTGCGGTCTAACCAAGGTTCTATACAAGTTTAACATAACTTCACTGCTTTTCAATTCTATCCCTCTAGAAATGAACCCCAGTGCTTGGTTTGCTTTTTTAATGGATTATTTTATCACTACTTTTAGTGATTTGTGTATTTGTACCCCCGAATCCCTTTGCTCCTCTACCCCATTCAAACTTATCCAAGTTAATGGCTGATCAATGTGTTACGGGAGAAGTTAATGGTCAATCAATGTGTTACGGGACCAATGCGTCTCCTCATGTTGTGATACGAGCCCTTGTGTTGGGATACGTGCTCTTATGTTGGCGTATGAGACCTTGTATTGGGCTACGGGGCCTTGTGTTGGGGTACGGGCCCTTCTGTTTGCAGGCATTTGATAAAGTCCCTCATAAGAGACTGTTAACTGAGGTTGAAGCCCATGGAATTAGTATCATAGAATGGTTACAGCACAGAAGGAGGACATTTGGCCCGTCGAGTCCATGCCGGCTCTCTGCAAGAACACTTCAGCTAGTCCCACTCCCCTGCCCTTTCCCCATAGCCCTGCAAATTTTTTTCCTTCAGGTACTTATCTAATTCCCTTTTGAAAGCCACAATTGAATCTGTCTCCACCACCCTTTCAGGAAGTGAATTCCAGATCATAACCACTCGCTGCGTAAAAAAGTTTTTCCTCATATCGCCTTTAGTTCTTCTGCCAATCACCTTAAATCTGTGTCCTCTGGTTCTCGATCCTTCCACCAATGGGAACAGTTTCTCTCTGTCTACTCTGTCCAGACCCCTCATGATTTTGAACCTCTATCAAATCTCCTCTTAACCTTCTCTGCTCAAAGGAGAACAATCCCAGCTTCTCCAGTCCATCCACATAACTGAAGTCCCTCATCCCTGGAACCATTCTTGTAAATCTTTTCTGCACCCTCTCTAAGGCCTTAACATCCTTCCTAAAGTGCGGTGCCCAGAATTGGACACGATACTCCAGTTGAGGCCAAATCAGTGTTTTATAAAGAATTGAAGGCAGGAGACAGAGAGTAGGAATAATGGGCAGGTACTCTAATTGGCAGGATGTGACTAGTGGTGTCCCGCAGGGATCTGTGTTGGGGCCTCAACTATTTACTGTATTTATTAATGACTTAGATGATGAGATAGAAAGTCATATATCCAAATTTGCCAATGACACAAAGATAGGCGGCATTGTAGGCAGTGTAGATGAAAGCATAAAATTACAAAGAGATATTGCTAGATTAAGTGAATGGGCAAAACTGTGGACAAATGGATTTCAATGTAAGCAAATGTGAGGATTTTCACTTTGGACCTAAAATGGTGAAAGGCTAAAAACAGTGGAGGCCCAAAGAGACTTGGGGGTCCAGGTACATCGATCATTAAATTATCATGGACAGGTACAGAAAATAATCAAAAAGGCTCATGCAATGCTGGCCTTTATATCTAGAGGACTTGACTACAAGGGGGTAGAAGTTATGCTGCAGCTACACAAAGCCCTGGTTAGACCACACCTGGAGCACTGTGAGCAGTTCTGGGCATCACACCTTAGGAAGGATATATTGGCCTTGGAGCGAGTGCAGCGTAGGTTTACCAGAATCATACCCGGACTTCAAGGGTTAAATTATGAGGAGAGATTACACAAACTAGGGTTGTATTCCCTGGAATTTAGAAGGTTAAGGGGTGATCTGATTGAAGTTTTCAGGATATTAAGGGGAACAGATAGGGTAGATAGAGAGAAACTATTTCCACTGGTTGGGGAGTCTAGGACTAGGGACATAGTCTAAAAATTAGAGCCAGACCTTTCAGGGTTGAAATTAGGAAACACTTCTACACACAAAGGGTGGTAGAAGTTTGGAACTCTCTTCCACAAATGGCAATTGATGCGAGATCAATTGTTAATTTTAAATCGGAGACTGATAGCTTTTTGTTAACCAAAGGTATTAAGGGATATGGGCCAAAGGCGGCTATATGGAGTTAGGTCGCAGATCAGCCATGATCTCATTGAATGGCGGAGCAGGCTCGAGGGGCTCAATGGCCTCCTCCTGTTCCTATGGTCCTTTGTTGGGGTACAAGCCCTTCTGTTGGCGTACGGGACCTTGTGCTGGGGTGCAGCATCTTTAAAAGAAGCTGAACCAATACCTGTTGAGTAGCAAGATTGAAAATTTAACAACTCGATGATTTTTATTTGGGGGGTGTTAGGGAAGGAGAGCTGTTCCCTAAAGTTGGGGTGGGAGGGAGGCCGATAGATAATCAGACCTGACTGTGGATGGGGCGGGCTTTTTGTCTGAGTGGCGTTTTCTCCTGCTGTGTCTCTTTACTTGATGCCCTCGATGTCCATCTGACACAGGAGTGAGGTACTGTGGGGCAGGCAGCACCGATGGACCACACCCAGCAAAGGCAGCACCTTCAGGAGAAGGAGGGAGAAAACTGGGCAAAGGAGTTACAGTCACTAGAATATTTAATATTCCCGAGTCAAATGAGATAATTAAAGTGAGAAGTTGCACAACACCAGGTTATAGTCCAACAGCTTTATCTGAAATCACTTGAAATCACAAGCTTTCGGAGCGCTGCTCCTTCATCAGGTGAAGTGAAGAAATGCCTATGGACACAGCATATATAGTCAGAGAACACTGCCAGACGACTACAGTTAATCTTTCTAACTGCCCTTTATCACACCTCGGCAGAGAGACAATCACGGCAATCAAAGGTGTGGATGGTGTCCAACCAGGTCAGTCAGGAAAACATTACATCAAAGACGATAGCAAAATACAACAAAGACAATGAGGTGGGGTCACAAGGGGTCAAATGTGGCAGATGCTGGGGTCTGTATGGAAAACAAAAAACTTTTTACTTTTTTTGCTGGAAATCACAGCAGGTCCGGCCGCAGCTGTGTAGAGAGAACAAGCCAACGACGACTCGAGTCCTGGATGACTCTACGTCAGGTGGGGTTACATGTAGCGTGACATGAACCCAAGATCCCGGTTGAGGCCGTCCTCATGGGTGCGAACCTTGGCTATCAGTTTCTGCTCGACGATTTTGCGTTGTCGTGTGTCTCGAAGGCCGCCTTGCAGACACTGCGACAACGTATGAACGGACACCGCGCAACAATCGCCAGGCAGGAGTGTTCCCTCCCAGTCAGGGAACACTTCAGCAGTCAAGGACATTCAGCCTCCAATCTTCGGGTAAGCGTTCTCCAAGGCGGCCTTCGAGACACACGACAACGCAAAATCATCGAGCAGAAACTGACAGCGAAGTTTCGCACCCATGAGGACGGCCTCAACCGGGATCTTGGGTTCATGTCATGCTACATATAACCCCACCTGACGTAGAGTCATCCAGACTCGAGTCGTCATTGGCTTGTTCTCTCTACACAGCTGCGGCCGGACCTGCTGTGATTTCCAGCAAAAAAGTAAAACATTTTTTTGTTTTCCATACAGACCCCAGCATCTGCCACATTTGACCCCCTGTGACCCCACCTCATTGTCTTTGTTGTATTTTGCTATCGTCTTTGATGTAATGTTTTCCTGACTGACCTGTTTGGACACCATCCACACCTTTGATTGCCGTGATTGTCTCTCTGCCGAGGTGTGATAAAGGGCAGTTAGAAAGATTAACTGTAGTCGTCTGGCAGTGTTCTCTGTCTATATATGCTGTGTCCATATGCATTTCTTCACTTCACCCGACGAAGGAGCAGCGCTCCGAAAGCTTGTGATTTCAAGTTATTTCAAATAAAGCTGTTGGACTATAACCTGGTGTTGTGCGACTTCTCACTTTTGTCCACCCCAGTCCAACACCGGCATCTCCACATCATAATTAAAGTGTGCATCAGGTGTGGTTACCCACTGCTAACTGCAGAGGGCAGTCTCACCCACACAGTACAGTCACACACAGGCTGTCACAAACAGTGCTGTCACACAGTGCTGTCACACAGAACAGTCACACACAGGCTGTCACACACAGGCTGTCACACACAGGCTGTCACACACAGTGCTGTCACACACAGGCTGTCACACACAGTGCTGTCACACACAGTGCTGTCACACACAGGCCATCACACACAGGCCATCACACACAGGCCGTCACACACAGGCCATCACACACAGTGCTGTCACACACAGGCCATCACACACAGGCCATCACACACAGGCCATCACACACAGTGCTGTCACACACAGGCCATCACACACAGGCCATCACACACAGGCCGTCACACACAGGCCATAACACACAGTGCTGTCACACAGTGCCGTCACACACAGGCCATCACACACAGGCCATCACACACAGTGCTGTCACACACAGGCCATCACACACAGGCCATCACACACAGGCCGTCACACACAGGCCATAACACACAGTGCTGTCACACAGTGCCGTCACACACAGGCCATCACACACAGTGCCATCACACACAGTGCTGTCACACACAGGCCATCACACACAGTACAGTCACACACAGGCCGTCACACACAGGCCGTCACACACAGGCCATAACACACAGTGCTGTCACACACAGGCCATCACACACAGGCCATCACACACAGTGCTGTCACACACAGGCCATCACACACAGTACAGTCACAAAGTAACACGTCTCATTTATTCTACTGGATTCTTAATGAAGAGGCAATAACTCCTCAGGTTACCTTAGCACCATTTTTCAGCAGTATTTCAGCAAAAGCTTTGCCAAGTCCTTGAGCTGCTCCAGTCACTAAGGCAACTTTTCCGGCGAGTAACATTGCGAGGTTGAGCTATTCAGCTCTATGGAACACTGCTTGTCCTCTTATCAGACACAATCTAGTCAAAGTCCAAAAGATGGTCAAAGGTCACAACGGCTTTAGTTGGTTTAACATCAGTGCACATCGTACTCACAGAAACACCCGGAGCTGCAAGACAGAGGACAGGCACTAACTCATGCTTTCACAGGGCGCAAAAAGGCTCAGCGTGCCTTTACACAGCTTAGCTCAGTGGTAACAGCATCACCTATGAGACTGTACAAACCCCACTCCCAAAACTAATCATATTCAGTGCAGTACTGAGGGAGTGCTGCACTGTCGGATGGGCAGTAGTAAGCGAGTGCTGCACTGTCGGAGGGGCAGTAGTAAGCGAGTGCTGCACTGTCGGAGGGGCAGTACTGAGGGAGCGCTGCACTATCGGAGTGGCAGTACTGAGAGAGCCGGGCAGTACTGAGGGAGCGCTGCACTGTCGGAGGGGCAGTACTGAGGGAGCGCTGCAGTGTCGGAGGGGCAGTACTAAGGGAGCGCTGCACTGTCGAAGGGGCAGTACTGAGGGAGCGCTGCACTGTCGGAGGGGTAGTACTGAGGGAGTGCCGCACTGTTGGAGGGACAGTACTGAGGGAGCGCTGCACTGTTGGAGGGGCAGTACTGAGGGAGCGCTACACTGTCGGAGGGGCAGTACTGAGGGAGCGTTGCACTGTCGGAGGGGCAGTACTGAGGGAGCACTGCACTGTCGGAGGGGCAGTACTGAGGGAGCGTTGCACTGTCGGAGGGGCAGTACTGAGGGAGTGCTGCAGTGTCGGAGGGGCAGTACTGAGGGAGCGCTGCAATGTCGGAGGGTCAGTACTGAGGGAGCGTGGCAGTGTCGGAGGGGCAGTACTGAGGGAGCACTGCAGTGTCAGAGGGGCAGTACTGAGGTAGCACCGCACTGTCAGAGGGGCAGTACTGAGGGAGCACTGCACTGTCGGAGGGGCAGTACTGAGGGAGCGCTGCAGTGTCGGAGGGGCAGTACTAAGGGAGTGCCGCACTATTGGAGGGGCAGTACTGAGGGAGTGCTGTACTGTCGGAGGGGCAGTACTAAGGGAGTGCCGCACTATTGGAGGGGCAGTACTGAGGGAGTGCTGTACTGTTGGAGGGGCAGTACTGAGGGAGCACGGCACTGTCGGAGCGGCAACACTGAGGGAGCACTGCACTGTTGGAGAGGCAGTACTGAGGGAGTGCTGCACTGTTGGAGGGGCAGTACTGAGGGAGTGCTGCACTGTAGGAGGGGCAGTACTGAGGGAGTGCTGCATCGTCAGAGGTGCCTTCCTTTGGAATGGACTTGTCTGGCTGGGTGCAGCTACAACAACACTCAAGGCAGTCCGCTTGATCGGCACCCCATCCACCACCTTAAACAGTCACTCCATCCACCACAGGCGCACCCTGGCTGTAGTGTGTACCATCTAAAAGATGCACTACAGCAACTCACCAAGGCTTCTTCGACAGCACCTCGCAAACCCACGACCTCCGCCACCTAGATGGACAAGGGCAGCAGGTGCATGGGAACACCACAACGTCATGTTCCCCTGCAACCTTCCCAACTTGGACATATATCAGCCGTTCCTTCATTGTCGACGAGTCAACATCCTGGAACTCCCGACCTAACAGCACTGTAGGAGCACCTTCAACACATGGACTACAGTTGTTAGAGAAGAAGACCCACCACCATATTCTTAAGGGCAACTAGGGATGGGTATTAAATGCCGGTCTTGCCAACGACATCCACATCCCAAGAATGACAAAAAATATACTATTCCAAGGTCCTTTCTGCTGGATCGGGCAGATGTTAAACATTCCATGGCAGTATTCAGAGCAAACAGTGAGATTTCTGGTACCATGGCCAATATCCCTGGCTCAAACAGCAGTCGTTACACTTCACACAAACTCTTTGCATGTGAGGGGCTTTAAGATGTTTGAGAGTTGTGATAATTACATTACATAGAATTTACGGCATGGAAAGAGGCCATTTGGCACAACTGGTCTGTGCCGGTGTTTATGCTCCACACGATGGTTAATTAATAGCCTTGTAGCAAAGGAGCCTCTGGGGAGCAGTGATCATAATATGATAGAATTTTAGGTTGCATTTGAGAATGATTTAGTTAAGTACGAAAATTTGAACAAAGCAAACTACATAGGTATGAGAGGCGAGTTGGCTAAGGTAGGTTGGGAAACTAGGTTAAAAGATGTGACGGTAGATAAGCAATGGCAAACATTTAGAGAAATAATTCATAACGAATATACATTCCCTGTCTACACGGAAGAAGACACAAAAAACATTCCAGTAATAGCGGGAAACCAAGGCACTAGTGAGAAAGAGGAACTTAAAGAAATTAGTATTAGTAAAGAAATAGTACTGGAGAAATTAATGGGACTAAAAGCTGACAAATCCCCTGGACCTCACGGCCTACATCCTAGGGTTCTAAAAGAGGTGGCTGCAGAGATAGTGGAGTTATTGGTTGTGATCTTACAAAATTCCCTAGATTCTAGAAAGGTCCCAATGGATTGGAAGGTAGCAAATGTAACACCGCTATTCAAGAAAGGAGAGAGATAACAGGGAACTACAGGACAGTTAGCCTGACATCAGTCATCAGGAAAATGCTGGAATCCATTATTACGGATGTGGTAACAGGACACTTAGAAAATCATAATATGATTAGGCAGAGTCAACAGGGATTTATGAAAGGGAAATCGTGTTTGACAAAACTAATAGAGTTTTTTGAGATTGTAACTAGCAGGATAGATAAAGTGGAACCAGTGGATGTAGTATATTTGGATTTTCAAAAAACATTCAATAAAGTGCCACACAAGAGGTTATTACACAAAATTAGGGCTCATGGGATTGTGGGTAATTTTTATAAAAAAAGAAAGACTTGCATTTATATAGAGCCTTTCACAACCTCAGGATGTCCCAAAGTGCTTCACAGCCAATGAAGTGTAGTCACTGTTGTAATGTAGGAATGAATGCTGGGATTGAGGATTGGTTAATGGACATAAAACAGAGAGTAGGAATAAACGGGTCATTCTCGGGTTAGCAGGCTGTAACTAGTGGGGTAATGCAAGGATCAGTGCTTGGGCCTCAGCTATTTACAATCCAAATCATTGATTTAGATGAGGGGATTGAGTGTAATGTATCGAAGTTTGCTGATGATACAAAGTTAGGTGGGTATGCAAGTTGTGAGGAGGATGCAAAGAGGCTTCAAGGGGATATAGACAGGTTAGGTGAGTGGGCAAGAGCATAGCAGATGGAATATAATGTGGAGAAATGTGAAGATATCCACTTTGGTAGGAAAAATAGAAAAGCAGAATATTTTTTTAAATGGTGAGAGATTGGAAAATGTTGGTATTCAGAGGGACCTGGGTGTCCTTGTACACAAATCACTGAAATGTAATATACAGGTACAGCAAGCAATTAGGAAAGCAAATGGTATGTTAGCCTTTATTACAAGAGGATTGGAGTATAAAAGTAAAGAAGTCTTACTGCAGTCATATAGGGCCTTGGTGAGACCAGTTTTGGTCTCCTTACCTAAGGAAGGATATACTTGCCTTACAGGGATGGAAGCGAAGGGTCACCAGACTGATTCCTGGGATGGGGGGATTGTCCTGTGAGGAGAGATTGAGTAGACTAGGCCTATTTTCCCAAGAATTTAAAAGAATGAGAGGTGATCTCATTGATACATATAAACACGGTGGCATAGTGGTTAGCACTGGTGCCTCACAGCGCCAGAAACCCGGGTTCGAATCTGACCTCGGGTGACTGTCTGTGTGGAGTTTGCACATTCTCCCTGTGTCTGCGTGGGTTTCCTCCGGGTGCTCCGGTTTCCTCCCACAGTCCAAAAATGTGCGGGTTAGGTTGATTTGGCTATGATAAATTGACCCTAAGTGTTAGGGGGGGATTAAATATGTGGGGTTATGGGGATAGGATGGGATATGTTAGGGGGAATTAAATACGTGGGGTTACGGGGGTAGGGTGGGATATGTGTACTGTGGGGATTAAAGCAGGGACAGGGTACTGGATTTGGATGATCAGCCATGATCGTATTGAATGGTGGAGCAGGCTCGACGGGCCGAATGGCCTACTCCTGCTCCTAGATTCTATGTTTCTATGTTTCTATAAAATTCTGACAGGGTAAATGCTGGGAGCATGTTTCCCCTGGCTGGGGAGTCTAGAACTAGGGGGGTCACAGTCTCAGAATAAGGGGTCGGCCATTTAGGACTGAGATGAGGAGAAATTTCTTCACTCAGAGGGTGGTGAATCTTTGGAATTCCCAACCCAGAGGGCTGTGAATGCTCAGTCATTGAGTATATTCAAAACAGAGATTGATAAATTTTTGGATATGGGGATAGTGCGAGAAGGTAGAGTTGAGGTAGAAGATCAGCCATGATTTTACTGATTGGCGGAACAGGCTCGAAGGGCCGAATGGCCTAATCCTGCTCCTATTTCTTATGTTCTTATGAACCTCCTTCCACCCCTCTTCATCTCCCCGGGAACAAATATATTCTGCTAAAAAACAAGTACAAGCTAAACACTAATGAGACAACATGGATGAATAAAGACAATAGGGAAAAATTGAGGGTAAGGAAAGAGGCATACACTCAGTACATGGACAGCAGGGGAGAGCATGTTAAGGGAGAATATGAAGAGATTCAGAGAGAAGTAAAAAAAAAATTAGGAAGGCAAAGAGGAACTATGAAATTAAATTATCAAGGAACATTAAAAAAATAGTAAAATATTTTCCAGGCATAAATAAAAAAAAGGAAAGTCGGGATGGGAATAGTGCCACTAAGGGACGGTCAGGATAAAATCACAGGGAGCGATAGCTAAATGACAGAAACATTAAATAATTACTTTGCTTCAGTATTTACCAGGGAGACAGATCAGGTGGACATGACATCGGAAGATGAGATTAGAAATAATATAACCGCATTTAAAATAAAAAGAGGAGAAATATTAAATAAATTAATCAAACTCAAAGAGGATAAAACCCCTGATCCGGACAGATTACATCCGCGCATTTTAAAAGAATCTAGGGAAGAGATAGCAGAGGCATTATTACACATATTTAATAATTCGTTAGAAAAAGGTGTAGTGCCAGAGGACTGGCGGATAGCTAACGCTATACCTATATTTAAAAAGGGAGATAGAACATGTCCAGGGAATTATAGACCAGTCAGCCTAACATCGGTAGTAGGAAAAATAATAGAATCCCTACTAAAGGAAAAAATAGAAGAACATCTAGAAACCAAAAATATAATAATGAATAGTCAGCATGGATTTCAAAAGGGAAAGTCTTGCTTGACCAACCTCATTGAATTCTTTGAAGAGGTAACAGAGAGAGTAGACATGAGTAATGCAGTAGATGTAATTTACCTACATTTCCAAAAGGCCTTCGATAAGGTACCACATAATAGATAATGAATAAGGTCAGAGAACGTGGAGTCAAGTAGCAGAATGGATAGCTAGCTGGCTTCAAGACAGAAAGCAGAGAGATGGGGTAAAAGGTAACTATTCACAGTGGCAGAAGGTGGGTAGTGGTGTTCCACAAGGAGTCAGTGCTGGGACCACAGTTGTTCACAATTTATATTAACGATTTAGACTTTGGAATCAGAAACACAATTTCTAAATTTGCGGATGGTTCCAAATTGAGGGGGTATAGTCAAGACTGAGGAGGACTGCAACAAATTACAAGAAGATATTACAGAGGGTGGTTGGAATCTGGAACTCACTGCCTGAAAGGGTGGTTGAGGCAGGAACCCTCACATCATTCAAGAAGCATTTAGATGAGCACTTGAAACGTCATAGCATACAAGGCTACGGACCAAGTGCTGGAAAATGGGATTAGAATAGACAGGAGCTTGATGGCCGGCGTGGACACGATGGGCCGAAGGGCCTCTTTCTGTGCTGTATAACTCCATGACTATATTCATAAACTAGCAAAATGGGCATATAATTGGCAAATGAATTTCAACACAGATAAATGTGAGGTATAACATTTTGGGAGGAAAAATAAGGAAGTCACACATTACTTGGAAAATAAGAATCTAAATGATGTAGAAGAGCAAAGCGATCTCAGAGTACAAATACACAAATCACTAAAAGTAGCAACACAGGTTAATAAGGCCATAAAAAAGCAAACCAAGCACTAGGGTTTATTTCTAGAGGGATAGATTTGAAAAGTAGGGAAGTTATGCTAAACTTGTATCGAACCTTGGTTAGACCACACTTGGAGTACTGCGTACAGTTCTGATCACCATATTATAAAAATGATATAGAGGCACTGGAGAGGGTGCAGAGAAGATTTACAAGGATGATACGTTGCGAGGTAATGCAAGGTTATACCTGCCAGGAAAGGCTGAACAGGCTGGGTCTAAGGCTGAAGGGTGTCAGGATGGGAATAGGGCCACTAAGGAACGGTCGAGATAAAATCACAGGCTGAGGGTGACCTAATAGAGGTTTTTAAAATTGTGAAAGGTTTTGATAGAGTAGACACAGAGGGCTGAATTTTCCGGGGTGGTAGCGGGCAAGATCGGTGGCAGGTGGGCTGAGAAAGTTGTTATTTTTGACAGTGGGTCGAGAACCCGCTGTCATCTCGCTCCCATGTACATTTCCCAGGAGTGTCTGTCATCGTGGAGCCGACCCGACCTGCAGTGGCGGGGGACCCAACTGAAATCATTATTATCAGGTAGTTTACAGGCACTTAAGAGCCTTTTTCCCCCCTACTTTTTACATTTCTCTGCATGGCCATGGGATTCACACAGCTCGGGAAACACGTCTGTCAACCTGAGGCATGAGTTCCGTGGCCATTGCTCCAGCTGATTACTTGACAGCATGAAAAACAAACCAAAATAAAAACATGTGGATTACATCAGCTAACAGATTGATGGAGATTCTGTTCTACTTGAAAAGCTCCTGGTAAATGTTAATTCAGAATTTCCTGAAGGGAGGTAAGTGCTACCCTGGATGGTGAGGGACATACATTATTCATTGGCCATTCTCGGCTGTTGCCTTCCAACTCAACAGTAATTGCAGTGAATTGATCTGCACTATAAAAATGACGTATACCATTTCAATAAATGTTTGTCTTGTTTCTGGTCTGGTTTTTCTCACAGTTTACTGTAATTGTCCTCTCTCTCTCTTAGGCAGTCCCTCGAAACCGAGGATGACTTGCTTCCACACTAAAAATAAGTTCTCAGGTGACTGTGAGTCTAATGTGGGACCTACAGTCTCTGTCACAGGTGGGGCAGACAGTGGTTGAAGGGGTGGGTGGGTGGGGTGCTTGGGTTGACGTGCGCTCCTTGCGCTGCCTGCACTTGGCTTCCACTTGCTCCCGGCGAAGAGACTCGAGGTGTTCGGCGCCTTCCCGGGTGCTTCTCCTCCACTTTGTGCGGTCTTGGGCCAGGGATTCCCAGGTGTCGATGGAGGCTT
Organism: Squalus acanthias; assembly: GCA_030390025.1. Classification (NCBI taxonomy): domain Eukaryota; kingdom Metazoa; phylum Chordata; class Chondrichthyes; order Squaliformes; family Squalidae; genus Squalus; species Squalus acanthias. The sequence continues at coordinate 205,188,880 of CM059427.1, read as the reverse complement.
TGAGGGTGTCCTTGAAGCGTTTCCACTGCCCACCTGGGGCTCTCTTGCCGTGCCGGAGCTCCGAGTAGAGCGCTTGTTTTGGGAGTCTCGCATCGGGCATGCGGACGATGTGGCCCGTCCATCGGAGCTGATCGAGCGTGGTCAAAGCTTCGATGCTGTGGATGTTGGCCTGAGCGAGAACACTGACGTCGGTGCGCCTATCTTGCCAATGGATTTGCAGGATCTTGCGGAGGCAGCATTGATAGTACCTCTCCAGTGCTTTGAGGTGCCTGCTGTACATGGTCCATGTCTCTGAAGCATACAGGAGGGCAGGTATCACTACTGCTCTGTAGACCATGAGCTTGGTACTGGGTATGAGGTCCTGGTCTTCAAACACTCTCTTCCTCAGGCGACCGAAGGCTGCACTGGTAAACTGAAGGCGGAGTTGGACTTCGTCATTGACGTTTGCCCTTGTTGACAGTAGGCTCCCGAGGTATGGAAAGTGGTCCACGTTGTCCAAGGCCTCGTCGTGGATTTTGATAATCGGGGGCAGTACTGTGTGGCGGGGGCAGTTTGGTAGAGGACCTTTGTCTTACGGATGTTTAGTGTAAGGCCCATGCTCTCGTACACTTCGGTGAAGGTGTTGACGATGTTTTGGAGTTTGGCCTCAGAGTGTGCGCAGACGTAAGCGTCGTCTGCATACTGTAATTCGATGACAGAGGATGGGACGACCTTGGATCTGGACTGGAGGCGACGGAGGTTGAACAGTTTCCCGTTTGTTCTGTAGATTAGCTCCACTCCAGCGGGGAGCTTACTGAGGGTGAGATGGAGCATTGCAGCCAGGAAGATCGAGAAGAGCGTTGGTGCGATGACACAGCCTTGCTTGACCCCTGTCCGTACGTGAATTGGGTCTGTGGTGGATCCATTGGTCAGGATCACAGCTTACATGTCGTCATGAAGCAGGCGGAGGATGGTGACAAACTTTTGAGGGTAGCCGAATTTGAGGAGGACTCTCCATAATCCCTCACGGTTGACAGTGTCGAAGGCCTTTGTGAGGTCAAAGAAGGCCATGTACAGTGGTTGGTGCTGTTCCCTGGATTTCTCTTATAGTTGATGCGCGGTGAAGATCATGTCCATTATGACCCTTAGTGGGCGGAATCCGCATTGCGACTCTGGGAGGAGCTCTTCAGCCACTGGGAGAAGGCGATTGAGGAGGATTCTTGTGATGACTTTCCCTGTGGCAGACAGCAGGGAGATTCCTCTGTAATTATCGCAATCGGACTTGTCACCTTTCTTGAAGATGGTCACGATTACGGCATCTCTGAGATCCCCTGGCATGCTCTCCTCCTTCCAAATAAGAGAAATGAGTTCATGTATTCACGCCAATAGTGCTTCTCCGCCATGTTTTAGTGCCTCGGCCAGGATTCCATCTGCTCCTGAGGCCTTATTGTTCTTCAGTTGTTGGATGGCCTTTTCAACCTCATGCCGGGCTGGGGTTGTGCTGAGGTGGTGGCGGGTAGCATGCTGCGGGATGGAGTTGAGGACACTCGCGTCGAAGACAGAGTCTCGGTTAAGGAGGTCTTTGAAGTGCTCCTTCCAGCGGGCACTGACTGCCTCTCTGTCCTTGATTGTGATTGTTGTCCAGTTACACATTAAATCAAGTCATCAACCGTAACAATTTCATTCTCATCAATCATTCCACTGGTTCAATTTGCTTTCAGTCCCTGAATATGACTTATTTAATTTTTCAGTCTGAGACTTTAGGGTGAATTTCTGGAGGTTCTCTCACTTGTCCATTGTTAACGTCAATGGAAGAGCTGCAAAAATCCCAGAAACAGGGATTGTCAGGGATTCTGCAGCTCTTCTAATGAACTTGCATAAGATTGTAAATCCATCCCTTTACAATTACATTTAAAATCTGTTTAATTTTATGCATTGCCTATACACACACATCTTTTATTTGTACCAGTTACTGATACAAAAGTCTATAGATTTGTGACTAAAGCACCAATAACTTCACAATTGTGTGTCAGCTGTGGCTCAGTGGGTAGCACTCTCGCCTCTGAGTCCGAAGCTAACACGTGAGGAATGGTCGTGAGTGACATGCCAGGGAGAGGGGGTTGCCAGCACATGATGTGGGTTCAAGTCTCGGCTGTCGTGCTGAAGACTTGTGTTCCAGAACTAGTCGCGCCTCTAGCCAAGCTGTTCCAGTACAGCTACAACACTGGCATCTACCCGACAATGTGGAAAACTGCCCAGGTATGTCCTGAAATTGAAGTCAATGGGAATCAGGGGGAAAACTGGCTGGAGTCATACCTAGCACAAAGGAAGATGGTTGTGGTTGTTGGAGGTCAATCATCTCAGCCCCAGGACATCCCCTCCAAGTCACACACCATCCTAACTTGGAAATATATCGCCGTTCCTTCATCGTTGCTGGGTCAAAATCCTGGAACTCCCTCTGTAACAGCACTGTGGGAGCACCTTCACCACATGGACTGCAGCGGTTCAAGATCGCAGCTCACCACCACCTTCTTAAGGGCAATGAGGGATGGGCAATAAATGCTGGCCTTGCCAGAGATGCCCACATCTCAGGAATTAACAAAAAAAAGCTAGTTTAGTGTCGGTGGTGCGGAAGCTTTCAGAAACAATAATCAACAGGGCAAATCATGTTTGACTAACTTGATTGAGTATTTTGATGAGGAAACAGAGATTGTTGCTGAGGGCAATGCAGTTGATGTATATTTGGACTTTCAAAAGGCGTTTGATAAAGTGCCACGTAATAGGCTAGTTAGCAAAATTGAAGCCCATGGGATAAAATGAGCAGCAGCAGCATGGATACAGAATTGGCTGAGGGATAGAAAACAGAGGGTTGTGGTGAATGGCTGTTTTTCGGACTGGAGGGAGGTATACAGTGGTGTTCCCCAGGGGTCGGTACTGGGACCACTGCTGTTTTGATATACATTAATGACTTGGACTTGGGGGTACAGGGCTCAATTTCAAAATTTGCAGGTGACATGAAACTTGGAAGTGTAGTAAACAGTGAAGAAGATAGTAATAGACTTCAAGAGGACATAGACAGGCTGGTGGAATGGGCGGACACATGGCAGATGAAATTCAATGCAGAGAAGTGTGAGGTGTTCCATTTTGGTAGGAAAGAAAGAAAGACTTGCATTTATATAGCGCCTTTCACGACCACCGGACGTCTCAAAGGGCTTTACAGTCAATGAAGTACTTTTGAAGTGTAGCCACTGTTGTAATGTAGGAAACGTGGCAGCCAATTTGCGCACAGCAAGGTCCCACAAACAGCAATGTGATAATGACCAGATAATGTTTTGTTATGTTGATTGAGGGATAAATATTGGCCAGGACACCGGGGATAACTCCCCTGCTCTTCTTCGAAATAGGGCCATGTGATCTTTTACATCCACCTGAGAGAGCAGCCGGGGCCTTGGTTTAACGTCTCATCCGAAAGACGGCACCTCCGACAATGCAGCACTCCCTCAGCACTGCACTGGAATGTCAGAATGAGGAGAGACAATACATGCTAAATGGTACAATTTTAAAGAGGGTGCAAGAACAGAGAGACCTGGGGGCGTTTGTGCACAAATCGTTGAAGGTGGCAGGACAGGTTAACAAAGCAGTAAATAAAGCACACGGGATCCTGGATTTTATAACTAGAGGCATAGAGTACAAAAGCCAGGAAGTTGTGCTAAACCTTTATAAAGCACTGGTTCGGCCCCAGCTGGAGTATTGTGGCCAATTCTGGGCACCGCACTTTAAGAATGACGTGAAAGCTTTGGAGAGGGTACAGAGGAGATTTACTGGAATGGTTCCAGGGATGAGGAAATACAGTTACGTGGATAGACTAGAGAAGCTGGGGTTGTTCTCCTTGGAGCAGAGAAGGTTAAGAGGAGATTTGATGGAGGTGTTTAAAATCATGAAGGGTTTAGAGAGAGTAAATAAAGAGAAACTGTTTCCAGTGGCTGAAGGGTCGATAACCAGAGGGCACAGATTTAAGGCAATTGACAAAAGAACCAGAGGTGACATGAGGGAAAGCTCTTTTACGCAACGAGTGGTTAGGATTTGGAATGTACTGCCCGATAGGGCGGTGGATACAGATTCAATAGTAGCCTTCAAAAGGGAATTGGATAAATACTTGAAGGAGAAAAAATTGCAGGAATATGGGGAAAGAGCGGGGGAGTGGGACTGACTGGATTGCTCTTCGAAAGAGCCGGCGCAGACTCGATGGGTCCAATGGCCTCCTTCTGTGCTGCACTATTCTCTGATTCTAATTACTCCCTGTGGTAGCGAGTTCCACATTCTCACTACTCTCTGGGTAAAGAAGTTTCTCCTGAATTCCCTATTGGATTTATTAGTGACGATCTTATATTGATGGCCGCTAGTTTTGGACCCTCCCACAAGTGGAAACATCTTCTCTACGTCGACCCTATCGAACCCCTTCATAATCTTAAAGACCTCTATCAGGTCACACCTCAGCTCTCTCGAATCCAGCTACTTCCGCTCCCTCTATTCCCGCGCCCTCTAATCCAGCAATACCCACTCCCTCTAATCCATTTATTCCCGCTCCCTCTAACGCAGCAGTCTGTGGGATGGAGCCGAGTGTCATTCACTGTTTCTTTGCTGTGGCAGTTTTCCCCTGCTGCCAGTGTCGTAACATCAGAAGCTTGTTTCCCCTCAGCCGTTTACTCAGTTGTGAAAGACCCTTCCGTTAGAAGTGAAGTAAGGTCAATGCTGACATTAATCTACAAGGAATAGAGTGAGGCAGGGCCACCGGATCCCACTTCTGTGACACATTCTGCCTCTCCTTTGCTTCCCTCACATCCTCCATGAAAGATGTGTTGGATGTCAGGTTGCCGTATGGTCTGTGCACAGTGCCAATCGCCTGCCCTCCTAACGCTAAATCTATTGGAATGTCTTTGTTCGGTCTCGAGCAAGACTGGCGGTCCCACCTGTGGTTTAATCGGATTCTCCCGGCCTGTACTGTTAGTTCCCCCTCAGGGGCCACCGGTCATCATTTCTTAAACACACGCTCGGCTTTACTGTTCTGTTGTTGAATCGTCTCTGTCCCTTTCTGTTTCACAATCTGCTCCTTATCTGGTTCCCGTCTGACTTTCCACTTTATTCCTCTGCAAATATTGCCCTTTGTTTGAGATACTCCCGGTCCCTCCCAGTGAGTTCGTCCCTGGGGGTCGTGGTCTGGAATGGGGTCGGGTGTGGGGTCAGAGGCTGGGGTCAGTGGCTCGGGCCGGGGGTGGAGCTGGGGTCGGGTCAGGGATCGGGGTGGGGCTGGGGTCAGGAGCTGGGGTCGGGGGTGAGGTCAGGGATCGGGGTGGGGCTGGGGTCAGGGGTGGAGCTAGGGCCGGGGGTGGAGCTGGGGCTGGAGGGTGGGGGTGGTAGTGGAGCTGGGGTCGGGGGTGGGGTCAGGGATCGGGGTGGGGCTGGGGCCGGGAGCTGGGGTCAGGGGGGAGGTCAGGGATTGGGGTGGGGCTGGGGTCAGGAGCTGGGGTCGGGGGTGGAGCTGGGGCCGGTGGCTGGGGTCGGAGGGTGGAGCTGGGGCCGGAGGGTGGGGGTGGGGGTGGGGGTGGAGCTGGGGCCAGGGATCGGGGTGGGGCTGGGGCTGGGAGCTGGGGTCGGGGGTGCAGCTGGGGTCAGGAGCTGGGGTCGGGGGTGGAGCTGGGGTCAGGAGCTGGAGTCGGGGGTGGAGCTGGGGTCAGGAGCTGGAGTCGGGGGTGGGGTCAGGGATCGGGGTGGGGTTGGGGTCAGGAGCTGGGGTCGGGGGTGAGGTCAGGGATCGGGGTGGGGCTGGGGTCAGGGGTGGAGCTGGGGTCGGGGGTGCAGCTGGGGTCAGGAGCTGGGGTCGGGGGTGGAGCTGGGGTCAGGAGCTGGAGTCGGGGGTGGGGGTGGGGCTGGGAACTAGGGTGCAGCTGGGGTCGGGGGTGGAGCTGGGGTCAGGAGCTGGAGTCGGGGGTGGGGTCAGGGATCGGGGTGGGGCTGGGGTCAGGAGCTGGGGTCGGGGGTGAGGTCAGGGATCGGGTGGGGCTGGGGTCAGGGGTGGAGCTGGGGCCGGGGGTGGAGCTGGGGTCAGGAGCTGGAGTCGGGGGTGGAGCTGGGGTCGGGGGTGGAGCTGGGGTCAGGAGCTGGAGTCGGGGGTGGGGTCAGGGGTCGGGGTGGGGCTGGGGCTGTGTGAGGGGTTGGCTCCGATCCTCAGGTACAGTCAGTGTGAGCTGGGTACCACACCTCTCCACCACTGCTTCTGTCGACACTGGGTTGCACATTTCAGGGTACTGTTGGCATTTGATCAAAGCAAAAAAAGCAGTTTTATGGAGTTACGTGTAAATTATTCAAGCTGCTGCCTCACTTCACTGAGAGAGTTTCTTAGCCAGTGATGGAAGCAGTTGCACTGTTGTTTCAGATTTGCAGCCAGCACTGCTCCTTAAACCTTGCATTAATCCTGCAGTCTGATCTCTCCTGTAACTGAGGCCAGTTGAACCAGCAGCAATGTCTGATAGGTTCTCCGCCCAGCTCATGGCTTGAAACAAGGTCTAAAATGTGCAGAAGTGAAACTTTTACAAATATTTCTCCTTTCCCTAAAGTACAGTAGCCTAGGTTCTGTACAAAATGAATACCACAGCAAAGGGTTACTCACAGCCAGTGCGTATTCAACCCTCCTGCTCCGATGCTCTGAGAGCAAATCTGTGACACTCAGAAACTGGCTCTTTCCTTCCGCACAAATCAACTTCCTGATCACCGCCCACTGCAAATATTTCACCGGTGAAATTCGAGCCCTTCTTCCTGATTGTGAGCTGTTCAACTGAGAAAACAGATCCCTCAGAGTAACAGTAATTGGGGCTCAGACTGGGCAATGGATCCCTCAGAGTAACAGTAATTGGGGCTCAGACTGGGCAATGGATCCCTCAGAGTAACAGTAATCGGGGATCAGACTGGGCAATGGATCCCTCAGAGTAACAGTAATTGGGGATCAGACTGGGCAATGGATCCCTCAGAGTAACAGTAATTGGGGCTCAGACTGGGCAATGGATCCCTCAGAGTAACAGTAATCGGGGCTCAGACTGGGCAATGGATCCCTCAGAGTAACAGTAATCGGGGATCAGACTGGGCAATGGATCCCTCAGAGTAACAGTAATCGGGGATCAGACTGGGCAATGGATCCCTCAGAGTAACAGTAATCGGGGATCAGACTGGGCAATGGATCCCTCAGAGTAACAGTAATCGGGGATCAGACTGGGCAATGGATCCCTCAGAGTAACAGTAATCGGGGATCAGACTGGGCAATGGATCCCTCAGAGTAACAGTAATCGGGGCTCAGACTGGGCAATGGATCCCTCAGAGTAACAGTAATCGGGGCTCAGACTGGGCAATGGATCCCTCAGAGTAACAGTAATCGGGGCTCAGACTGGGCAATGGATCCCTCAGAGTAACAGTAATCGGGGCTCAGACTGGGCAATGGATCCCTCAGAGTAACAGTAATCGGGGATCAGACTGGGCAATGGATCCCTCAGAGTAACAGTAATTGGGGCTCAGACTGGGCAATGGATCCCTCAGAGTAACAGTAATCGGGATCAGACTGGGCAATGGATCCCTCAGAGTAACAGTAATTGGGGATCAGACTGGGCAATGGATCCCTCAGAGTAACAGTAATCGGGCATCAGACTGGGCAATGGATCCCTCAGAGTAACAGTAATTGGGGATCAGACTGGGCAATGGATCCCTCAGAGTAACAGTAATTGGGGATCAGACTGGGCAATGGATCCCTCAGAGTAACAGTAATTGGGGCTCAGACTGGGCAATGGATCCCTCAGAGTAACAGTAATTGGGGCTCAGACTGGGCAATGGATCCCTCAGAGTAACAGTAATCGGACAGAGCATAAGAACATAAGAACATAAGAAATAGGAGCAGGAGTAGGCCAATCGGCCCCTCGAGCCTGCTCCGCCATTCAATAAGATCATGGCTGATCTGATCCTAACCGCCAATCTACTATCTATCTAGCAGACAGTGAAAACACGCCTTCTCTATCCAGTGACCTCGTCCCACGTCACATTCCTGGGCCATAAACCATCGAACCTTGAGGGAATACAAGCCTAATCTGTGCAACTTTTCCTCATAATTTAACCCTTTTAGCCCCGGTATCATTCTGGTGAATCTGCGCTGCTCCCCCTCCAAGGCCAGTGTATCCTTCCTGAGGTGCAGGGCCCGGAACTGAACACAGTGTCCAGATGGGGTCTGACCAGAGCTCTGTACAACTGAAGCATTACTTCCTGCCCTTTGGATTCCAGACCCCTCGAGATAAGGGATAGCGTCCCATTAGTATTTTTGATTGCTTTTTCTACCTGTCCACTAGCTTTTAGTGATTTGTGTATCTGGATCCCTAAATCCCTCTACTCCAACACAGCTCCTCGTCTCTCACCGTTAAGAAAATACACTGATTACCCTTTCTTGGATCCAAAGTGGATGACCTTACCTTTCCACATATTGAATTCCATCTTTTTCCCATTCACTTAATCTGTCACTGTCCCTTTGTAACTCCCTGCTTCCATCTAAACAACTTACTGTGCCTCCTAACTTGGTGTCATCTAAATACTTGGATCTACGGCTCTCGATTCCTTCATCCAAGTCATTGACATATATGGTGAAAAGCTGAGGCCCCAGATCAGATCCCTGGGGAACACCAGAGGTCACATCCCGCCAATCAGAGTACATAGAGGATCCGGTGAACTGGTATCTAATAATAGGAGTCTGTATTGATCCGGTATCTAATAATAGGAGTCTGTATTGATCCGGTTAATAATAATAGGAGACTGTATTGATCCGGTATCTAATAATAGGAGTCTGTATTGATCCGGTTAATAATAATAGGAGACTGGATTGATCCGGTTAATAATAATAGGAGACTGTATCAATCTGGTATCTAATAATAGGAGACTGTATTGATCTGGTTAATAATAGGAGTCTGTATTGATCCGGTTAATAATAATAGGAGACTGTATCGATCTGGTATCTAATAATAGGAGTCTGTATTCATCCGGTTAATAATAATAGGAGACTGTATTGATCCAGTTAATAATAAGAGACTGTATTGATCCAGTTAATAATAATAGGAGTCTGTATTGATCTGGTTAATAATAGGAGTCTGTATTGATCCGGTTAATAATAGGAGTCGGTATTGATGACACAGATGCGAACGGGAGTTAACTGTTTTCAGGAACAGTGGATCTAATCAACATGTTGCAAGTTTTTCCTGTGATTATAGAATTGCTCAGATCCCTGCGAAGGTGATACAAACCTGTCATATCGTGATGTAGTTGAGCTCTGTAACTTATCCTTCAGTTGAGCATTCTGCATTTGTCTGAACATTGAGAGAGCTGGTGGAGCTGACAATAATTGGTACAGACAGAATTCTGTGATTGAAGGCTGCCATTGTTGGTGTTGAACATTGCTGGGTGAGGCTGAAATCCTTCATGTGATGTGCTGACCAGCGGTCTCTGCAGACTGAGCCATTTAACAGGAGATTAGGGAACTATAGCCTGGGATGGATTGATAGATAATGCTGCACTCACCCAGAACACCGAGGGGAGGGGGAGGGGAGGGAAAGGGAGAGGGGGAGGGG
>CM059427.1:204867021-205178754 GCA_030390025.1 Squalus acanthias | reverse complement strand
CCCTTCAGCCCCCTCCCCTGGACCGGTATTCGAGACCCCCAGTAATGGGCACTGTTTATGCCCAGGATTATACATTTGTTCTGTTAACCTTTTTTTTGTTCACGTTGATTTCTGCGGTGGTGTAATAACTTTTCATTAGCCTTTTAGCTCTTTCGGAGCCCACTGTCTTTAGGGGCTGTTTTTGTTGGAACAGAGGTGATTATGGGGTAATTTAACAGATGTGTTGTTTCCAGTGATTTGGGGAGGGTTGTAGATCGAGGGGATATAGAGAGCAGGGGAACTTTTTTTACTCAGTTGTGAGACTGGAACACACGCTCAGAGACCATTTAAGAATAGGTTAGATAGGTGGGATAAAGGGATGTGGGAACAGGACGGGCACATGGGATTGGGACTGCTGGTGTGGAGGGTAAACACCTACTGGTGGGGTCGAGCGGCCTGTCTCTCTGTTGTAGTTTCTATGTCTGTGCCCTGGCTCTTCATGTTACCGTGTTTCTGAACGCTTGTGATCATCTTCCTATAATGTGCGCAGTTTAACAAATGAACATCTTCTGCTAATTTATGAATCTGCAGAGAATGGCGAAGCCGTTAACCAGAATCTCCACAAACAGGCGCACATGGCTTGTGTGAGTAACGTGTCCAAGTCTGACATGTGCTTTGTTCAACACAGTTACAGTAATGTGCTTTTCCTAAACTGAACTATGAATACGCACCAAAGATTGTTCCTCGATATTGAAGGGCTGATATGTGAGCTGAAGATTAGTCTGGGGTCGGACGATTCTTCCCCAAGGCTTGGATCAGTTCTGCATGCAGCAATGCAGTAAGGAGGAGAGTTAAATAACTGACACAAGCTCACATTCATTAAGCAATGCACCATGATTATGTTATAAAGGCAATTCAGGGTGTCGGCAAAAGTATAAAATGGGTTTTTGAGAATATTTAAGTTAAGGGTAGCAGTTGTCTATTAATTCAGATAAAAGGGAAACAATACGGGTAGTCTGAAATCAAAACACAAAATTCTGGAAATACCCCGGGTTAGTTGGAATCTGAAAGAGAGATAGACTACGGTTCAGGGTGGAGGCACTGTCACAACCGTAGGTTCATCTGAAGAGGAGTCTCCACCCAAACATTAACCTGTCTTTTTTTGATGAGCTGTTGATGGAGGTCCTGTGTGATTCCAGCATTTTCTGTTTGAATTCATGTTTGAATTCTTGTTCAGTTTGTATTTAAGTTGTCTGAAGCTCTATTTAAGCCAGCCTCTGATCTGTGAAACCTGATTGCTTGAAGGAAAGTCCTCTTTTGGCGACAGTTAGCAGTCTTCAGTGAGTGGTGACAATTGGCATTGGAACAGAGCCTCTTCCTACGCACACTGCTGGGCTGAAATCCTGGCAGTGTGACACGCTGCTCTGGTTTGCAAAGGGAAAATAATGTACTTGTATTTACATAGTGCGTTATCATGTCCTCGGGATGTCCCAAAGAGCTCTGTAACAAATCAGTTACTTTGCAAGTACAGCCACTGTCCTATAGGCAACCATGGCAGCCAAGCTGTGTGAGCAACTCTCTCTCTCCGCAATTTAGATGAATAATTTGTTTTTGCTGGTCTTGATTGCTGAGTTGAATGTTGACTTGGTACCAGAAGCGTTTCCTGCTTTTCTTTAATAGTGCAGTGGGATCTTTAACATCCACCTGAACCATTGGAACCGGCAAATAGGGACTTGGTTTGACATCCCATTCAAGAGACAGTACAGTACCCCCGACAATGCAGAACACTCTCCGTGCAAGGTTATGTAGTCAAGGTCTGTGGTGGGGCTTGAGCCCACAACATTGACTCCGAGGCGAGAGTGTGACCAACTGCTAGGCACTTGGTTCAATTAGTCACCTTCGTAACCTCGAACAGTCTTAGTGTTCTCATATTGAACACACAAAATGTGTGCTGCAAAAAGAATTAAACGTAATGGAAATAAACAGCAGATACAGCAACAACTTGCATTTTTACAGCGCCTTTAACATAGAAAAACATCCCAAGGTAGCTCAGGAAAGGAAAGAAGAGGAGCGAGGGTTTGGATGGAACCCTCCATGAGAACTTGTGAAGCTCTGTAGTTTTAGTATATTGGGGTACATCGACATGGGGTTCTGCTGTACTTGGTCATAAAACGGGATCCTACAATCTGCGGCTGTCATAAAGTAGCAGGTTAGAAAGTTATGGAGAGTCTGGAAAAATAAACTGCAGCAACCGTAGGCACATGTATGAGTGACGGCGGGTGTGAGTTCGAGTGACGGCAGATGTGGAGTAGGGTCGGGCGCGGGCAGGTGTGAGCTGCATTCTGTTGTGTGTGAAGGGGTAGCACAGACTTTATACAGCATTACTGTGCTGGCATGAGGGTGAAAAGCAATGGCCCTGATTGTCTGTTGACCATCCGCTCAGCTGCCTCTGCCACTTCCCTTCCTTCCGCTAGCCCACCAGGCCAAACTTCCTCTAAGGTTCCCCCCTGCCCTAGCCCTGAACTAACATCTTTATCCAGTTTCTCTCCGATCTCCCCATATAACCTCTACAATCTCCCCTCATAACCTCTCCGCGCTCATCTTGTCCCCGAGACCCACTTCCTGCTGCCTCGACCCTATTCCCACCAAACTGCTGACCACCCAACTTCCTTTTCTGGCTCCCATGTTAGTTGACATTGTTAACGGTTCTCTCTCCTCAGGTACTGTCCCCCTCTCCCTCAAATCTGCCGTCATCACCCCCTCCTCAAAAAAACAAACCTTGACCCCTCCATCCTTGCAAACTACTGCCCCATCTCCAACCTCCCTTTCCTCTCCAAAGTCCTTGAACGTGTTGTCGCCTCCCAAATCCGTGCCCATCTTTTCCCACAATTCCATGTTTGAATCCCTCCAATCAGGTTTCCGCCCTTGCCACATTACTGAAACGGCTCATCAAAGTCACAAATGACATCCTTTATGACTGTCACAAAGGTAAGCCTGTCACAAAGGTAAGCTCTCCTTCCTCGTCCTTCTTGACTTGTTTGCGGCCTTTGACACGGTTGACTATTCCATCCTTCTCCAGCGCCTCTCCGCCGTCGTCCAGCTGAGTGAGACTGCACTCGCCTGGTTCCATTCTTATCTATCTAATCATAGCCAGAGAATCACCTGCAACGGCTTCTCTTCCCATCCCGCATTGTTACCTCTGGTGTCCCCCAAGGATCTATCCTTGGCCCCCTCCTATTTCTCATCTACATGTTGTCCCTTGGCGACATCATCCGAAAACACAGCGTCAGTTTCCACATGTACGCTGATGACACCCAGCTCTACCTCACTACCACTTCCCTCGACCCCTCCACGGTCTCTAAATTGTCAGACTGCCGACTTGTCCGACAAACAGTTCTGGATGAGTAGAAATTTTCTCCAATTAAATATTGGGAAGACCGAAGTCGTTGTTTTTGGTCCCCGCCACAAACTCCGTTCCCTATCCACTGACTCCATCCCTCTCCCTAACATCTGTCTCAGGCTGTTCACAACCTTGGTGTCATATTTGACCCTGAAATGAGCCTCCGACCACATATCTGCAGCATAACTAAGACCGCCTATTTCCACCTCCATAACATCGCCCGTCTCCGCCCTTGCCTCAGCTCATCCGCTGCTGAAACCCTCATCCATGCCTTTGTTACCTCTAGATTTGACTATTCCAACGCACTCCTGGCTGGCCTCTCACATTCCACCCTACGTAAACTTGAGGTCATCCAAAACTCTACTGCCCGTGTCCTAACTCGCACCAAGTCCCGTTCACCCATCACCCCTGTGCTCGCTGACCTACATTGGCTCCCGGTTAAGCAACACCTCGATTTCAAAATTCTCATCCTTGTTTTCAAATCCCTCCATGGCCTCACCCCTCTCTATCTCGGTAATCTCCTCCAGCCTCGCAACCCCCCCGAGATATCTGCCCTCCTCCAATTCTGCCCTCTTGAGTATCCCTGATTATAATCGCTCACATTGGTGGCTGAGCCTTCTGTTGCCTAGGCCCTAAGCTCTGGAATTCCCTCCCTAAACCTCTCCGCCTCGCTACCTCTCTTTCCTCCTTCAAAACACTCCTTAAAACCTACCTCTTTGACCAAGCATTTGGTCACCTGCCCTAATTTCTCCTTATGCGGCTCGGTGTCAATTTTTTTGTCTTTTAATACTCCTGTGAAGCGCCTTGGGACGTTTTACTACGTATATAAATACAAATTGTTGTTGTTGTAGTCAGGTGGGGAAATCCATGCCAGTAAATGCCTCAAGTTTTCAATTACCTGAAAGAGCTCTCTGCGCTGAATATGTAGCAGCGGTGTTAATGTACAGGATTAACAGTCCATGGGTTCTATATAGATTATCTTATTTTGGCCAGGTAAGGATGCCAGAATACCGAGGTAGTTAAAAGTCACTGATCTTTCTATTATTGTGGTGGCCAGTAAGCATAAATTAGCAATATTTTTGTGCTGTGCTGCATGGATCCTGTTTGGACACTTTTGCTACGTCTTTATTAAAAAGCACCATCTCCGGCGTACAGCAGGCAGCTGCTGTGGAAGAGCTGACTGTGCTCTTCTGGAACTTTCCCCAACTTTTCAAATGTCTCCTCTTTCGGAGATGTTAACTCATGGCACTGCCCACATACCTCGCCAGGTGGCCGCTCTGTATCTGTAGCCCCAGTGAGTGCCCTCTGGCTCCTTGACTGGTGGAGCATTGCTGCCTGAGTCGTGCATGTCCTTGCCTAATGTCCACACACACACACGCACTTTAGAGTGGGGGGTTTCTGGACTGCACTAGGAGCTCTGGTTGATTTTCTTTTCCCCCCCCCTCCCCCTTAGCCAGAGGTAACTGAGCCCATTATGCTTTGGCTGCCACCGGCTGTGATTTGCTATCCCAGCGCAGATCAGGGGTTCAGCCCAGGCTCGTTTTGCGACATATGTTGCATTTATCCCCTGAAACCTTCCACCTCCATGTGAGCCCATGGTTTGAGTGGAGTCCCGGAAGTCGCAGTAACCTGCGACGTGTTGGTTTGGTGCTGACGTGTTGTTTTTCTAAAGTTGGCTTCTATGTATGTGTTTGTTTTGGTCGGCCAGTTTCCCAGGCACATTTATTAACTTCCAGGCACCTGCTCTAAAAGTTCACAGATGGAAGAACGGGTGTTTTAGACTCAGTGTATTACACAATTTAAAGCCACTTCCACCACCATCAAAAAATGCTGGTCACTGAGCCATTTCAGTTGACCGTGTCAATGGTAGTTCCTACCAGAGTGTAAGACGGTCGTAAGTGTACCGGGGTGTTAATGAACTAATAAAATGTTGCCATACAAGATGAATTGTACTGCTGAAAAGAGTCAAAAAGAAATGAGTTTTTCGGAACTGGAGACCATTATTCCGTTTGCATCTCTTCAGCCAAGCATTTTGGTTGGCTCTTCAAACGCTGCAGCGAAGGCGTAGCACTCGCTCGTTCAGTGTAAAGTGCTCCCAAAGTCTAGGTACAGCACATTCATGTGTAAGAGGATGTGCCCCAGAAATCCTCAGAAACTTCAGAGGTCTAACAACAGCTTTATGCTGCAGAATTCTTACGTTCATGACGTCACAAATACATTTTCTCTTTCATATTTTAACCAGTGCATTCAACCGCACTGAGATGTTCTGCCTCTCTCCAGCTTTGTGGCATCGAAACCTGACAGGTCCTGGCTCGTGTGGGCTGCACAGGGATTGAGACCATACTCATGAAGGTCCAACTGAGAAGGTCTGGGCACATCTTCAGGATGTCTGATGACAAATTGCCCAAGGTTGGCTTCCATTCTTTGGCTAAAAGCGGGCAGATATTCCCACTGACAGTTCAAGTGTTATTGGGGAACGTTGAAAAGCAACCTCGAGGTTTGTGCTGCCATTGTAGAACCCTGGAGCAGCTTGCTCCAGGCAAATTAGCAATGTGAGAGTCAGTGTTGAAGCTGTAGGGAAGGGAAAGGAAATTGGCAAACAGACTGGAACAACACATTTTGAGTTTGCGTGGCTTTGGAGGCAGTGTCTATTTGGCACAATGGTCACATTTGCTTTTTAAGAACATAAGAAATAAGAGCAGGAGTAGGCCACACGGCCCCTCAATAAGATCATGGCTGATCATCGACCTCAACTCCACTTTCCCGCCCGATCCCCATATCCCTTGATTCCCCATGAGTCCAAAAATCTATCTATCTCAGCCTTGAATATACTCAAAGACTCAGCATGCACAACCCTCTGGAGCAGAGAATTCCAAAGATTCACAACCCTCTGAGTGAAGAAATTCCTCCTCATCTCAGTCTTAAATGGCGATCCCTTATCCTGAGACTATGCCCCCTAGTTCTAGACACTCCAGGCAGGGGAAACAACCTCTCAGCATCTACCCTGTCAATCCCCTTCAGAATCTTGTATGTTTCAATGAGATCACCTCTCGTTTTTCTAAACTCCAGAGAGTATAGGCCCGTTCTACACAATCTCTCATCATTGGACAGCCCTCTCATCCTAGGAATCAATCTAGTGAACCTTCGTTGCACCGCCTCCAAGGCAAGTGTATCCTTCCTCAGAGAAGGAGACCAAAACTGCACAGTACTCCAGGTGTGGTCTCACCAAGGCCCTGTACAATTGTAGCAAGACTTCCTTACTCTTATACTCCAACCCCCTTGCAATAAAGGCCTACATGCCATTTGCCTTCCTATTGCTTGCTGTATCTGCATGCTAGTTTTCTGTGTTTCTTGCACGAGGACACCCAAATCTCTCTGAACACTAGCATTTAAAAGTTTCTCACCATTTAAAAAAAAAAATCTGTTTTTCTATTCTTCCTACCAAAGTGAATAACCTCACATTTCCCTACATTATACTCCATCTGCCACCTTACTGCCCACTCACTTAGTCTATCTATATCCCTTTGCAGACTCTGTGTTCTCCTCACAGCTTACTGTCCCACCTAGCTTTGTATCGTCAGCAAACTTGGATACATTACACTCGGTCCCTTCATCTAAGTCATTAATATAGATTGTAAATAGCTGAGGCCCCAACACTGATCCTTGCGGCACCCCACCAGTTACAGCCTGCCAACCTGTTTCCTACTCTCTGTATTCTGTCCGTTAACCAATCCTCTATCCATGCTACTGTATTGCAACTGTATTACCCCCAACCCCATGAGCCCTTATCTCGTGTAATAACTTTTTATGTGGCACCTTATCGAATGCCTTTTAGAAATCCAAATATACTACATCCACTGGTTCCCCTTTATCTACCCTGCTAGTTGCATCCTCAAAAAACGAATAAATTTGTCAAACACGATTTCCCTTTCATAAAACCATGTTGACTCTTCCTAATCATGTTATGATTTTCTAAGTGTCCTGATACCACTTCCTTAACAATGAATTCCAGCATTTTCCTGATGACTGATGTAGTGCTCTGTTTTCTCTCTGCCTCTTTTCTTGAATAGCGGTGTTACATTTGCTACCTTCCAATCCACTGGGACTGTTCTAGAATCTAGTTAAGGAGACCAAAACTGCACACACTACTCCAGGTGTGGTCTCACCAAGGCCCTGTATAACTCTAGTAAGACATCCTTGCTCCTGTACTCATCCTCTTGCAATGAAGGCCAACATACCATTTGCCTTCCTAACTGCTTGCTGCACCTGCATGTTTGCTTTCAGTGACTGGTATACAAGGACACCCAGGTCCCTCTGTACATCAACATTTCCCAATCTATCACCATTTAAATAATACTCTGCCTTTCTGTTTTTCCTACCGAAGTGGATAACTTCACATTTATCCACGTTATACTGCATCTGCCATGTATTTGCCCACTCACTCAACTTGTCTAAATCGCCTTGAAGCCTCTTTGCATCCTCCTCACAACTCACAATCCCACCTAGTTTTGTGTCGTCAGCAAACTTGGAAATATTACGTTTGGTTCCCTCATCCAAATCATTGATATATATTGTAATACTGTAGCTGGGGCCCAAGCACTGATCCCTGCGGTACCCCACTAGTCACCGCCTGCCACCCCGAAAAAGACCCATTTATTCCTACTCTCTGTTTCCTGTCTGTTAACCAATTTTCAATCCATGCCAGTATATTACCCCCAATCCCATGTGCTTTAATTTTACACACTAACCTCTTATGTGGGACTTTATCAAAGGCCTTCTGAAAATCCAAATACACCACATCCACTGGTTCTCCCTTATCTATTCTACCAGTTACATCCTCAAAAAACTCCAGTAGGTTTGTCAAACATGATTTCCCTTTCACAAATCCATGTTGACTTTGTCTAATCCCGTTGATATTTTCTAAGTGTCCTGTTATCACATCCTTTATAATAGACTCCAGCATTTTCCCTACTACTGATGTTAGGCTAAGGTTTTCTCTCTCCCTCCTTTTTTAAATAGTGGGGTTACATTTGCCACCCTCCAATCTGCCAGAACTGTTCCATAATCTATAGAATTTTGGAAGATCTAAACCAATGCATCCACTATCTCTGCAGCCACCTCTTTTACAACCCTAGGATGTAGGCCGTCAGGTCCTTGGGATTTGTCGGCTTTTAGTCCCATTAGTTTTTCTAGTACTTTTTCCTCTACTTATAATATTCTTCAACGGAGAACCAGACCAAATACAATAAGTTGAGAGGGGAAGTGAAGATGAAAATAAGATTGGCAAAGAGAGAATATGAGAGTAGAATGGCGGTTAATGTAAAAGGGAACCCAAAAATCTTCTACCGGCATGTAAACAGTAAGCGGGTAGTAAGAGGTGGGGTGGGGCCTATTAGGGACAGAGAAGGTGATATATGCTTACAGGCGCAGGGCAAGGCTAGAATACTCAATGAGTACTTTGTATCGTGTTTACTAAGGAGGTGGATGCCGACAAAATATCAGTAGAAGTGGAAAAGGTAGAAGCAATGGAAGGGGTGAAAATTGATAGACAGGATGTACTAGAAAGGCTAAATTAATGAAGGATCGCAAGCTTCAACAACTCTTGGACACTAAAGCCCCTCCGGAACCACCTTCCCCTTCACTTTCCTCTGACCCCCCTTCTCCCAATCTCACCCCCTGCCGCGTTTTCACTATCCCCTCAGACCTTCCCCTCTCTGACTCCGAACGATCAGTCCTCAGCAAAGGCCTGAGCTTCATCCCCTTACGCCCCCATCTCAATGAATTTCGAGCTCGGCACGATGCTGAGCTCTTTTTCCGCCGCCTCCGTCTCCGTGCCCACTTCTCTGGCCAGGAGTCTTCCCCCCCGCACGGCTGACCCTTTCTCCCGCTTTCAGAATTCTCGTTCCACCTGGACCCCTCCCTCTGGCCTCTTACCCTCTCTTGATCTTTTCATTGCTAACTGCCGCCGTGACATCGGCCAGCTCAATTTCTCTGCTCCCCTCATTCACTCCAACCTACCTCCCTCTGAACTTGCAGCATTCCATTCTCTCCGATCCAACCCTGACATTGTCATTAAACCTGCTGACAAGGGTGGCGCTGTTGTTGTTTGGCGAACCGACCTCTACCTAGCGGAAGTTGAACGCCAACTCTCTGACACCTCCTCCTACCTCCACCTGGACCATGACCCCACTACCGAACATCAAGCCACCGTGTCCTAGACTGTCACTGACCACATCTTCTCTGGAAATCTTCCCCCCACGGCCGCCAACCTCATAGTTCCCCAACCCCGCACAGCCCGCTTCTACCTCCTTCCCAAGATCCACAAACAGGACTGCCCCGGTAGACCCATCGTTTCAGCCTGTTCTTGCCCCACGGAACTTATCTCTTCCTATCTCGACTCTATTTTTTCTCCCCTTGTCCAGTCTCTTCCCACCTACATCCGTGACTCTTCCGATGCCCTCCGCCATTTTAACAGTTTCCAGTTTCCCGGCCCCAACCGTCTCCTCTTCACTATGGACGTACAATCCCTCTACACCTCCATTCCCCACCAGGATGGCCTGAGGGCACTCCGCTTCTTCCTTGAACAGAGGCCCAACCAGTCCCCATCCACCACCACCCTCCTCCGCCTGGCTGAACTTGTTCTCACATTGAACAACTTCTCCTTTGACTCTACCCATTTCCTCCAAATTAAAGGTGTTGCTATGGGTACCCGCATGGGTCCTAGCTATGCCTGCCTTTTCGTGGGATATGTGGAACACTCTTTGTTCCAGTCCTACTCGGGTCCCCTCCCTCACCTCTTTTTCCGGTACATTGATGACTGTATCGGTGCCGTCTCCTGCTCTCGCCCTGAACTAGAACATTTCATTCACTATGCTTCCAATTTCCACCCTTCCCTCACCTTCACATGGTCCATCTCCGACTCTTCCCTTCCCTTCCTCGACTTCTCCATCTCCATCTCTGGGGATAGGTTATTGACTAACATTCACTACAAGCCCACCGACTCCCACAGCTACCTGGACTACACTTCCTCCCACCCCGCCTCCTGTAAGGACTCTATTCCATTCTCCCAGTTTCTCCGTCTCCGCCGCATCTGCTCTGATGATGCCACCTTCCATACCAGTGCTTCCGACATGTCTTCCTTTTTCCTCAACCGAGGATTCCCCTCTACCGTGGTCGACACGGCCCTCGACCGTGTCCGTTCTATCTCCCGCACATCTGCCCTCACCCCTGCCCCTCCCTCCCGGAACCACGATAGGGTTCCCCTTGTCCTCACCTTTCACCCCACCAGCCTCCACATTCAACGGATCATCCTCCGCCATTTCCGCCACCTCCAGCGTGATCCCACCACCAAACACATCTTCCCCTCACCTCCCCTTTCAGCATTCCGTAGGGACCGCTCCCTCCGCGACACCCTAGTCCACTCCTCTACCACCCCCAGCACCCCTTCCCCTTCGCCCGGCACCTTCCCGTGCACGCGCAGGAGATGCAACACATGCCCTTATACCTCCCCTCTTCCCACTGTCCAGGGCCCCAAACACCCCTTCCAGGTGAAACAGCGATTTACTTGTACTTCCTGCAATTTAGTATACTGTATTCGCTGCTCACGATGTGGTCTCCTCTACATTGGGGAGACCAAACGCAGATTGGGTGACCGCTTTGCGGAACACCTCCGTTCAGTCCGTAAGGGGGACCCCGAGCTCCCGGTGGCCTGTCACTTTAATTCACCGCTTAACTCCCACTCTGACCTCACCGTCCTCGGCCTATTACACTGTTCCACGGAAGCTCAGCGTAAGCTCGAGGAACAGTACCTCATCTTTCGTTTAGGCACGCTACAGCCCTCTGGACTCAATATCGAGTTCAACAATTTTAGATCATAACCTCAGCTCCAATCACATTTATATTTTATTTTATCCACCCTTTTATTTGTCCCCCCCCCACCTTTTTTTTCCTCCTAGAAGCTGGCAGCTGTCCTTCATTCTGCCAGTGGATTTCACACTTCATTCAGCCTTAATCTGTCACATTAACACCACCTCTAGCCTTGCATATCTCTTAATGTCTCTTAATGTCTCTTCATCTCCCCCTTTGTTCCTTTATCCCCTCCCCCTTTTCCCAGCTTTACCCTGGCCTTAAATCTATTTGATTTCCGGCTCTTCCCAGTTCTGATGAAAGGTCATCGACCTGAAACGTTAACTCTCTTTCTCTTTCCACGGATGCTGCCTGGCCTGCTGACTTTTTCCAGCGTTTTCTGTTGTTATTTTAAATTAATGAACAGTTCTTTAAAAGCTTAAAAGGGAATAAATAAAAATGAAAACATAAGAAATAGGAGCAGGAGTAGGCCAATCGGCCCTTCGAGCCTGCTCCGCCATTCAATAAGATCATGGCTGATCTGATCCTCACCTCAAATCTAAAGAACACAAGAAGTAGGAGCAGGACCTGGCCACTCAGCCCCTGGGCCCGCTCTGCCACCCACAGGGCCTCGACCGATCCGAACTCGTTGAGTTAGATATAACACTCACAACTAGGGGGATCAAGGGGTATGGCGAGAAAGCAGGAATGGGGTACTGAGGTAGCATGTTCAGCCATGAACGCATTGAATGGCGGTGCAGGCTCGAAGGACCGAATGGTCTACTCCTGTACCTATTTTCTATGTTTCTATGAACTCAGCCTCATGTCCAATTTCCTGCCCGCTCCCCGTAACCCCTAATTCCCTTTACTTCTAGGAAACTGTCTATTTTTGTTTTAAATTTATTTAATGATGTAGCTTCCACAGCTTCCTGGGGCAGCAAATTCCACAGACCTACTACCCTCTGAGTGAAGAAGTATCTCCTCATCTCAGTTTTGAAAGAGCAGCCCCTTATTCTAAGATTATGACCCCTAGTTCTAGTTTCACCCATCCTTGGGAACATCCTTACCGCGTGCACCCGATCAAGCCCCTTCACAATCTTATATGTTTCAATAAGATCGCCTCTCACTCTTCTAAACTCCAATGAGTAGAGTCCCAATCTACTCAACCTCTCCTCATATGTCCACCCCCTCATCCCGGGAATTAACCGAGTGAACCTTCTTTGTATTGCCTCGAGAGCAAGTATGTTGGCCTTCATAGCGAAAGGGTTTGAGTATAGGAACAGGGATGTCCTGCTGCAGTTGTACAGGGCCTTGGTGAGACCACACTTTGAGTACTGTGTGCAGTTTTGGTTGCCTTATCTGAGGAAGGATGTTCTTGCCATGGAAGGAGTGCAGCGAAGATTCACAAGGCTGATACCTGGGATGGCAGGAATGACATATGAGGAGAGATTGGGTCGATTGGGCTTATACTCGCTGGAGTATAGAAGAATGAGAGGGGATCTCATCGAAACATATAAAATTCTGACAGGTCTGGACAAACTAGATGCAGGAAGAATGTTCCCGATGGTCGGAGAGTCCAGAACCAGGGGTCATAATCTAAGGATAAGGGGTAAGCCATTTAGGACAGAAATGAGGAAGAATTTCTTCACCCAGAGAGTGGTGAACCTGTGGAATTCTCTACCACAGAAGGTAGTTGAGGCCAAGTCATTAAATATATTGAAGAATGAGTTAGATATATTTCTTAAAGATAAAGGTATCAAGGGATATGGGGAGAAGGCAGGTACAGGGTACTGAGTTTGGATGATCAGCCATGATCTCATCGAATGGCGGAGCAGGCTCGAGGGGCCGAATGACCTACTCCTGCTCCTATCTTCTATGTTTCTATAAGAAATTGGCTTCAGGACAGAAAACAGCGAGTTGTGGTAAATGTCTGTTTTTCAGACTGGAGGATGGTAGACAGTGGTGTTCCCCAAGGGTCAGTGCTGGGGCCACTGCTTTTTTTGATATATATAAATGACCTGGATATTGGAATACAGAGTAGAATTTCTAAATTTGCCGATGACACCAAACTTGGGGGTATGGTAAACAGTGATGTTACCAATCAACTGCAACAGGACATAGAAAGGCTAGCAGAATGGGCAGACAAGTGGTAGATGGAATTTAATACAGAGAAGTGTGAGGTGATGCATTTTGGCAGAAGGAACAGGGAGAGGCAATATACACTTAATGGCACAGTTTGAATGAGCGTGCAGGGACAGAGGGACCTGGGAGTTAATGTGCATAGGTCCCTGAAGGTGGCGGGACATATTGAGAGAGTGGTTAACAAAGCATATGGGATCTTGGACTCGAAGGGGCGACAGCTCCGAAAGCTTGTAATTTTAAATAAATCTGTTGGACTATAACCTGGTGTTGTGCGACTTCTCATTTTCATAAATAGAGGTATTGAGTACAAAAGTAGAGAAGTTATGCTGAACATTTATAAAGCGCTGGTTAGGCCACAACTGGAGTATTGCGTCCAGTTCTGGTCACCACACTTTAGGAAGGATGTGAAGGCCCTTGAGAGGGTGCAGAGGAGATTTACCAGAATGGTTCCGGGGATGGGGGATCTTAGCTGCAAGGACAGGTTGGAGAAGCTGGATTTGTTTTCATTAGAGCAAAGGAGGTTGAGGGGTGATTTGATAGAGGTGTACAAGATTATGACGGGTTTGGATAGGCGAGACAGGGAAAGGCTGTTCCCACTAGTTGATTGTACAAAGACTAGGGGACACAGATTTAAGGTTTTGGGCAAGAAATACAGGGGGGATGTGAGGAAAAACTTTTTTACACAGCAAGTGGTGATGACCTGGAATTCGCTGCCGACAGAAGTGGTGGAAGCGGAGACACTCAATGTTTTCAAGGGGAGACTGGATAGGCACTTGAGGGAAATAAACTTGCAGGGCTACGGGGATAGAGCGGGGGAATGGGACTGACTGGATTGCTCTACAGAGAGCCGGCACGGACTCGATGGGCCGAATGGCCGCCTTCTGTGCTGTTATGACTCTGACTATTAATTACGTTAAGTTCCTCACCCTCATTCGACCCTTGGTTCCCCACCATTTTTGGTATGCTTTTTGTGTCTTCTAGTGTGAAGACAGATACAAAATATTTGTTTTACATTTCTGCCGTTTCCTTATTCCCCATAATAATTTCTCCTGTCTCAGCCTCTAAGGGACCAATGTTTACTTTTGCTGCTCTCTTCCTTTTTACATACCATCTTCAGCTGCTTCATCACTGACCTTCCCTCCATCATAAGGTCAGAAGTGGGGATGTTTGCTGCTGATTGCACAGTGTTCAGTGCCATTTACAACTCCTCAGATATTGAAGCAGTCCATGCCCGCATGCAGCAAGACCTGGACGACTTTCAGGCTTGGGCTGATAAGTGATAAGTGGCAGGTAACATTCGTGCCACACAAGTGCCAGGCAATGACTATCTCCAACAAGCGAGCCTCTAACCACCTCCCCTTGACATTCAACGGCATTACCATCGCTGAATCCGGGGGTCACCATTGACCAGAAACTTAACTGGACCAGCCACATAAATACTGTGGCAACAAGAGCAGGTCAGAGGTTAGGTATTCTGTGGCGAGTGTCTCACCTCCTGACTCACCAAAGCCTTTCCACCATCTACAAGGCACAAGTAAGGAGTGTGATGAAATACTCTCCACTTGCCTGGATGAGTGCAGCTGCAACAACACAAGAATCTCGACACCATCCAAGACAAAGCAGCTCGCTTGATTGGCACCCCATCCACCCCCTTAAACATTCACTCCCTCCACCACCGGTGAACCGTGGCTGCAGTGTGTACCATCTACAAGATGCACTGCAGCAACTCGCTAAGGCTTCTTCGGCAGCACCTACCAAACCTGCGGCCTGTACCACCTTGAAGGACAAGGGCAGCATGGAATTGGGGGTAATATACTAGCATGGATTGAGAATTGGTTAACAGACAGAAAACAAAGAGTAGGGATAACCGGGTCTTTTTCAGGATGGCAGGCTGTGACTAGTGGGGTACCGCAAGGATCGGTGCTTGGGCCCCAGCTATTCACAATCTATATCAATGATTTGGATGAGGGGACTAAATGTAACATTTCCATATTTGCTGATGATACAAAGCTAGGTGGCAGTGTCAGTTGCGAAGAGGATGTGAAGAGGCTTCAAGGGGATCTCGACAGGCTCAGTGAGTGGGCGAGAACATGGCAGATGGAATATAATGTGGATAAATGTGAAGTTATCCACTTTGGTAGAAAAAACAGAAAGGCAAAGTATTTCCTAAATGGTGAAAGATTGGGGAATGCAGATGCTCAAAGGGACCTGGGTGTCCTAGTAGATGAGTCACTGAAAGTGAATGTGCAGGTGCAGCAAGCCATTAGGAAGGCAAATGGTATGCTGGCCTTCATTACAAGAGGATTTGAGTACAGGAGTAAAGAAGTCTTACTCCAATTATATAGGGCCTTGGTGAGACCACACCTGGAGTACTGTGTACATTTTTGGTCTCTTTACCTAAGGAAGGATATACTTGCCAGAGAGGGAGTGCAACGAAGGTTCACGAGATTGATTCCTGGGATGGCGGGACTGTCGTATGAGAAGAGATTGAGTAAACTAGGCCTGTATTCTCTTGAATTCAGAAGAATGAGAGGGGATCTCATTGAAGCATACAAAATTATTACAGGGCTTGATAGGATGGATGCTGGGAGAATGTTTCCCTTGGCTGGGGAGTCTAGAACCAGGGGCCACAGCCTCAGGATAAAGGGTAGGCCATTCAGGACTGAGATGAGAAGAAATTTCTTCACACAGAGGGTGGTGAATCTTTGGAATTCTCTACCCCAGAGGGCTGTGGAGGCTCAGTCATTGGGTATATTCAAAACAGAAGTTGATAGATTTCTGACTAGTAAAGGCATCAAGGGATATGGCGATAGGGCCGGTGAATGGAGTTGAGGCAGAAGATCAGCCGTGATCTCATTGAATGGCGGAGCAGGCTCGAAGGGCCGAATGACCTACTCCTGCTCCTATTTCTTATGTAGGCGCATGGGAACACCACCTCCTCCAAGTTTCCCTCCAAGTCACACACCATCCTGACTTAGAAGTATATCGCCGTTCCTTCATTGTCGCTGGGTCAAAATCCTGGAACTCCCTCCCTAACAGCACTATGGGAGCACTTTCACCACACGGACTGCAGCGGTTCAAGGCGGCGGCTCACCACCACCTTCTCGAGGGCAACTAGGAATGGGCAATAAATGCTGGCCTCGCCAGCGATGCCCACAACCCATAAACGAATAAAAAAAAATACTTGTAGAAGCTTTTGGACGAGTATGAGAGGTCATCAGAGGTAATCCAACACTTGAGAGCTGTGACCCGATCGAGGCCTCATCCTCTTTCCAATAGACAATGAACTAGCACCGAATGTGAGTGAAGGAGAAGAGGAAGATATGATGCCTGTGAAAGGAACAGCAGGTGCTGCACTAGTGCAAATAGAAGGGCCCGAGAGGGAAGGCCGCACTTGAACCGGGGCAAGGCAGCACACAATTCAGAAAGCTCATCCTGACTGTATGACAGGACTAGGGTTTGAGTGTGGTTTGTTAGGTATTCTGTAAGAGGTAGATATGAGACAGCTGTCAGAAGAGCTGGATGTGAGGAGACAGATACAGTGTAAGAGTTAGAATTGGCGGTGAGGAACATTTTTGTAGATTAGCTGCTGTGTTAGGGTGATCAGGGAATACCACATCTTTAACAGACTGCCTCTACTCTTTCTCCTGCTCAGGACAGTGAATCAGCTTGTCCGGCTCCTCCCCTCCACCCCACCCAAAACTAACTCCTCTTACTGACATTGTGAACTGTGAATTGTCGGTGTTTTATAGATCGAATGATTTGGAAGAAAGAAGGGCTTGTATTTATATTACGCCTTAATCTTAATAAAACGCCCAAAAGTCCTTCACAACCAATGAATTGTGTTGAAGGATTTGATGGTCATTGCTCAGAGTTTAAAACTATCATTAACATCGGCAGTAAATTGAAATCAGAAACCTTACTGGGTGGGGATAGCTCAATAAATTAAAAGGACATTTTACTTCAGTGTTTGATCTTTGTTTTGTATCAAAGAGCTGGTGTGAGATTAAAGTGAGAGACCTGTTGCCCAAATCGGCTATTACACACTTAAAAGGACTGGCCAAGTGGCTGCTTTTATCCAGCTCATCCTGTGGAGCTGAGAGCTTGTCTGACTGAACTGGTTCACCGTTGGCCATCGAGGAAGTTCCCCCTCCCCACCTGACAAATTACTGCGTAATAATCGCCACAGACCTCCTATCCAGAAAGACCTTTCTGCAGTTTATCAGGTGTTAAAATGAGAGAGTACCACGGTACCCGGTCCGGATTTGAACTCTGGACTTGCTCCCCTTTGTAGAGGTGGTTCTTGGTGTGCTGGGCGTGTGAGGAGCAGTGCTTGCACCATTTACACTAAAGGCCTGCCCGTGAGGAGGGACAGTGCTGTCTATCCCAGCATCTACCTTCTGGTTTAGGTGGTAATGCAGATTGCGCTAATTATATTCCAGTGGTATGCGAGGAAAAAGAGAGTCACAATGGTGACGCAGCTTAGTACACTTTGAGTACTCGTCGGATGCTATGCGTACAGGTGCAGTGGCTCAGGTAGTTTCTGATGGTATGAATTTCCGCTGAAGTTTTGTGCTGTGATCCTAGTGAAGCGATGTTGCACCTTTTCCATGGCTCCAATATCCTTGTTGGTTGGGGACGTTTGCCAAGCCTGGATGCAGAAAGTGACACTTGGATTACACGTGGCTTATAGGAGCAGTGACCTTTACTGGTGCATAACGTTGGGATGTACAGACTGGGTAAAGGCTCAGAGTTTAAAAATTGCCATATCCTCAACCTCTGCTTCGAGCAAAAATACTATCCAGTTTCCTTTTCAATTTGCCAGTAAATGTATGGTGTGGGAGAGTGATCAGATCAACATTGCAGCCTGTTGTGGGAAATTTGCCAGTGATTGGAATGCTGACTATAAACAAGGCGCCTCCCGCCCTTTAAATATACTGAAGTATTTAAGGAGCATTGCCACTTATATAGTTACTATGGTAAAGACAGAACAAACTTGCATTTATATAACACTTATTACATCCTTGGGACAGTCCCTAATTGCGTTGCAGGCAGTCAGTGTTCCCTCTAATTTTTGTGTGTGCGTGGTTCCTTTAATTTGCTGCACGGCCTATTCAAATTTTGTGCATGTGCGTTGTTTACAACGCAAAAGCCGGTGAGCGGCCTGCGCAGGACCTCTCGGACCCTGCGCTTCTGTGCGGCCGCGCAGCTTCGAGGGAACATTGCTCACTGCCATTTAATGTTTGAAGTGTAGTTGCACGTGGCCCCCCGTTTTCACATAGCAAGGTGCCGGAAACAGCGATAAGATGAATGGCCAAATAATCTGTTTTGATGGAGGATGAAGGATAGAGTTTGGCCAGGACACTGCGAGATTTCAGCTCATCAAAAATACAAGTGAAATAACAACAGAAAACGCTGGAAAAACTCAGCAGGCCAGGCAACATCCGTGGAGAGAGAAACAGAGTTAACGTTTCAGGTCGAAACCCTTCGTCGGACGAAGGGTTTCGACCTGAAACGTTAACTCTGTTTCTCTCTCCACGGATGTTGCCTGGCCTGCTGAGTTTTTCCAGCGTTTTCTGTTGTTATTTCGGATTTCCAGCATCCGCAGTATTTTGCTATCAAAAATACAAGTGACATGGGTTCTTCAGAATCCAGCTGAAGAGGCAGATGGGGCCCCAGTTTAACGTCTTATCTGAAAGGTGGAGCCACTGACAATGCAGCACGCCCACAGTCCTGGACTGGTGTGTCAGCCTAGATTACGTGGTCAGGTTCTGGAGTGGGACTTGAGCCTCCTGACTCAGTCACAAGCAGTACCAGAGCCACGCTGACACATTCTGCTGGTTCTGGAATACAATTCAGCTGCAGTTTTCGCTCCGGTTTCTCACTGAGTTGCAAAAGTGAAACGTGTAATAATATCTTCCTTAAGCACGAGTGGGATAAATTTGGATGAGTACATGCCTCAAACAAATATTCCCAAACCCTGTGTCCCATTGTCCTGCGGATGTCAAGTAATTGTGATGAAGGAGAGCGTTTTAAATACAGTAATTGACTGAAGACTGGCTGGTACTGCGTGAGGAGTTTGCTTAGACCAGAGTTTTCTAGTTTTCGGTCTTTTCTCCAGTATGTGGGTAACTGTTTCGTCTGCAGTACTGATCCTCTAATATCTCTCTCAATGGCCGGTTCTCGTGAGCCGAGACTGTGTGGGCAGGCTAAAGGAATCCCCGGGAGACCGTTGAGGTGGATTAAGTTGGTAAATTGAAGAGCTGGATGTATTTTTGACCAGGGTACCGATTGAGGGGTGTTAGCGATTACTGGGTACAATTTCCAGCCTCTGGCATTGGCCCGATGGAGTGTAATGGTCTTTTGATTTTTGTACATTCTTCTATAATCCTCTGTAGAATGGTATGTCGTAGAGTAATATCTCTCTTCATTTGTACTCAGTCTCTCTAGACAGCAACTTGTTCACCATTGTTACTGCAGCTATGTGCTGACCTAATAGTTTCAAACCATTCTTCAACACTAATCCTTTCGGCATTGAATTGAGAAAGGTTTAAAGGGGATGAATTTACGAGTGAGAGAGTAGAATACTAGTACGTTAAGTGCTGAAGTTTAAAGGCTGCTACTCTTCAGCTATTTGAATGTCTTTACTTAGTTTTGGAAAAGATTGCTCACCCTGGTAGGACTCGCTACACTAAAACAGCCCTGTTTTCAGCATTGGGAACTCCCAGTAGAAATGAAGATTCAAAACAAAAACAGCAGGCAAACCAAAATCTGACATCAGTAACTTCTCTTCAGGAATCAAAGCTGTGCTGCAGCTGATTAAAATCCTCGGGGTAACTCGGGTACTGATGTCTCGTATTTTTCTAGCCTCTGGTTTTTAATCTTTGAAATTGCAGCCCTTCGCCTCTTTCCGTGGTCACTTTTTCCCGTTCCCCAGCTGGGGGATGCTGAGAAGTTCAGAAAATAACCTTCATCCCACCTGAAATTAGCCAGAGTAGCACAGGCCAGGAGCTGAAGCTGTGCATCAAGGAATTAAACCCATTCCCTTTCTTGTAGAGTTTCTGGGTATCAAGTGTTTGTTGTAGAGTTTCTGGGTATCGAGGTGTTTGGGCGTCAGGGTGGGAACCCCATCACCGTGCTTTTGAATGCATATTAACCAAGTAGTGAAAGATGCAGACAGGAAGAGTCTCTGCCTGACATGTAATACGCTCCCTGTAGGCGCACACACCCCACTTAGTGGAACGTGGGGCAGGTTTGAAGAGCCTGGATGGGAGCCCTTGGTGTACACGGGGGTAGTGCTAGAATTTAACTGACTGGGCCAAACAGCCAGTTTCCGAGTTATAATTTCGATGTAAAAAATGCTGTGGATATAAACCGATGAGTGCTCGGGCTGTTCTTATTTCAGCTGAAGTAAGCCAGTTTCCCACAGCAAACTTGCAAAAACCCAAGATGCAAAGTTTGTTGTGTGTGCGACATCAGCCTGGTAGAACTTCCAGCCCACCTCTGAGGGTGTTGGGAGTCAGCCTGTCAGCGAGTGTGGGGGGGGTGTGGCAGGTTCCCTTCCCCGAACGGCATCAGATAACCACTTTGGATTTTGAGAATCGGGCAGTGCTCAAGTCATTTTCTGGCACCAACCCACAAATTGCCGGATTTATTGAATTTGTTTTCACAATTCGCCATTGGTGGGATTTGAACTCGTGATCTCTGGACGAACCACCAGGCTACTGTACACAACACCAGAACCACCAGGCTACTGTACACAACACCAGAACCACCAGGCTACTGTACACAACACCAGAACCACCAGGCTACTGTACACACCAGAACCACCAGGCTACTGTACACACCAGAACCACCGGGCAACTGTACACACCACCAGAACCACCGGGCTACTGTACACACCAGAACCACCGGGCTACTGTACACAACACCAGAACCACCAGGCTACTGTACACAACACCAGAACCACCAGGCTACTGTACACAACACCAGAACCACCAGGCTACTGTACACAACACCAGAACCACCAGGCTACTGTACACCAGAACCACCAGGCTACTGTACACAACACCAGAACCACCAGGCTACTGTACACACCACCAGAACCACCAGGCTACTGTACACACCACCAGAACCACCAGGCTACTGTACACACCACCAGAACCACCAGGCTACTGTACACACCACCAGAACCACCAGGCTACTGTACACACCACCAGAACCACCAGGCTACTGTACACACCACCAGAACCACCAGGCTACTGTACACACCACCAGAACCACCAGGCTACTGTACACACCACCAGAACCACCAGGCTACTGTACACACCAGAACCACCAGGCTACTGTACACACCACAACCACCAGGCTACTGTACACACCAGAACCACCAGGCTACTGTACACACCAGAACCACCAGGCTACTGTACACACCAGAACCACCGGGCTACTGTACACACCAGAACCACCGGGCTACTGTACACACCAGAACCACCGGGCTACTGTACTCACCAGAACCACCGGGCTACTGTACACACCAGAACCACCGGGCTACTGTACTCACCAGAACCACCGGGCTACTGTACACACACAGAACCACCAGGCCACTGTACACAACACCAGAACCACCAGGCCACTGTACACAACACCAGAACCACCAGGCTACTGTACACACCAGAACCACCGGGCTACTGTACACACCAGAACCACCGGGCTACTGTACACACCAGAACCACCGGGCTACTGTACTCACCAGAACCACCGGGCTACTGTACACACCAGAACCACCGGGCTACTGTACTCACCAGAACCACCGGGCTACTGTACACACCAGAACCACCAGGCCACTGTACACAACACCAGAACCACCAGGCCACTGTACACAACACCAGAACCACCAGGCCACTGTACACAACACCAGAACCACCAGGCCACTGTACACAACACCAGAACCACCAGGCCACTGTACACAACACCAGAACCACCAGGCCACTGTACACAACACCAGAACCACCAGGCCACTGTACACAACACCAGAACCACCAGGCCACTGTACACAACACCAGAACCACCAGGCTACTGTACAACACCAGAACCACCAGGCTACTGTACACACCAGAACCACCAGGCTACTGTACACAACACCAGAACCACCAGGCTACTGTACACAACACCAGAACCACCAGGCTACTGTACACAACACCAGAACCACCAGGCCACTGTTCATAACACCAGAACCACCAGGCTACTGTACACACCACCAGAACCACCAGGCTACTGTACACACCACCAGAACCACCAGGCTACTGTACACACCACCAGAACCACCAGGCCACTGTACACAACACCAGAACCACCAGGCCACTGTACACAACACCAGAACCACCAGGCCACTGTACACAACACCAGAACCACCAGGCTACTGTACACACCAGAACCACCAGGCTACTGTACACACCAGAACCACTGTGGGTTTGAGCCCTGCTCCAGGACTAAAGCTCATAAGGTTGAATTTCTGTCGGGATTCTCCCAATCTCCTGCCATAACCTGGGTGGAAAATCATGGGGTAGTACTTGAGGGCATGCTGCACTGTCATTGGTGAGATGTTGAACCTGTGTGTTCAGGCACTATTTGAAGAATGGTACGTAGTCTCCAGAGCACCCAGTGTCTTTCAACCAAATACCGAATCCGTGCTCATTCATTTCATTGCTGTTTGTGAGGTCTGTCTGTGTGAAAATCAACCACCATGCTTGCTTACATAACAAGTGACTACATTTCAAAAGTAATCCACTTTGGAGATGTCCTGAGGACGTGAGGGTCGCTATGTAAATGCAGATTCTTTCTCGAGAGTCCGTGGGTACTTTGCCTCAACCTTAAGTTTTAAGATCTGGTTGCATTGACAGAGCAGTAGATCCTTGAGCCAGAGTAAGTCCAGGTGCAGACGAGGGTCTGGTGCTTTGGCCGTGGGCCGGACAGAGAGCGCGGCTCAGAGTCCATGTTTACGCAGCACACACACTGCTTGGTCCTGAGTCACTGGACTTGCCCTGGAGTGGGGGGTTTAGCCCCCGAAGGATCGATAGTTTGTACTTTGGTGTGATTTAATGTCGAGCTTTTGACTTACTGGTACATTGGGGAAGAATATTTAGAAGTGTCCTGAGCTTTAACGTGCCCTATCGTAAATTGATGATTCACTTGTTTCTATCCAAATAATCAAAATATTCAGTCATATGAAGTGGGTTTGAATTACCAGGAATAGACCGAATCCTTATCCAGTGTGTGTTAAACTGGTGGTTGTTCTAACTCCTGTAGACAGTCTAACAGTTGTGTAGTCTCAGTTTGCTGTTTCATATCCAGAGCAGTTGAGTTGAAATCTCATTTGGTGGCCCCTGGGCTAGTTCCCACTTCTGATTCATGTCCAGTGAATTCTGCTGCAAGGTGTGTGAGGTGAGACTCGATCAGGTTCAGTAGTGAGTGTGTGTGAGGTGAGACTCGATCAGGTTCAGTAGTGAGTGTGTGTGAGGTGAGACTTGATCAGGTTCAGTAGTGAGTGTGTGAGGTGAGACTTGATCAGGTTCAGTAGTGAGTGTGTGTGTGAGGTGAGACTTGATCAGGTTCAGTAGTGAGTGTGTAAGGTGAGACTTGATCAGGTTCAGTAGTGAGTGTGTGAGGTGAGACTTGATCAGGTTCAGTAGTGAGTGAGTGTGTGAGGTGAGACTCGATCAGGTTCAGTAGTGAGTGTGTGTGAGGTGAGACTCGATCAGGTTCAGTAGTGAGTGTGTGAGGTGAGACTTGATCAGGTTCAGTAGTGAGTGTGTGAGGTGAGACTTGATCAGGTTCAGTAGTGAGTGAGTGTGTGAGGTGAGACTCGATCAGGTTCAGTAGTGAGTGTGTGAGGTGAGACTCGATCAGGTTCAGCAGTGTGTGTGTGAGGTGAGACTCGATCAGGTTCAGTAGTGAGTGTGGGAGGTGAGACTCGATCAGGTTCAGTAGTGAGTGTGTGAGGTGAGACTTGATCAGGTTCAGTAGTGAGTGAGTGTGAGGTGAGACTCGATCAGGTTCAGTAGTGAGTGTGTGTGTAAGGTGAGACTTGATCAGGTTCAGTAGTGAGTGAGTGTGTGAGGTGAGACTCGATCAGGTTCAGTAGTGAGTGTGTGTGAGGTGAGACTCGATCAGGTTCAGTAGTGAGTGTGTGAGGTGAGACTTGATCAGGTTCAGTAGTGAGTGTGTGAGGTGAGACTTGATCAGGTTCAGTAGTGAGTGAGTGTGTGAGGTGAGACTCGATCAGGTTCAGTAGTGAGTGAGTGTGTGAGGTGAGACTCGATCAGGTTCAGTCGTGAGTGTGTGAGGTGAGACTTGATCAGGTTCAGTAGTGAGTGAGTGTGTGAGGTGAGACTTGATCAGGTTCAGTAGTGAGTGAGTGTGTGAGGTGAGACTTGATCAGGTTCAGTAGTGAGTGTGTGTGTGAGGTGAGACTTGATCAGGTTCAGTAGTGAGTGTGTAAGGTGAGACTCGATCAGGTTCAGTAGTGAGTGTGTGTGTGAGGTGAGACTCGATCAGGTTCAGTAGTGAGTGTGTGAGGTGAGACTCGATCAGGTTCAGTAGTGAGTGTGTGTGTGAGGTGAGACTTGATCAGGTTCAGTAGTGAGTGTGTGTGAGGTGAGACTTGATCAGGTTCAGTAGTGAGTGTGTGTGTGAGGTGAGACTCGATCAGGTTCAGTAGTGAGTGAGTGTGTGAGGTGAGACTTGATCAGGTTCAGTAGTGAGTGTGTGTGTGAGGTGAGACTTGATCAGGTTCAGTAGTGAGTGTGTGAGGTGAGACTTGATCAGGTTCAGTAGTGAGTGTGTGTGTGAGGTGAGACTCGATCAGGTTCAGTAGTGAGTGTGTGAGGTGAGACTCGATCAGGTTCAGTAGTGAGTGTGTGTGTGAGGTGAGACTCGATCAGGTTCAGTAGTGAGTGTGTGAGGTGAGACTCGATCAGGTTCAGTAGTGAGTGTGTGTGTGAGGTGAGACTCGATCAGGTTCAGTAGTGAGTGTGTGAGGTGAGACTTGATCAGGTTCAGTAGTGAGTGTGTGTGTGAGGTGAGACTCGATCAGGTTCAGTAGTGAGTGTGTGAGGTGAGACTCGATCAGGTTCAGTAGTGAGTGTGTGTGTGAGGTGAGACTCGATCAGGTTCAGTAGTGAGTGTGTGAGGTGAGACTCGATCAGGTTCAGTAGTGAGTGTGTGTGTGAGGTGAGACTCGATCAGGTTCAGTAGTGAGTGAGTGTGTGAGGTGAGACTCGATCAGGTTCAGTAGTGAGTGTGTGAGGTGAGACTTGATCAGGTTCAGTAGTGAGTGTGTGTGTAAGGTGAGACTCGATCAGGTTCAGTAGTGAGTGTGTGTGTGAGGTGAGACTCGATCAGGTTCAGTAGTGAGTGTGGGAGGTGAGACTCGATCAGGTTCAGTAGTGAGTGTGTGAGGTGAGACTTGATCAGGTTCAGTAGTGAGTGAGTGTGTGAGGTGAGACTCGATCAGGTTCAGTAGTGAGTGTGTGTGTAAGGTGAGACATGATCAGGTTCAGTAGTGAGTGTGTGTGTGAGGTGAGACTCGATCAGGTTCAGTAGTGAGTGAGTGTGTGAGGTGAGACTCGATCAGGTTCAGTAGTGAGTGAGTGTGTGAGGTGAGACTCGATCAGGTTCAGCAGTGAGTGTGTGTGAGGTGAGACTCGATCAGGTTCAGTAGTGAGTGTGTGAGGTGAGACTTGATCAGGTTCAGTAGTGAGTGTGTGAGGTGAGACTTGATCAGGTTCAGTAGTGAGTGAGTGTGTGAGGTGAGACTCGATCAGGTTCAGTAGTGAGTGTGTGAGGTGAGACTCGATCAGGTTCAGTAGTGTGTGTGTGAGGTGAGACTCGATCAGGTTCAGTAGTGAGTGTGGAGGTGAGACTCGATCAGGTTCAGTAGTGAGTGTGTGAGGTGAGACTCGATCAGGTTCAGTAGTGAGTGTGTGAGGTGAGACTTGATCAGGTTCAGTAGTGAGTGTGTGTGTAAGGTGAGACTTGATCAGGTTCAGTAGTGAGTGTGTGTGTGAGGTGAGACTCGATCAGGTTCAGTAGTGAGTGAGTGTGTGAGGTGAGACTCGATCAGGTTCAGTAGTGAGTGTGTGTGAGGTGAGACTCGATCAGGTTCAGTAGTGAGTGTGTGAGGTGAGACTTGATCAGGTTCAGTAGTGAGTGTGTGAGGTGAGACTTGATCAGGTTCAGTAGTGAGTGTGTGAGGTGAGACTCGATCAGGTTCAGTAGTGTGTGTGTGAGGTGAGACTCGATCAGGTTCAGTAGTGAGTGTGGGAGGTGAGACTCGATCAGGTTCAGTAGTGAGTGTGTGAGGTGAGACTTGATCAGGTTCAGTAGTGAGTGAGTGTGTGAGGTGAGACTCGATCAGGTTCAGTAGTGAGTGTGTGTGTAAGGTGAGACTTGATCAGGTTCAGTAGTGAGTGAGTGTGTGAGGTGAGACTCGATCAGGTTCAGTAGTGAGTGTGTGTGAGGTGAGACTCGATCAGGTTCAGTAGTGAGTGTGTGAGGTGAGACTTGATCAGGTTCAGTAGTGAGTGTGTGAGGTGAGACTTGATCAGGTTCAGTAGTGAGTGAGTGTGTGAGGTGAGACTCGATCAGGTTCAGTAGTGAGTGAGTGTGTGAGGTGAGACTCGATCAGGTTCAGTAGTGAGTGTGTGTGAGGTGAGACTCGATCAGGTTCAGTAGTGAGTGTGTGAGGTGAGACTTGATCAGGTTCAGTAGTGAGTGAGTGTGTGAGGTGAGACTTGATCAGGTTCAGTAGTGAGTGAGTGTGTGAGGTGAGACTTGATCAGGTTCAGTAGTGAGTGTGTGTGTGAGGTGAGACTTGATCAGGTTCAGTAGTGAGTGTGTAAGGTGAGACTCGATCAGGTTCAGTAGTGAGTGTGAGGTGAGACTCGATCAGGTTCAGTAGTGAGTGTGTGAGGTGAGACTCGATCAGGTTCAGTAGTGAGTGTGTGTGTGAGGTGAGACTTGATCAGGTTCAGTAGTGAGTGTGTGAGGTGAGACTTGATCAGGTTCAGTAGTGAGTGTGTGTGTGAGGTGAGACTTGATCAGGTTCAGTAGTGAGTGTGTGTGTGAGGAGACTCGATCAGGTTCAGTAGTGAGTGTGTGTGAGGTGAGACTCGATCAGGTTCAGTAGTGAGTGTGTGAGGTGAGACTTGATCAGGTTCAGTCGTGAGTGTGTGTGAGGTGAGACTCGATCAGGTTCAGTAGTGAGTGTGTGTGTGAGGTGAGACTTGATCAGGTTCAGTAGTGAGTGTGTGAGGTGAGACTTGATCAGGTTCAGTAGTGAGTGTGTGTGAGGTGAGACTCGATCAGGTTCAGTAGTGAGTGTGTGAGGTGAGACTTGATCAGGTTCAGTAGTGAGTGTGTGTGTGAGGTGAGACTTGATCAGGTTCAGTAGTGAGTGTGTGTGTGAGGTGAGACTTGATCAGGTTCAGTAGTGAGTGTGTGTGTGAGGTGAGACTCGATCAGGTTCAGTAGTGAGTGTGCGAGGTGAGACTTGATCAGGTTCAGTAGTGAGTGTGTGTGTGAGGTGAGACTCGATCAGGTTCAGTAGTGAGTGTGTGTGAGGTGAGACTTGATCAGGTTCAGTAGTGAGTGTGTGTGTGAGGTGAGACTTGATCAGGTTCAGTAGTGAGTGTGTGTGAGGTGAGACTCGATCAGGTTCAGTAGTGAGTGTGTGTGTGAGGTGAGACTTGATCAGGTTCAGTAGTGAGTGTGTGAGGTGAGACTCGATCAGGTTCAGTAGTGGGTGTGTGAGGTGAGACTTGATCAGGTTCAGTAGTGAGTGAGTGTGTGAGGTGAGACTTGATCAGGTTCAGTAGTGAGTGTGTGAGGTGAGACTTGATCAGGTTCAGTAGTGAGTGTGTGTGTGAGGTGAGACTCGATCAGGTTCAGTAGTGAGTGTGTGTGTGAGGTGAGACTTGATCAGGTTCAGTAGTGAGTGTGTGAGGTGAGACTTGATCAGGTTCAGTAGTGAGTGTGTGAGGTGAGACTCGATCAGGTTCAGTAGTGAGTGTGTGTGTGAGGTGAGACTTGATCAGGTTCAGTAGTGAGTGTGTGTGAGGTGAGACTTGATCAGGTTCAGTAGTGAGTGTGTGTGTGAGGTGAGACTCGATCAGGTTCAGTAGTGAGTGGTGTGAGGTGAGACTCGATCAGGTTCAGTAGTGAGTGGTGTGTGAGGTGAGACTCGATCAGGTTCAGTAGTGAGTGTGTGTGAGGTGAGACTCGATCAGGTTCAGTAGTGAGTGTGTGAGGTGAGACTTGATCAGGTTCAGTAGTGAGTGTGTGAGGTGAGACTTGATCAGGTTCAGTAGTGAGTGTGTGTGAGGTGAGACTCGATCAGGTTCAGTAGTGAGTGTGTGTGTGAGGTGAGACTCGATCAGGTTCAGTAGTGAGTGTGGGAGGTGAGACTCGATCAGGTTCAGTAGTGAGTGTGTGAGGTGAGACTCGATCAGGTTCATAGTGAGTGAGTGTGTGAGGTGAGACTCGATCAGGTTCAGTAGTGAGTGTGTGTGTAGGTGAGACTTGATCAGGTTCAGTAGTGAGTGAGTGTGTGAGGTGAGACTCGATCAGGTTCAGTAGTGAGTGAGTGTGTGAGGTGAGACTCGATCAGGTTCAGCAGTGAGTGTGTGTGAGGTGAGACTCGATCAGGTTCAGTAGTGAGTGTGTGAGGTGAGACTTGATCAGGTTCAGTAGTGAGTGTGTGAGGTGAGACTTGATCAGGTTCAGTAGTGAGTGAGTGTGTGAGGTGAGACTCGATCAGGTTCAGTAGTGAGTGTGTGAGGTGAGACTCGATCAGGTTCAGTAGTGTGTGTGTGAGGTGAGACTCGATCAGGTTCAGTAGTGAGTGTGGGAGGTGAGACTCGATCAGGTTCAGTAGTGAGTGTGTGAGGTGAGACTCGATCAGGTTCAGTAGTGAGTGTGTGAGGTGAGACTTGATCAGGTTCAGTAGTGAGTGTGTGTGTAAGGTGAGACTTGATCAGGTTCAGTAGTGAGTGTGTGTGTGAGGTGAGACTCGATCAGGTTCAGTAGTGAGTGAGTGTGTGAGGTGAGACTCGATCAGGTTCAGTAGTGAGTGTGTGTGAGGTGAGACTCGATCAGGTTCAGTAGTGAGTGTGTGAGGTGAGACTTGATCAGGTTCAGTAGTGAGTGTGTGAGGTGAGACTTGATCAGGTTCAGTAGTGAGTGAGTGTGTGAGGTGAGACTCGATCAGGTTCAGTAGTGAGTGTGTGAGGTGAGACTCGATCAGGTTCAGTAGTGTGTGTGTGAGGTGAGACTCGATCAGGTTCAGTAGTGAGTGTGGGGAGGTGAGACTCGATCAGGTTCAGTAGTGAGTGTGTGAGGTGAGACTTGATCAGGTTCAGTAGTGAGTGAGTGTGTGAGGTGAGACTCGATCAGGTTCAGTAGTGAGTGGTGTGTAAGGTGAGACTTGATCAGGTTCAGTAGTGAGTGAGTGTGTGAGGTGAGACTCGATCAGGTTCAGTAGTGAGTGTGTGTGAGGTGAGACTCGATCAGGTTCAGTAGTGAGTGTGTGAGGTGAGACTGATCAGGTTCAGTAGTGAGTGTGTGAGGTGAGACTTGATCAGGTTCAGTAGTGAGTGAGTGTGTGAGGTGAGACTCGATCAGGTTCAGTAGTGAGTGAGTGTGTGAGGTGAGACTCGATCAGGTTCAGTAGTGAGTGTGTGAGGTGAGACTTGATCAGGTTCAGTAGTGAGTGAGTGTGTGAGGTGAGACTTGATCAGGTTCAGTAGTGAGTGTGTGTGTGAGGTGAGACTTGATCAGGTTCAGTAGTGAGTGTGTGAGGTGAGACTCGATCAGGTTCAGTAGTGAGTGTGTGTGTGAGGTGAGACTCGATCAGGTTCAGTAGTGAGTGTGGTGTGAGGTGAGACTCGATCAGGTTCAGTAGTGAGTGTGTGTGTGAGGTGAGACTCGATCAGGTTCAGTAGTGAGTGTGTGTGAGGTGAGACTTGATCAGGTTCAGTAGTGAGTGTGTGTGTGAGGTGAGACTTGATCAGGTTCAGTAGTGTGAGTGTGTGAGGTGAGACTTGATCAGGTTCAGTAGTGAGTGTGTGTGTGAGGTGAGACTTGATCAGGTTCAGTAGTGAGTGTGTGAGGTGAGACTCGATCAGGTTCAGTAGTGAGTGTGTGTGTGAGGTGAGACTCGATCAGGTTCAGTAGTGAGTGTGTGAGGTGAGACTCGATCAGGTTCAGTAGTGAGTGTGTGTGTGAGGTGAGACTCGATCAGGTTCAGTAGTGAGTGTGTGTGAGGTGAGACTCTGATCAGGTTCAGTAGTGAGTGTGTGAGGTGAGACTCGATCAGGTTCAGTAGTGAGTGTGTGTGAGGTGAGACTCGATCAGGTTCAGTAGTGAGTGTGTGTGTGAGGTGAGACTCGATCAGGTTCAGTAGTGAGTGTGTGTGTGAGGTGAGACTCGATCAGGTTCAGTAGTGAGTGTGTGTGTGAGGTGAGACTCGATCAGGTTCAGTAGTGAGTGTGTGAGGTGAGACTCGATCAGGTTCAGTAGTGAGTGTGTGTGTGAGGTGAGACTCGATCAGGTTCAGTAGTGAGTGTGTGTGTGAGGTGAGACTCGATCAGGTTCAGTAGTGAGTGAGTGTGTGAGGTGAGACTCGATCAGGTTCAGTAGTGAGTGTGTGAGGTGAGACTTGATCAGGTTCAGTAGTGAGTGTGTGTGTAAGGTGAGACTCGATCAGGTTCAGTAGTGAGTGTGTGTGTGAGGTGAGACTCGATCAGGTTCAGTAGTGAGTGTGGGAGGTGAGACTCGATCAGGTTCAGTAGTGAGTGTGTGAGGTGAGACTTGATCAGGTTCAGTAGTGAGTGAGTGTGTGAGGTGAGACTCGATCAGGTTCAGTAGTGAGTGTGTGTGTAAGGTGAGACTTGATCAGGTTCAGTAGTGAGTGTGTGTGTGAGGTGAGACTCGATCAGGTTCAGTAGTGAGTGAGTGTGTGAGGTGAGACTCGATCAGGTTCAGCAGTGAGTGTGTGTGAGGTGAGACTCGATCAGGTTCAGTAGTGAGTGTGTGAGGTGAGACTTGATCAGGTTCAGTAGTGAGTGTGTGAGGTGAGACTTGATCAGGTTCAGTAGTGAGTGAGTGTGTGAGGTGAGACTCGATCAGGTTCAGTAGTGAGTGTGTGAAGTGAGACTCGATCAGGTTCAGTAGTGTGTGTGTGAGGTGAGACTCGATCAGGTTCAGTAGTGAGTGTGGGAGGTGAGACTCGATCAGGTTCAGTAGTGAGTGTGTGAGGTGAGACTCGATCAGGTTCAGTAGTGAGTGTGTGAGGTGAGACTTGATCAGGTTCAGTAGTGAGTGTGTGTGTAAGGTGAGACTTGATCAGGTTCAGTAGTGAGTGTGTGTGTGAGGTGAGACTCGATCAGGTTCAGTAGTGAGTGAGTGTGTGAGGTGAGACTCGATCAGGTTCAGTAGTGAGTGTGTGTGAGGTGAGACTCGATCAGGTTCAGTAGTGAGTGTGTGAGGTGAGACTTGATCAGGTTCAGTAGTGAGTGTGTGAGGTGAGACTTGATCAGGTTCAGTAGTGAGTGAGTGTGTGAGGTGAGACTCGATCAGGTTCAGTAGTGAGTGTGGGAGGTGAGACTCGATCAGGTTCAGTAGTGAGTGTGTGAGGTGAGACTTGATCAGGTTCAGTAGTGAGTGAGTGTGTGAGGTGAGACTCGATCAGGTTCAGTAGTGAGTGTGTGTGTAAGGTGAGACTTGATCAGGTTCAGTAGTGAGTGTGTGTGTGAGGTGAGACTCGATCAGGTTCAGTAGTGAGTGAGTGTGTGAGGTGAGACTCGATCAGGTTCATCAGTGAGTGTGTGTGAGGTGAGACTCGATCAGGTTCAGCAGTGAGTGTGTGAGGTGAGACTTGATCAGGTTCAGTAGTGAGTGTGTGAGGTGAGACTTGATCAGGTTCAGTAGTGAGTGAGTGTGTGAGGTGAGACTCGATCAGGTTCAGTAGTGAGTGTGTGTGAGGTGAGACTCGATCAGGTTCAGTAGTGAGTGAGTGTGTGAGGTGAGACTCGATCAGGTTCAGTAGTGAGTGTGTGTGAGGTGAGACTCGATCAGGTTCAGTAGTGAGTGTGTGAGGTGAGACTTGATCAGGTTCAGTAGTGAGTGAGTGTGTGAGGTGAGACTTGATCAGGTTCAGTAGTGAGTGAGTGTGTGAGGTGAGACTTGATCAGGTTCAGTAGTGAGTGTGTGTGTGAGGTGAGACTTGATCAGGTTCAGTAGTGAGTGTGTAAGGTGAGACTCGATCAGGTTCAGTAGTGAGTGTGAGGTGAGACTCGATCAGGTTCAGTAGTGAGTGTGTGAGGTGAGACTCGATCAGGTTCAG
This sequence comes from Squalus acanthias, assembly GCA_030390025.1. Taxonomy (NCBI): domain Eukaryota; kingdom Metazoa; phylum Chordata; class Chondrichthyes; order Squaliformes; family Squalidae; genus Squalus; species Squalus acanthias. The sequence continues at coordinate 205,145,986 of CM059427.1, read as the reverse complement.
TAGTGAGTGTGTGTGTGAGGTGAGACTTGATCAGGTTCAGTAGTGAGTGTGTGAGGTGAGACTTGATCAGGTTCAGTAGTGAGTGTGTGTGTGAGGTGAGACTTGATCAGGTTCAGTAGTGAGTGTGTGTGTGAGGAGACTCGATCAGGTTCAGTAGTGAGTGTGTGTGAGGTGAGACTCGATCAGGTTCAGTAGTGAGTGTGTGAGGTGAGACTTGATCAGGTTCAGTCGTGAGTGTGTGTGAGGTGAGACTCGATCAGGTTCAGTAGTGAGTGTGTGTGTGAGGTGAGACTTGATCAGGTTCAGTAGTGAGTGTGTGAGGTGAGACTTGATCAGGTTCAGTAGTGAGTGTGTGTGAGGTGAGACTCGATCAGGTTCAGTAGTGTGTGTGAGGTGAGACTTGATCAGGTTCAGTAGTGAGTGTGTGTGTGAGGTGAGACTTGATCAGGTTCAGTAGTGAGTGTGTGTGTGAGGTGAGACTTGATCAGGTTCAGTAGTGAGTGTGTGTGTGAGGTGAGACTCGATCAGGTTCAGTAGTGAGTGTGCGAGGTGAGACTTGATCAGGTTCAGTAGTGAGTGTGTGTGTGAGGTGAGACTTGATCAGGTTCAGTAGTGAGTGTGTGTGTGAGGTGAGACTCGATCAGGTTCAGTAGTGAGTGTGTGTGTAAGGTGAGACTCGATCAGGTTCAGTAGTGAGTGTGTGTGTGAGGTGAGACTCGATCAGGTTCAGTAGTGTGTGTGTGAGGTGAGACTTGATCAGGTTCAGTAGTGAGTGTGTGTGTAAGGTGAGACTCGATCAGGTTCAGTCGTGAGTGTGTAAGGTGAGACTTGATCAGGTTCAGTAGTGAGTGTGTGTGAGGTGAGACTCGATCAGGTTCAGTAGTGAGTGAAGTTTAAAACGCTAAGCCTGCCCTGTGCACTGAATGGGAGAGCCTGTTTGATGGGGGATTCTGCAGCTGAACTTTCTATACTTGGTTGCATCAGCCCTGGTTCCCTGAAACAGTTTCACAGTTGGCCTGCACTACCTGATGAGTCATCCTTATTGGATTGGTCCGCGGGTGGGTAGGGACAGTGTCAGTATTTCAGTGCCTTAAAGCTGAAAGCACAAGTCAGTCATGTGCAATACTCATATTCATAGGCTGGAAAATGAAAAGGGAAAACGATTTTTCTGAATATATGCGTTTTGTTTTCCAAGAGTTACAAAGTCTCTCAGATGTACGTACATGAACACATCTTTAGGACTGAGGTACCTGGCTGTAACTTAACTGTTGTGTTCAGGATTAAAGTTGGGGATCTTTCCTTCGATGTTACTTTAAAAGTGAGACAGTGTGAAAGGATTTACTGCATTTAATCCTGTGTGTTGCTAATTCAAAAACTGATCTTGCTGGAGGAGTTGCAGGAGTGACAGTGCTGATATAAAGGTGATGTCCTAATTATGTTTGCTAATACTTTGTTTATAGAACCAGAGGAGAAAGAACTTGCGTTTATAATAGCGCCTTTAATATCCTCAAGATGTCCCAAAGCACCTCGAAGCTTAGTCATTACTTTTCTGAAGTGCAGTCACTTATATGGATAAATGCAGCAGGGCCTCGCACACAGCGAACGTGTTAAATGACCGAATAGTCTGGGTTTGGTGTGGCATAAAGCCAGGACACTAGCGGAACGCCACGCATCATTTTCAAATAGTGCCATGTGATCTTTAACATCCATCTAAACAGGTAAATGGGGCCTCGGTTTACTGTCTCGCGGCACCTCTGACAGTGCAACATGTCCTCAGTACTGCATTGGAATGTGCGCCTTGGTTGTGGGGTTCATGTCCTGGAGTGGGACTTGAACCCACGACCTTCTGACCCAGAGGTGAGTGAGCTACCGACTGAGGCAAGCTGCTGAGGTGGTAGTTTCCAAATGCTGGTACATTGGTTCTAGCTCTGCTTTGTGCTGCTACGTGATGGTGACAGTGATGGACAAAGCACATGGCTGCCTGCTGCAAGTCACGGGTTTTCTGCAGTGATTAATGGGGCCACGGCTTGGAACATTGGAGTTTGTCGGAAGAGGAAAAGCCATTAGACGCTAATGTGACCTAGGAAAGTCTCCGAACCCTCGTGGTTCAGTTCTCTGTGAGGTAGGAACCATTGTGTCGCACGTGCCAGGGACTGTGTCCATTGTAGCTGGGCAGCAGTAGGTGGCTGGCATAGGCCGCATGGCAGCCATGTTGCTGGCTGCTGTCCTTTTCTCTCCTCCTTTCAGTATAAGCAGAGCAGTTTTACCAGCAGGATGCAGAGACAGAACATGGCTCGCTACAAATTAGGGCTTGGAGAGGGTTTCAAGAAGATCGAATGTAAATTGGCCATTAATGATTTTGACAGTGTTGTAGTCTTCTCGTCCGTCAGTTTACTGTAACCCCTGTCTGTGGCTGCCTGCAATCTCCTGAGTGATTTATAAAAGGATTGTGTGAATCACCAAAAAGTCTGCAGTGGGCACCGTGCATATTTGTTCAATATTGATTCTCATGTTAAATTACAGAGCCAAGAGTTGAAAGAATTTTCTATTAAGCTAATGCTGATTTCAGTGACCGAGGCTGCATAAAATGAGCATCTACTTCAGGTTTTTATTTTAGAAATCATTTAGTCGGGCGGGATTACAAGTTAAACCTCGAGTGGTTTGTGGGTGGTGCCAGTACTCAGTAATTTTTCTGCTAATTCACAAAAAGAGCTTTGTAATATTGCGAGCCCTTTATCTATTGTACCTTCAGGTCTTGTCACATGGCATCACCACAACACTTTAAAAAAAAAATTAACTTCAGGGCCGTTAGGGATACGTACATGATGGCAGCTTTCAGCCGATGAAGGCTGTAAATTAATCTGGATCATCTGAAGCACTCGGGCTTTGTTCTAGTGGATTAGTAGCTGAACACTTAGTGTAATTATAATTAATTGGGTATCAGTTATCACCTAATTAGCCATTCAAAAATCTTACCATTTTTAAAGGGTGATATTACGCGGGAGTTTTCAGATAGATGTGCTTCGGGAAACACTCTCTAACACCGAGCTGTGGCGTTAGCTGTTAGTCCCGGAGATTGTGCATGTTCTGTACGATAGACTGCTGTACAATCTGAGTGTTGGATTGTTGTGATGGTGTCTGTTGCTGCGCTGGTTAATTGTGTTGCTCCCCCGCCCTGTGTGGGCAGATATGGTGCAGTGCCTTCCACTCCTTTAGTAAAATGACTGGGCATTTTGGGTTCTCTGTAAACAAAGCTGGTTCCAGAGGCTCACTCTGTCTCCCTGTGATCACCGTACCATCAACACTTTGGTCACGAGTCCCATTAGGAGACACCAATTGATGGTGAAACTGCCCGTTCATAGTGTGCTCAACTTTACCCGCTGGATGAAACTCTGTTTGGTGGGTCTTCAAGTGGGTGTAGCAGGTCTCGCCTCTAATCTGGCTCATCCCATCAAGTAGAAGGGAAAAAAAAGTGAAGAACCAGCAGTCGGTGTACACGCGACATTTTTACTCCCCGTATATGCAGCGTTCCATTCCCCGTCCGTGCGCTTTGAGACGTTTCTGCAGGGAAGGCACTGTACAGGTATTACTGTGTAGAAGGCAGGTGATTGGTGTGATAGTTTTTACTGATTTTAGAAAAGAAAGTTAGACTTGCATTTCTATAACGCCTTTACCACCTCCGCATGTCCCAAAGTGCTTTACAGCCAATGAAATACTTTCTTTGAAGTGTAGTCCCTGTTGTAATGTAGGGCACACAGCAAGCTCCCACAAACAGCAATGACATAATGATCAGATAATCTGTTTCAGTGATGTTGGTTGAAGTTTTGAAAATAACTTTATAATTGTAAATCCGGCAAATCTTAACACACATACTGGAAGTTGAAGATTATCATGTCTGTTCAAAGATCTGGATTCATTTTGGATTTAAAAATGTTCTATAATGTAGCACATTCCTCAACGATAAATGCTTGCACTTTGCCCAAGTTGGTGGTCCGTGCAGGGTGTGTGACTGAAATGGCAGAGTTGCAGTAGCAGTGACTGGGTTAACGGGTAGCTGAGCAATGGGGAGCAGCAGGTGATGGGCGGTCTGGGAATAGCAGGAGTCTGCTCTCCACTCCTGCTGATCAGTCTGTTGATGAGAGACTTGGAGGTGTCTGCTTGTAATCTAAAACTGCTGAGAGTGTGATCATGGTGACCAGTACGTGGAGAGATCTGGTCCAATTCAGCGGATGGGCTGAGGAACAACAAATGGTTTTAAAGCATATTGGACCAAGAAGCATGAAAATTAACATTTAAGTAGCTCATCACCGCTCAGTGTGTCGTACACAATGAATTACTTCGAAGTGCAGTGATGATGTCTGCTTTGCACACAGCCATAACTGCTTCAATAAATACGGGTTGAGGGAGGCTTCTTGTCCAGGATTCCTGGAGAATACATTGCTCATTGAGCATAGGAAGAGTTCACATCAATACAGGCACCGGTGGTCTCAGTGACCTCCCTCTGGTGTAGATTACCCCGTGGAGTGACACAGAGACTGAACTGGCCAGGCCGGAATTGAGTAGATTGGGCCGATACTCTCTGGACTTTAGAAGAATGAGAAGTGATCTAATTGAAACATATTAGATTCTGAGGGGGATTGACAGGCTGGAGAGTCTAGAACTAGGGGGCATAGTGTCAGGATAAGGGGTCGACCATTTAGGACTGAGATGAGGATGAATTTCTTCACTGAGGGTTGTGAATCTTTGGAATCCTCTACCCCAGAGGGTTGTGCATGCTGAGTCTTTGAGTATATTCAAGGCTGAGATAGATAGATTTTTGGACTCTAGGGGAATCAAGGGATATGGGGATCGGGCGGGAAAGTGGAGTTGAGGTCGATGATCAGCCATGATCTTATTGAATGGCGGAGCGAGCTCGAGGGGCCGTATGGCCGACTCCTCCTAATTCTTATGTTAATGTGAAGCAAATTCGTTCCCCCGCTTCGCTGCCTCTGTTTTGTGAAGTTGCCAAATTCTGCTAGAAATGGGGTCAGCGTAGACCCCCCTCCCCCAAACACTGGGGGTCTGTGGGGCCAGCGTGGTTTGGGTGTCCTGGAGTGCCTAGACCAATGTTTCCTTTAAGCTGCATGGTCGCGCAGCGCTCTGCAGCTCCCGCACAGCAGGCTCGCTGGCTTTTAAATAGGAAAAACTGCACTGCTTCATCAATGACCTTCCCTCCATCATAAGGTCAAAAGTGGGGATGTTCGCTGTTGATTGCACAGTGTTAAGTTCCATTCGCAACTCCTCAGGTAATGAAGCAGTCCATGCCCGCATGCAGCAACGCATTCAGGCTTGGGCTGATAAGTGGCAAGTAATATTCGTGCCACACAAGTGCCAGGCAATGACCATCTCCCAACAAGAGAGAGTCTAACCATCTCCCCATGACATTCAGTGCCATTACCATCGCTGCATCCCCTCCCATCATGGGATGTGGACGTCGCTGGCAAGGCCAGCATTGATTGCCCATCCCTAATTGCCCTTGAGAAGGTGGTGGTGAGCCGCCGCCTTGAACCGCTGCAGTCCGTGTGGTGAAGGTGCTCCCACAGTGCTGTTAGGTAGGGAGTTCCAGGATTTTGACCCAGCGACGATGAAGGATCGGTGATATACTTCTAAGTCAGGATGGTGTGTGACTTGGAGGGGAACTTGGAGGTGGTGGTGTTCCCATGCGTCTGCTGCCCTTTTCCTTCTCAGTGGAAGAGGTTGCGGGTTTGAGAGGTGCTGCCGAAGAAACCTTGGCTGCAGTGCATCTTGTAGATGGTGCACACTGCAGCCACGGTGCGTCGGTGGTGGAGGGAGTGGATGTTTAAGGTGGTGGATGGGGTGCCAATCAAGCGGGCTGCTTTGTCCTGGATGGTGTCGAGCTTCTTGAGTGTTGTTGCAACTGCACTCATCCAGGCAAGTAGAGAGTATTCCATCACACTCCTTGCTTGTGCCTTGTAGATGGTAGAAAGACTTTAGGGAGTCAGGAGGTGAGACACTCACCGCAGAATACCTAGAGTCTGACCTGTTCTTGTTGCCACAGTATTTAAGTTTCTGGTCAATGGTGACCCGCAGGATGTTGATGGTGGGAGATTCGGTGATAATGCCATTGAATGTCAAGGGGCGGTGTTTAGACTCTGGCTTGTTGGAGATAGTCGTTGCCTGGCACTTGTGTGGCGCGAGTGGTACTTTGAATGGGCCACGCAGCCCCTGAAAGGGACTGCACACCAAAAATAAAATTAAAGGGAACATTGGCCAGAGGACCACATCCTGGTGGAAGTGGGGTCCACAACTGCTTCATATGTTGCACCTTCAAACTCTGGGAAATGCTTACATCCCTGGCCACCTTCTGGAAAATTACATTTGGTTCCCTCATCCAAATCATTGATATATATTGTGAATAGCTGATCCCTGCAGTACCCCACTAGTTACCACCTGCCACCCCGAAAAAGACCCATTTATTCCTACTCTCTGTTTCCTGTCTGTTAACCAATTTTCAATCCATGCCAGTATATTACCCCCCAATCCCATGTGCTTTAATTTTGCACACGAACCTCTTATGTGGGACTTTATCAAAGGCCTTCTGAAAATCCAAATACACCACATCCACTGGTTCTCCCTTATCTATTCTACCAGTTACATCCTCAAAAAACTCCAGTAGGTTTGTCAAACATTTCATAAATCCATGTTGACTTTGTCTAATCCTGTTGATATTTTCTAAGTGTCCTGTTATCACATCCTTTATAATAGACTCTAGCATTTTCCCTACTACTGATGTTAGGCTAACCGGTCTGTAGTTCCCGGTTTTCTCTCTCCTTTTTTAAATAGTGGGGTTACATTTGAACCCTCCAATCTGCAGGAACTGTTCCATAATCTATAGAATTTTGGAAGATGACAACCAATGCATCCACTATTTCCATGGCTACCTCTTTTAGTACTCTGGGGTGCAGATTATCAGGCCCTGGGGATTTATCAGCTTTCAGTCCCATTAATGTCTCCAGCACTTTTTTTACTAATACTAATTTCCTTTAATTCCTCCTTCTCACTAGACCCTTGGTTCCTTAGCATTTCTGGGAAGTTATTTGTGTCCTCTTTCGTAAAGACAGAACCAAAGTATTTGTTTAATTGTTCTGCTATTTCCTTGTTCCCCATTATAAATTCTCCCATTTCTGACTGTAAGGGACCTACGTTTGTCTTCACTACTCTTTTCTTTTTACATACTTGTAGAAGCTTTTACAGTCTGCTTTTATGTTCCTTGCAAGTTTACTCTCATACTCTATTTTTCCCCTCTTAATCAATCTTTTGGTCCTTTTTTGCTGAACTCTAAACTACTCCTAATCCTCAGGCTTGCTACTTTTTCTGGCAACTTTATATGACTCTCTTTGGATCTAATACTATCCTTAATTTCTTTTGTTAGCCATGGTTGGGCCGCTTTTCCTGTTGTGTTTTTGCACCAGAAAGGAATGTATAACTGTTGCAATTCATGCATTCGTTCCTTAAATGTTAGCCATTGCCTGTCCACCGTCATGCCTTTTAATGAAGCTGCCCAATCTATCATAGCCAACTCACTCCTCATACCTTCGTAGTTTCCTTTGTTTAGATTTAGGACCCTAGTTTCGGATTGGACTTCTTCACTTTCCATCTTAATGAAGAATTCTATCATGTTATGGTCACTCTTCCCTAAAGGACCCCGCACAACAAGATTATTAATTAACCCCTTCTCATTGCACAATACCCAATCTAGGATAGCCTGTTCCCTAGTTGGCTCCTCAACGTACTGGTCTAAAAATCCATCTCGTACACACTCCAGGAATTCATCCTCCACAGTATTATTGCTAATTTGGTTTGGCCAGTCTATATGTAGATTAAAGTCACCCATGATTACTGTAGTACCCTTGTTACATGCATCTCTAATTTCCTGTTTGATGCCGTCCCCTACATTACCACTACTGTTTGGAGGCCTATAGACAACTCCCACCAAAACATGTTTTAATTTACAGAATGTGGGATTTATGGAATAGATATGCCTTGACTGAATGTCGTTCTGAAAATAAAGCATAGAGTGACATGCGCTGCATGGTTATTTAGGACAGATCAACGTGTTTTATTTTCATAAACGCTAAGTCCTGTTGTACATCTTGTTCACGCCACGAGTTGAGTCACTATATTCCTTGTAATATTTAAAGATTGGGCAGCAGTGCCTTTCCTCTGGCTGTTGCCCTGTTGGAGCTCTGGTAAGTTCGAGGCAGGGTGCTGCTCTGCAGTAGCATAGCCACCAGACTGACTGATGAGTGCTGCTAAATGAGCAGCATTTTAACGTTTCGTAATGTTCAAGGAATGGGCCTTGTTTGAAAAAAGCATGAAATTACGGGTGGAAGTGACTGGTGTGAGAGCGGTCGATGGGCAGCCAGGGTTAGATTTCCATGTACGTACAGTGAGTACAGATTCATTGCAAGCTGGACCAGTTCCTGAGAGTGCCTTCAATAACTATATGTAGCAGGTAGGTGGCTCATTGGGTGATGTGTCTCCCAATGGGGCCTCCCGGGAGTTTGAGATAAATTTTCTGAATTGGCTGAAGATTTTTTTTTCAACTCTTTGCCTGTTCCAGGAGATTGCGTGGGTGTGGGTTGGGAGGGTGGGGTGATGTGTGCGGAAGTTGCGCACTGCCCAGGACAGGACACGATGCCCTTCACCTGTACGTCTGCGTACGTTTGGATGTAGTTTCTGCAATCTCCCACTGTAATTAGCTGTTGTTCAGGTGTGGTGCAAAATTAATGTGCTTTGAGCAGCCAATGTACGGTTTTGTTGTTGAGAATTGAAGCATTAGTGGTTGTTTTCCATTCCAGTGAGGTATAATCGGTATACATCAGAGGTTTATCCACTTTCTAATGCACAGATTGCAGCCTCTGAGGAGTGGCAGATCTGTAGTTCTGTTTTGAGTGTTTGATATTTCACAGGGACTGTTTTTCAAACCTCCACCTCAAGCTACCCTCTAATTAAAGCGGTGCTTTATTTTTACCGGTTACCGACCTGCTGTGTGTGTGTCACTGAAAAATGCGCTTTTGTCTTTGGAGATTTATCTAACAAATCTCGAGGGATATTTACAGCCATCAGATTCCACTTCATTTCTTCCCAGATCTGAAGGGTTGTAGGAATCGCAACAAAAGGATGTCTTTTCTGGGGTGGGCACATTAGCACCCACGGCCAGTCTAAATGCTGGGATTCCGCTCCATCCACACTATTCCCGCATCGTGCTTTAATCCCAGAATCAGAAGAGTGCATCCCACTGCACAGGTATACCTTTTCCAACTCTGCATGACAATGCCCGTACAGTGGCAGTGTCTAATTATAGAGGCTTGTGCGCATCAGGAACTAGGCTGAGCCCATTGAGCTATTACAGCCTTAAAGCCATTGTGGAGACTCCAAGCCTGTCTCCTGGAGGTGTATGGCGCTAATGGTCTTAATCCACTCATCTCTCCTCCCTCAGTGCTGACATTTTCTGTTCTTTTTGATGGCCTTTATTGCGAGGGGGTTGGAGTACATGAGCAAGGAAATCTTGCTACAATTGTATAGGGCTCTGGTGAGACCACACCTGGAGTACTGTGCACAGTTTTGGTCTCCGTACCTAAGGAAGGATATACTTGCCTTAGAGGCGGTGCAACAAAGGTTCACCAGACTGAACCTGGGATGAGAGGGTTGTTCTATGATGAGAGATTGAGTAGATTGAGCCGATACTCTCTGGAGTTTAGACGAATGAGAGGTGATCTCATTGAAACATATAAGATTCTGAGGACGATTGACGGAGTAGATGCTGAGTTGTTTCCCCTGGCTGGAGAGTTTAGAACTAGGGGCATAGTCTCAGAATAAGGGATCGGCCATTTAAGACTGAGATGAGACATTTCTTCACTCAGAGGGTTGTGAATCTTTGGAATTCTCTACCCCAGAGGGCTGTGGATGCTCAGTTGTTGAGTATATTCAAGGCTGAGATCGATAGATTTTTGGACTCGTGGAGAATCGAGGGATATGGGGATCAGGCGGGAAAGTGGAGTTGAGGTAAAAGATCAGACATGATCTTATTGAATGGCGGAGCAGGCTCGAAGGGCCTTATGGCCTACTCCTGCTCCTATTTCTTATGTTTTCATTTTTATTTATTCCCTTTTAAGCTTTTAAAGAACTGTTCATTAATTTAGGTCATTCAAGAAGTCTAGATGTGACGTAACAATGCTGATGCTGCTGAATCCTGATCTAGGACATGAGGGAGCAAGCATCGTAACCCAGTCATGCTGGTGTGTCCTGGTGTAGCCCGGGTGTGCTGGTGTGTCCTGGTGTAGCCCGGGTGTCCTGGTGTAGCCCGGGTGTCCTGGTGTAGCCCGGGTGTCCTGGTGTAGCCCGGGTGTCCTGGTGTAGCCCGGGTGTCCTGGTGTAGCCCGGGTGTCCTGGTGTAGCCCGGGTGAGCTGGTGTGTGTCCTGGTGTAGCCCGGGTGAGCTGGTGTGTGTCCTGGTGTAGCCCGGGTGTCCTGGTGTAGCCCGGGTGTGCTGGTGTCCTGGTGTAGCCCGGGTGAGCTGGTGTGTGTCCTGGTGTAGCCCGGGTGTCCTGGTGTAGCCCGGGTGAGCTGGTGTGTGTCCTGGTGTAGCCCGGGTGTGCTGGTGTCCTGGTGTAGCCCGGGTGTGCTGGTGTGTGTCCTGGTGTAGCCCGGGTGTGTCCTGGTGTAGCCCGGGTGTGTCCTGGTGTAGCCCGGGTGTGTCCTGGTGTAGCCCGGGTGAGCTGGTGTGTGTCCTGGTGTAGCCCGGGTGTGCTGGTGTGTGTCCTGGTGTAGCCCGGGTGAGCTGGTGTGTGTCCTGGTGTAGCCCGGGTGTCCTGGTGTAGCCCGGGTGAGCTGGTGTGTGTCCTGGTGTAGCCCGGGTGTGCTGGGGTGTGTCCTGGTGTAGCCCGGGTGTGTCCTGGTGTAGCCCGGGTGTGTCCTGGTGTAGCCCGGGTGAGCTGGTGTGTGTCCTGGTGTAGCCCGGGTGTCCTGGTGTAGCCCGGGTGTCCTGGTGTAGCTCGGGTGTGCTGGTGTCCTGGTGTAGCCCGGGTGTGTCCTGGTGTAGCCCGGGTGTGTCCTGGTGTAGCCCGGGTGTGTCCTGGTGTAGCCCGGGTGTGTCCTGGTGTAGCCCGGGTGTGTCCTGGTGTAGCCCGGGTGTGTCCTGGTGTAGCCCGGGTGTGTCCTGGTGTAGCCCGGGTGTGTCCTGGTGTAGCCCGGGTGTGTCCTGGTGTAGCCCGGGTGTGTCTCCAAGCATTATTAGCAGAGGTTTGGAGGTTGGTTGGACAGTTGGTGGATATGCCAAGGAGAGCAGGAGGAAATGAACGTGTATGGTCAGCCAAGACTAACTGTTTTGAAATGGTTGATGTACACGGAGGGAGAGGAGACTGCAAATGAAAATCTGAAGTGCAGGAATAGCTCTGCTAAAAGCTTTATTCATGGTCTGTCCAGGTGGGGGATAGGAAGTGCTCGGTATGATGTCCCAGGGATCAATCTTGGCTCTTTCCTGTTTGTAATTTATATTGGCAACTTGCATTGAGCAGCTCCGTGTGAACTGGTCATATTTGAAGGTGATGATAAAGTAGCGGTTAAATCTAAGGGGGCAGCTCGGGAACTATAAAATGAGTTAGATGAAATCTATAAGAGGACAGAACAATGGCAGACAAAACTTAATAGTGGGACGTATAAAGCACAGCACGTAGGAGGAGAAGAGTGATATAGGATTCCATGGATGGTATTGGATAGGTCAAGATGAAGTTGAAAGGGATTTTAATAGACTGCTCAATATGTGAAATCAGTGCAGAGAAATAATCAAAGCAAATAGAATTACATAGCCATTGGATTATATCGTGCTGTATCATATATTCTGGACGTCCCAAAGTGCTTCACAGCCAATCACTTACTTTTGAAGTGAAGTCACAAGAGCGAGTCATGCTCAAACTGTACCGTGCTCTGCTTAGACCCACCTTGAGCACTGTGTCCAGTTCTGGTCAGACCCACCTTGAGCACTGTGTTCAGTTCTGGTCAGACCCACCTTGAGCACTGGTGTCCATTTCTGGTCAGACCCACCTTGAGCACTGTGTCCAGTTCTGGTCAGACCCACCTTGAGTACTGTGTCCAGTTCTGGTCAGACCCACCTTGAGCACTGGTGTCCATTTCTGCTCAGACCCACCTTGAGCACTGTGTCCAGTTCTGGTCAGACCCACCTTGAGCATTGTGTCCAGTTCTGGTCAGACCCACCTTGAGCATTGTGTCCAGTTCTGGTCAGACCCACCTTGAGCACTGTGTCCCGTTCTGGTCAGACCCACCTTGAGCACTGTGTCCAGTTCTGGTCAGACCCACCTTGAGCATTGTGTCCAGTTCTGGTCAGACCCACCTTGAGCATTGTGTCCAGTTCTGGTCAGACCCACCTTGAGCACTGTGTCCAGTTCTGGTCAGACCCACCTTGAGCACTGTGTCCAGTTCTGGTCAGACCCACCTTGAGCACTGTGTCCAGTTCTGGTTCCTGAGACATTCAAGCCCTGGAGGACTGATGTTAGGAAGTTCTTTACACACAAACTGATCAGCACATGGAATGAATGGATAGGGTGTGGAGGCAGAATCCCGGGGATCCTTTAAGAAGCAGTGGGTTGCCATGACTGTAGGGTGCTTTCGGATAACTGAGCTAAGATGGGACGTATGACCTTTCTCGTCTGTATCTTGTGATCTTGTAAACACGAGGAGAAAGGGGTGCGAACAGGCCCGTTGGTGCTCAGCTGATCCATTAGACTGTGCAACCTTGTGTGCAACCTTGTACGCCACCTCCTGCAACTACTAGGAATGATAACTGCTGGGGAGGCAACGATCGGGGGGGAATCCTGGTGAATTTAGGAACAAAATGGGTGAAATTCCTCCCAATGTCAATAAGGCACTAGAGTAATGTCCAGAGGTACCCATGCTGCATCAGCGGAGACTACAGAATGCTGCGGTAAAGAGGGATCTGGGGGTCCTCGTACATGAAACACAAAAAGTTAGCAAGCAGGTACAGCAAGTAATTAGGAAGATAAATGGAATATTGGCCTTTATTGCAACAGGGTTGGAGTATAAAAGTAGGGAAGTCTTGCTACAACTGTACAGGGCGTTGGTGAGACCACACCTAGAGTACTGCGTACAGTTTTGGTTTCCTTATTTAAGGAGGGATATACTTGCGTTGGAGGCTGTTCAGAGAAGGTTCACTAGGTTGATTCCTGAGTTGAAGGGGTTGTCTTATGAGGAAAGGTTGAGCAGGTTGGGCTTGTACTCTCTGGAGTTTAGAAGAATGAGAGGTGATCTTCTTGAAACATGTAAGATTCTGAGGTGGTTTGACGGGGTCGATGCAGGGAGGATGTTTCCCCTCGTGGGGGAACCTAGAACTAGGGGGTACAGTTTCAGAATAAGGGGTCGCCCATTTAAAATGGAGATGAGGAGGAATTTCTTTTCTGAGGGTCGTGACTCTTTGGAATTCTCTACCCCAGGGAGCTGTGGAGGCGGAGTCATTGAATATATTCAAGGCTGAGATAGACAGATATTTGAGCTACAGGGGAGTCAAGGGTTATGGGGAGCAGGCAGGGAAGTGGAGTTGAGGCCAAGATCAGATCAGCCATGATCTTATTGAATGGCGGAGCAGGCTCGAGGGGCTGAATGGCCGACTCCTGCTCCTATTTCTTATGTTCTTATCATTAGACATTTAAACTAATCACCCCAAATGTCCCATTTCAGTTGTATCTTCATCACACACTCACCTTTTCTCCTCACAAACTTCAATCTGTTTCCCTTTGTCCCATAGTTTGTGTTAATATTGAGCATCCTGCTGGGATCTAGCCTAACTTTCCCTTGCACTTTAATAAGGTACCTGTAAGCTGCCCTTTCCCATTATAAACATCCCGAGGACCTGCAGTCTTGCCTTATACTGCAGGTGCCCAGTCAAATCCCTCTTCAAAGCCAGGATAACAAGAGAGGCTCCTCAAAGGCTGGTGGGAATTGTGAGATTGGGTTAAATCAGCTCCCTTGGACACATCAAATGCCTTTCTTTAAAGGAGCATCACCTTCAAAATTATAGAGGGGGCTGTCTCTAACGAGCTCAAAACTAGTAAAAACGGGAGCTCAAAACAAAAATCCCACGTGGTGCCAACCAGTGAACAGTGACGTGGAGTGAGCTGTAAAATGTGAAAGGGTCTCCATTGGCAGAGAGTGAAAAGGATCTGGGGGCAATCACTGATTAGTCCTGGAAAGCATCGGGTCATTGTGAAGGAGATACTTTGGCTGGTCATTGATTCGACCCTGCAAATATCAGCTCAGTCGTCAATAAAACAAATCCGATACATCTGGAGGGCATTGAACTGCAAGTCAGAAACATACTGAACTTGAACATCAGTGGTGAAACCAGTTCTGAAGTATGGCGGGCACTTTTTACTACCCTACATCAAATGGATCAGAAAAATTCAAAGAGTGATCAGGATGGATCCGGGGTGGAGTTACGAAGAAAAGCTGAAACAGCAAAGATTAAGGGGAGATGCAATTCAGGTCTTCAAATTGTGATTGGTATGAGGGGGAAGTAAACAGGCTGTTAAACTTGAACAAACACTCCAGTGGCTGGAGTCATACCTAGCACGAAGGAAGATGGTTGTGGTTGTTGGAGGCCAATCATCTCAGCCTCAGGACATCACTGCAGGAGTTCCTCAGGGCAGTGTCCTAGGCTCACCCATTTTCAGCAGTGTCATCAATGACCTTCCCTCCATCATAAGGTCAGAAGCGGGGATGTTTGCTGATTGCACAGTGTTCAGTTCCATTCGCAGCTCCTCATAATGAAGCAGTCCATGCCCGCATGCAGCAAGACATCCAGGCTTGGGCTGACAAATGGCAAGTAACATTCGTGCCACACAAGTGCCAGGCAATGACCATCTCCAATGAGAGAGTCTAACCACCTCACCATGACATTCAATGACATTACCATTGTTGAATCCCCTTCCATCAACATACTGGGGCTCAGCATTGACCAGAAACTCAACTGGGCCAGCCACATTAATACTGTGGCTACTAGAGCAGGTCAGAGGCTGGGTATTCTGTGACTTGACTCGACTCACCTGACTCCCCAAAGCCTTTGCACCACCTACAAGGCACAAGCCAGGAGTGTGATGGAATATTCTCCACTTGCCTGGATGGGTGCAGCTCCAACAACACTCAAGAAGCTCGACACTATCGAGGACAAAGCAGTCCGCTTGATCGGCAGCCCGTCCACCACCAGCGCAACGAGGCTGCAGTGTGTACGATCTACAAGATGCACTGCAGCAACTCCCAAACCCACGACCTAGAAGGCCAAGGGCAACAGGTGCATGGGAATGAAGTTGCCCTCTTAAGTCACACACCATCCTGACTTGGGCATATATCGCCGTTCCTTCATCGTCGCTGGGTCAAAATTCATGAACTCCCGAATCCTGACGTCACAGCACTGTGGGAGCACCTTCACAGCATGGACTGCAGCGGTTCAAGAAGAAGGCCCACCACCATCTTCTCAAGGGCAACTGGGGATGGGCAATAAATGCCGGCTTTGCCAGCGACGCCCACATCCTGAGAATGAATTTTTAAAAATCAGCATAGGACTAGAGGGCACAAATACACAATTCACTAATCTTAAATAGGGTTAGAGATTAGCAAAAGTGTCTCCTGCCCTCACACCATAATAATGGATGTGAGAAAACTCGCCGAGAAGGGAGTTGAATAGGGTCAATGGCACCTTTAAAAGGAGCTCGATTGATGCATGTTGATGGTTAGAGAGAGATTCGCACCTGCCGGGACTTTTTCCCGGGGAGATTGAGGGAGGAATTTTGTGTGCGGTAAAGTAGATGGGCAGCAGAAGAGATTATTGACTCTGGATGGAGTGGGCTTTCTAGACCCAATGTCTTTTCTCATTCCCGATCCTGTAAGGTGAGACCTGTTAGATCATGTCCTATAAGAGATTGCTGACAGTCTGCCAACTATTTGCGGCCATTTAGTACATTGAGTGTAAAGTGGGAGTTAAGGTAATGCTTGTTCAGAGATCCATCTCATTCCAAGTTGAAGTTAAAACTAACTATTCAACTAAGAAATAGCTTTTGATGGTTTGCTCGTTTTAAGTGATTGGTTCCGTCCTTTTTAATGAGTTCGTGAAGGGTTAATCTCCACATTCTCCAGATTTGCATGGGTAGTGATGAGCTCTACATCCTGTTCATTCCTGGCTGGCAGCTGAGTATCCTTCTCGGGCTCTCTGATATTGCTGTGCTCAAATCAGATTAAGCCACATCTCCATCGGTAAATCATCATCATATTCCTGGCTAGGATCACTTTCCATAGGTAATCGACAGAAGGAGTCACAAGCACAGTGGCTAATTTTGCAAATGATGCAAAGCTAATGAAGATGGTAAATTCCAAAGCTGAACAGAAAAAGGGACTGGAGGATTTGACTATATTTGGGAATTGGGCAGACGGGACAGATGAAATTCAATGTAGAGAAATGCAAAGTGCTTCATGTGGGGAATGGAAAATCCAGGAAGCGACTATTACTTAAATGGAAAGAAAATAATTTGCATGGAAAATGATGGAGATTGACAATAAATTGAGACTATCGCAACAATGCCCAGTGGCAGTGAGTCGTCTTAGGCAGAAGAGTAAAGCCACAACAACAACTTGGATTTATATAGCGCCTTTAATGTAGTAAAACATCCCAAAGCGCTTCACAGGAGTATTATAAAACAAATCTTGACACCGAGCCACATAAGGAGAAACTAAAACAGAAAATGCTGGAGACACTCAGCAGGTCAGGCAGCTCTCTTCACAGCTGCTGCCTGACCTGCTGAGTGTCTCCAGCATTTTCTGTTTTTATTTCAGATTTCCAGCATCTGCAGTATTTTCTTTTTGTAAGGAGAAATTAGGACAGTTGATCAAAAGCTTGGTCAGAGATGGGTTTTAAGGAGGAGAGAGAGGAGAGGCGGAGAAGGTTAGGGAGGGAAAGCAAGTCAGATATTAGGATGTGTTAAAGGGTCAATATTGAGCCGAAATAGTGAAGTAATCCTAACACTTTATAATTCATTGGTGTGAGGTGATATGACTGCTGTTTTTAGGAAACAGCAGGGACTAGATAATGTAGACCACAATAAGCTGTTTCACCATGTCCAGAACAGTAGAACCAGAGGACACGGCCTGCGCTTGAAGAGGGTAAATTCAAAACTAATCTGCAGAATCAGTATTTGAGTGAGCGAGTGGTCAATCTATGGAGCAGGCTCCCTGGGCGAGATGGTGGGAGCAGTTTCAGAGAGCGAGTGGTCAATCTATGGAGCAGGCTCCCTGGGCGAGATGGTGGGAGCAGTTTCAGAGAGCGAGTGGTCAATCTATGGAGCAGGCTCCCTGGGCGAGATGGTGGGAGCAGTTTCAGAGAGCGAGTGGTCAATCTATGGAGCAGGCTCCCTGGGGAGATGGTGGGAACAGTTTCAGTGAGCGAGTGGTCAATCTATGGAGCAGGCTCCCTGGGGGAGGCGGTGGGAGCAGTTTCAGTGAGCGAGTGGTCAATCTATGGAGCAGGCTCCCTGGGGAGACGGAAGCAGTTAGTGTTGATTCACTCAGATGCAAATTAGATAGATTTATTGGAGAAAATAACAAGTTGAGATCCAAGTCTGAGTAATTTGAGCCATGCCGTGTGGTGAGCGTAGCAAGCTCGGGAGAAACAGGTGACCTGTGGTTCACAAAGCTCTCCACTGGGGGTTTTCCTAGCCTCATGTCTGGGTCTGTTGTAGACTCACTGATAGAGATTGATTGCTGTGATTGGTCAACAACCCCATTATTGTTGTATTGTGCGACTATCAGGATGGGAGGAGATAAACTAGATGGACCCTGGTCTTTTTCTTCTCTATCAGTTCCTGCGCTTCAGTGCTCCTGCATTGTTTCTATAAGTGATCCTGACCCCACTCGGCACATCGCTCTCAAGTGTGACCCTGACCCCATCCTGCAGGCACATCGCTCCCGGGTGTGACCCTGACCCCGCCCTGCAGGCACATCTCTTCCATGTATGACCCAAAAGAACGTAAGAAATAAGAGCAGGAGCAGGCCACATGGCCCTTCAACGCTGCTCCGCCATTCAATAAGATCATGGCTGATCCTCAATCTCAACTCCACTTTCCTGCCCGATCTCCATATCCCTTGATTCCCCTAGAGTCCAATCTATCTCAGCCTTGAATATACTCAAAGACTCAGCATCCACAGCCCTCTGGGGCAGAGAATTCCAAAGATTCACAACCCTCTGAGTGAAAAAATTCCTCCTCATCTCGGTCTTAAACTCCAGAGAGTATAGGCCCATTTTATACAATCTCTCATCATAGGACAACCCTCTCATCCCAGGAATCAATCTAGTTAACCTTCATTGCACCGCCTCCAAGGCAAGTATATCCTTCCTTAGATAAGGAGACCAAAACTGTGCACAGTACTTCAGGTGTGGTTTCATCAAGGCCCTGTACAATTGTAGCAAGACTTCCTTCTCTTATACTCCAACCCCCTTGCAATAAAGGCCAACATACCATTTGCCTTCCTTATTGCTTGCTGTACCTGCATGCTAGCTTTCTGTGTTTCTTACACGAAATAATCCAAATCTCTCTGAACACCAACATTTAATAGATTCTCACCATTTAAAAAATATTCTGTTTTTCTATTCTTCCTACCAAAGTGAATAACCTCACATTTCCCTACATTATACTCCATCTGCCACCTTACTGCCCACTCACTTAGTCTATCTATATCCTTTTGCAGACTCTTTGTGTTCTCCTCACAGCTTACTGTCCCACCTAGCTTTGTATCGTCAGCAAACTTGGATACATTACACTCGGTCCCTTCATCTAGGTCATTAATATAGTTTGTAAATAGCTGAGGCCCCAACACTGATCCTTGCGGCACCCCACTAGTTACAGCCTGCCAATCTGAAAAAGATCCGTTTATTCCCATCTCTCTGTTTTCTGTCTGTTAACCAATCCTCTATTCATGCTACTATATTACCCCCAATCCCATGAGCCCTAATCTTGTGTAATAACCTTTTATGTGGCCCCTTATCGAATAAGAACATAAGAAATAGGAGCAGGAGTAGGTCATTCGGCCCTTCGAGCCTGCTCCGCCATTCAATGAGATCATGGCTGATCTTCTGCCTCAACTCCATTCACCGGCCTTATCGCCATGTCCCTTGATGCCTTTACTAGTCAGAAATCTATTGACTTCTGATTTGAATATACCCAATGACTGAGCCTCCACAACCCTCTGGGTAGAGAATTCCAAAGATTTACCACCCTCTGTGTGAAGAAATTTCTTCTCATCTCAGTCCTGAATGACCTACCCTTTATCCTGAGGCTGTGCCCCCTGGTTCTAGACACCCCAGCCAAGGGAAACATTCTCCCAGCATCCACCCTAACAAGCCCTGTAATAATTTTGTATGCTTCAATGGGATCCCCTCTCATTCTTCTGAATTCAAGAGAATACAGGCCTAGTTTACTCAATCTCTTCTCGTATGACAGTCCCGCCATCCCAGGAATCAATCTTGTGAACCTTCGTTGCACTCCCTCTATGGCAAGTATATCCTTCCTTAGGTAAGGAGACCAAAATTGGACACAGTACTCCAGGTGTGGTCTCACCAAGGCCCTATATAATTGGAGTAAGATTTCTTTACTCCTGTACTCAAATCCTCTTGTAATGAAGGCCAGCATACCATTTGCCTTTCTAATAGCTTGCTGCACCTGCACATTCACTTTCAGTGACTCATCTACAAGGACACCCAGGTCCCTTTGAGCATCTGCATTCCCCAATCTTTCACCATTTAGAAAATACTCTGCCTTTCTGTTTTTTCTACCAAAATGGATAACTTCACATTTATCCACATTATATTCCATCTGCCATGTTCTCGCCCACTCACTAAGCCTGTCGAGATCCCCTTGAAGCCTCTTCACAACTGACACTGCCACCTAGCTTTGTATCATCAGCAAATTTGGAAATGTTACATTTAGTCCCCTCATCCAAATCATTGATATAGATTGTGAATAGCTGGGGCCCAAGCACCGATCCTTGCGGTACTCCACTAGTCACAGCCTGCCATCCTGAAAAAGACCCGTTTATCCCTAATCTTTGTTTTCTGTCTGTTAACCAATTCTCAATCCATGCTAGTATATTACCCCTAATTCCATGTGCCCTAATTTTGTTCACCAACCTCGTGTGGGACCTTATCGAAGGCCTTCTGAAAATCCAAATACACCACATCTACCGGTTCCTCTTTGTCTACTCCACTAGTTACATCCTCAAAGAACTCCAATAGGTTTGTTAAACAGGATTTCCCTTTCATATATCCATGTTGACTCTGCCCAATCTTACTATTAGTTTCTAAGTGCCCAGTTATTGCATCATTTATAATGGTTTCCAGCATTTTCCCAACTACTGATGTGAAGCTAACAGGTCTGTAGTTCCCTGTTTTCTCTCTCCCTCCTTTCTTATAGCGAGGTTACCCCAAATATACTACATCCACTGGTTCCCCTTTATCTACCCTGCTAATTACATCCTCAAAAAACTCTAATAAATTTGTCAAACACAATTTTCCTTTCATAAAACCATATTGACTCTGCCTAATCATGTTATGATTTTCTCAGTGCCCTGATACCACTTCCTTAACAATGGATACCAGCATTTTCCCGACGACTGATGTCAGGCTAACTGGCCTGTAATTCCCTGTTTTTTCTCTCCCTCCTTTCTTGAATAGCGGTTATACATTTGTGACCTTCCAATCCACTGGGACCATTCTAGAATTTAGGGAATTTTGGGAGATCAAAACCAATGCATTCATTATCTCTTCAGCCACCTCTTTTGGAACCCTAGGATGTAGGCCGTCAGGTCCAGGGGATTTGTCGGCTTTTAGTCCCATTAGTTTCTCTAGTACTTTTTCTCTACTTATATTAATTACGTTAAGTTCCTCTGACCCCACCCTGCGGGCACATCTCTCCCGAGTGTGACCCTGACCCCACCCTGCGGACACATCTCTCCCGAGTGTGACCCTGACCCCACCCTGCGGACACATCTCTCCCGAGTGTGACCCTGACCCCACCCTGCAGACACATCTTTCCCGAGTGTGACCCTGACCCCACCCTGTGGGCACATCTCTCCCGAGTGTGACCCTGACCCCACCCTGTGGGCACATCTCTCCCGAGTGTGACCCTGACCCCACCCAGCGTCCACATCTCTCCCGAGTGTGACCCTGACCCCACCCTGCGGACACATCTCTCCCGAGTGTGACCCTGACCCCACCCTGTGGGCACATCTCTCCCGAGTGTGACCCTGACCCCACCCTGTGGGCACATCTCTCCCGAGTGTGACCCTGACCCCACCCTGTGGGCACATCTCTCCCGAGTGTGACCCTGACCCCACCCAGCGTCCACATCTCTCCCGAGTGTGACCCTGACCCCACCCTGCGGACACATCTCTCCCGAGTGTGACCCTGACCCCACCCTGTGGGCACATCTCTCCCGAGTGTGACCCTGACCCCACCCTGTGGACACATCTCTCCCGAGTGTGACCCTGACCCCACCCTGTGGGCACATCTCTCCCGAGTGTGACCCTGACCCCACCCTGCGGACACATCTCTCCCGAGTGTGACCCTGACCCCACCCTGTGGGCACATCTCTCCCGAGTGTGACATTGACCCCACCCTGCGGACACATCTCTCCCGAGTGTGACATTGACCCCACCCTGTGGGCACATCTCTCCCGAGTGTGACCCTGACCCCACCCTGCGGACACATCTCTCCCGAGTGTGACCCTGACCCCACCCTGCGGACACATCTCTCCCGAGTGTGACCCTGACCCCACCCTGTGGGCACATCTCTCCCGAGTGTGACCCTGACCCCACCCAGCGTCCACATCTCTCCCGAGTGTGACCCTGACCCCACCCAGCGTCCACATCTCTCCCGAGTGTGACCCTGACCCCACCCTGTGGGCACATCTCTCCCGAGTGTGACCCTGACCCCACCCTGCGGACACATCTCTCCCGAGTGTGACATTGACCCCACCCTGTGGGCACATCTCTCCCGAGTGTGACATTGACCCCACCCTGCGGACACATCTCTCCCGAGTGTGACCCTGACCCCACCCTGTGGGCACATCTCTCCCGAGTGTGACATTGACCCCACCCTGCGGACACATCTCTCCCGAGTGTGACATTGACCCCACCCTGTGGGCACATCTCTCCCGAGTGTGACCCTGACCCCACCCTGCGGGCACATCTCTCCCGAGTGTGACATTGACCCCACCCTGTGGGCACATCTCTCCCGAGTGTGACCCTGACCCCACCCTGCGGACACATCTCTCCCGAGTGTGACATTGACCCCACCCTGTGGGCACATCTCTCCCGAGTGTGACCCTGACCCCACCCTGCGGACACATCTCTCCCGAGTGTGACATTGACCCCACCCTGTGGGCACATCTCTCCCGAGTGTGACCCTGACCCCACCCTGTGGGCACATCTCTCCCGAGTGTGACATTGACCCCACCCTGCGGACACATCTCTCCCGAGTGTGACCCTGACCCCACCCTGCGGACACATCTCTCCCGAGTGTGACCCTGACCCCACCCTGTAGGCACATCTCTCCCGAGTGTGACCCTGACCCCACCCTGTGGGCACATCTCTCCCGAGTGTGACATTGACCCCACCCTGCGGACACATCTCTCCCGAGTGTGACCCTGACCCCACCCTGTGGGCACATCTCTCCCGAGTGTGACATTGACCCCACCCTGCGGACACATCTCTCCCGAGTGTGACCCTGACCCCACCCTGCGGGCACATCTCTCCCGAGTGTGACCCTGACCCCACCCAGCGTCCACATGCGGTCACTTTCCAGTAGGAGTTGCTGGATTGTGATCGGCTGGGGCTCCTGACTGATTTCCTCCCTCGCCCAGGGCACTGAGGCTAATTGCAGAATGTCAGCTCGATCCCCTTGCTGAGATTAGGTAACAGCATTGAGTTATCGTGCACCTGGATCCTGTGCAATAATAGATTGGCTTACTGCCACACTTGCTTTACCACAGCCATTGTGGAGCTCTGTGGTTGGGTATGGCATAGTACATTCTATATTGATTACGATTACTCGACAGCAAATGTGCTTTTCCCACGTGTACAGTTGAGGATGCTTATCAATAAATTTTACGCAAACATTTGTTTTTCAATCAAGACTTGGCTCAAAGTTTCTTGAATCTAGTTCAAGGTCTGGGCCAAAGGAGTTTTGTGTGGGAGAGGGAATCTACTGTTCAAATTTCATATGAAAGCATCAATTCTTATATGTTGAGCAAAATAAAAGCCTCAAATGTGCTTGTAGTTCAGTTCTATCAGATGAAGCCTTTAGTAAGACTGTTTATAGTGAGTCTTCACGTGCTAGCATACAAGGTAGGGAATAGCCTCGTCCACTGCAAAAATAACCTTGCAACACCCTAGTACCCATCACGTGACGCTATCATGTTTGCCTACACTGCAGTGCTTGGTGTGCACATTGCTTATTATGTCGTATCTCACCGAGCCTCCTGATGCTGTTGGTCTTGTTAACACGACTGGTAAGCGATTTTACAAATAGTTTCGCGTGTTACATGTGATTAATACCTTTGATTTTAATGTGAAGCGCTTGCAGTGTTGCTTCTGTTACACGTTTACAGACTGAGCTACTTTGTCCTTGCGCTGCCTTAGTTCCAGGTCATTCCAAACTCAAACTATAGGTGAAAGCTGGGCTCCTCCAATAGTTCCTTAAAATGCAGAACTGGACTCTTGTGGAGATCCCATCAGATTGTTGTGTGGCACAGATCGATTCATCATGGAAGGGAATTCAAATCTGCAATGGTGGTAGGCTTTTAATAATGTTTCATTGCACTTTGTGAAGTGAATTCTACTTTGTTCAGATTGGAGATTTGGTCTCTGTAAATTTGCCAGGCTCCATTTAAAAATGGGTGTGATCAGCTTTTTGTGTTTACATTTGTAAAACCATATCCCGATTTGTAGATCCTGGATCACAGGCTTGTTTACACTGAGGATTGGAGCTGACAGACACAGACCCGTGTACATGGATCACAGGCTTGTTTACACTGAGGATTGGAGCTGACAGACACAGACCCGTGTACATGGATCACAGGCTTGTTTACACTGAGGATTGGAGCTGACAGACTCATGCACCCGCAGGAGGCTGCACTCCTGTAAAAGCACCATTAGTTTGATTGAAATCCGTGCGACCCTGAGCCTTCAGCTCACGACCCTGCTGATGCAATAGTGGAAGAATTCTTGGCCTTTTTTCTCCAAGGCTATTTTGAGTTGTATTTGAAATGGGCATGATTCACCGTCTCCACTTATCACGCAATTAGGTACTCCGCTGACTGATTACAGCAGTTCACAATGTGCGCTCATACACTAGAACAAACCCGAGCTGATCTGTTCCACCGTGCCTTAAATAGCCAATCTTATCTCTCTCCTTGGCAATTGCTAAATTAAAGCTTATTGGGGAGCAATGTAAACAAACGATACGGAATTAATTTAAGGAGGGCTGGGGAGAGATTCAAGGTTCCAAATATATCTACAAGGTGTGTTGCGATGTAGGCTTTAGGGATGTGGGATTATCTGAAAAGCAACGTAGGTGCAATCTATTGCTGCCGCTAACTGAACGCTCTCGGCCTCTGCAGTCCTGTCACGAATGGTGGTGGACAATGAAGCAACTAACTGGAGGAGGAGGCTCCAGGAACATCCCCATCGCTGCAGCAGCTACATCGAATGATACAGAATGTACAGCACAGAAACGGGCCATTCGGCCCAACCCGTCCTTGCCAGTAGTTATGCTCCACCTGAGCCTCCTCCCACCCCTCTTCATCTCACCCTATCAGCATATCCTTCCATTCATTTCTCCCTCATGTACTCATCTAGCTTCCCCTTAAATGCATCTGTGATATTCACCTCAACCACTCCCTGTGGCAGCGAGTTCCACATTCTCACCACTCTCTGGGGAAAGAGGTTTCTTCTGAATTCCCTATTGGATTTATTAGTGACTATCTTATATTTATGGCCCCTAGTTTTGGTCACTCCAGCAAGTAGAAACATTTTTTCTACGTCTAATCAAACCTTTTCATAATAAAGACCCCTATTGGATCACCCCTCAGCCTTCCTTAGAGCAGAGAAGGTTAAGAGGAGATTCGATAGAGGTGTTCAAAATCATGATGGGTTTTGATAGAGTAAATAACGGTGGCAGAAGGGTCGGTAACCAGAGGACACGGATTTAAGGTGATTGGCAAAAGAATCAGAGGCGACATGAGGAAACAGCGAGTTGTTGTGATCAGGAAGCTCTGCCTGAAAGGGCGGTGGAAGCCGATTCAATCGTAACATTCAAAAGGGCATTGAATAAATATTGCAGGGGAAAAATTTGTAGGGCTATGGGGAAAGAGCATGGGAGTGGGACTAATTGGCGAGCTCTACCAAAGAGCTGGCAAAGGCACGATGGGCTGAATGGCGGCCTTCTGTATTGTAAGATTCTGTGATTCTATAAGGGCAGAAATGGAGCTGTTCGCTGATGATTGCACAGTGCTCAACTCCATTGGCAACTCTTCAGATAATGAAGCAGTTCCTGCCCGCATGCAGCAAGACCTGGATGACATCCAGGCTTGGACTGATAAATGGCAAGAAAAAGTTGCGCCACAGAAGTGCCAGGCAATGACTATCTCCAACAAGAGAGAGTCTAACCACTGCCCTTGACATTCAATGGCATTACCATCACTGAATCCCCCACCATCAACATCCTTGGGGGGGCGGGGGGGGGGTCACCATTGACCAAAAACTTAACTGGACCAGCCACATAAATACTGTGGCTACAAGAGCAGGTCAGAGGCTGGGTATTCTGCGGTGAGTGTCTCACCTTCTGACTCCCGAAAGCCTTTCCACCATTTACAAGGCCCAAGTCAGGAGTGTGATCGAATATTCTCCACTTGCCTGGATGGGAGCAACTCCAACAACACTCAAGAAGCTCAGCACCATCCAGGATAAATCAGCCCGCTTGATTGGCACCCCATCCACACCTTAAACATTCACTCGTGAATGGTGGTGGACCATTAACAACTAATGGGAGGAGGAGGCTCCATGAATATCCCCATCCTCAACGATGGTGGAGCCCAGCACGTGAGTGCAAAAGAGAAGGCTGAAATGTTTGCAACCATCTTCAGCCAGAAGTGCCGAATGGATGATCCATATCGGCCTACTCCCGAGGTCCCCACCATCACAGAAGCCAGTCTTCAGCCAATTCGATTCAATCCATGTGATATCAAGAAATGGCTGAGCGCACTGGATACAGCAAAGGTCATGGACCCCGATAACATCCCGGCTATCGTGCTGAAGACTTGTGCTCCAGAACTAGCTGCGCCTCTAGCCAAGCTGTTCCAGTACAGCTACAACACTGACATCTATCCGACAATGTGGAAAACTGCCCAGGTATGTCCTATCCACAAAATGCAGGACAAATCCAACCCGGCCAATTACCGCCCCATCATTCTACTCTCAATCATCAGCAAAGTGATGCAAGGTGTCATCGACAGTGCTATCGAGCGGCACTTACTCACCAATAACCCGCTCACTGATGCCCAGTTTGGGTTCCGTCAAGACCACTCGACTCCCGATCTCATTACAGCCTTGGTCCAAACATGGACAAAGGAGCTGAATTCCAGAGGTGAGAGTGACTGCCCTTGACATCAAGGCAGTATTTGACCAAGTCTGGCATCAAGGAGCCCTAGTAAAACTGAAGTCAATGGGAATCGGGGAAAATGCTCCACTGGCTGGAATCATACCTAGCACAAAGGCAGATGGTTGTGGTGATTGAAGGTCAATCATCACAGCCCCAGGACATCGCTGCAGGAGTTCCTCAGGGCAGTGTCCTAGTTCCAACTATCTTCAGCTGCTTCATCAATGACCTTCCCTCCAACATAAGGTCAGAAATGGGGATGTTCGCTGATGACTGCAGTGTTCAGCGCCATTCACAACTCCTCAGATAATGAAGCAGTCCATGCCCGCATGCAACATGAACTGGACGACGTTCAGGCTTGGGCTGATAAGTGGGAGGTAACATTCACGCCACAGAAGTGCCAGGCAATGACTATCTCCAACAAGCGAGAGTCTGACCACCTCCCCTTGACATTCAATGGCATTACCATCACCGAATCCCCCACCATCAACATCCTGGGGGTCGCCATTGACTAGAAACTTAACTGGACCAGCCACATAAATACTGTGGCAGCAAGAGCAGGTCAGAGGCTGGGTATTCTGCGGCGAATGTCTCGCCTCCTGACTCCCCAAAGCCTTCCACCATCCACAAGGCGCAAGTAAGGAGTGTGATGGAATACTCTCCACTTGCCTGGATGAGTGCAGCTCCAACAACACTCGAGAAGCTTGACACCATCCAGGACAAAGCAGCCCGTTTGATTGGCACCCCATCCACCACCTTAAACATTCACTCCCTCCACCACCGGCGTACCGTGGCTGCAGTGTGTACCATCTACAAGATGCACTGCAGCAACTCGCCAAGGCTTCTTCGGCAGCACCTCCCAAACCCGCAACTTCTTCCACCTAGAAGGACAAGGGCAGCAGACGCATGGGAACACCACCACCTTCAAGTTCCCCTCCAAGTCACACACCATCCTGACTTAGAAGTCTATCGCCGATCCTTCACTGTCGCTGGGTCAAAATCCTGGAACTCCCTCCCTAACAGCACTGTGGGAGCACCTTCACCACACGAACTGCAGCGGTTCAAGAAGACGGCGGCTCACCACCACCTTCTCAAGGGCAACTAGGGATGGGCAATAAATGCCGGCCCTGCCAGCGACACCCACATCCCATAAACGAATTTGAAAAAAAAACTCCCTGACCACCACCGGTGCACCGTGGTTGCAGTGTGTACCTATGCAAGATGCACAGCAACTGTAACCCCACTATTTAAGAAAGGAGGGAGAGAGAAAACGGGGAACTACAGACCAGTTAGCCTGACATCAGTAGTAGGGAAAATGCTAGAATCTATTAATAAGGACGTGGTAAAAGGGCACTTACAAAATAATAATAGAATTGGTTAGAGTCAACATGGATTTATGAAAGGAAAATCATGTTTGACGAATCTTAGTTTTTTGAGGTTGTAATTAGCAGAATAGATAAGGGGGAGGTAGTGGATGTGGTGTATTTGGGTTTTCAGAAGGCATTCGATAAGGTGCCACACAAGAGGTTATTAAACAAAATTAGGGCTCATGGGATGGGGGTAATATACTAGCATAGATTGAGGATTAGTTAATAGACAGAAAACAGAGAGTAGTAATAAACGGGTCTTTTTTGGGTTGGCAGGCTGTAACTAGTGGGGTACCACAAGGATCAGTACTTGGGCGTCAGCTATTCACAATCTATGTCAATGATTTGGATGAGGGGACCAAATGTAATATATCCAAGTTTGCTGATGATACAAAGCTGGGTGGGAATGTAAGTAGTGAGGAGGATGCAAAGAGGCTTTAAGGGGATATAAACAGGCTAAGTGAGTGGGTAAGAATATGGTAAATGGAATATAATGCGGAGAAATGTGAAGTTATCCACTTTGGTAGGAAAAATAAAAAAGCAGAGTACTTTTTTAAATGGTGGGAGATTGGGAAATGTTGGTGTTCAGAGGGACCTGGGTGTCCTTGTACACGAATCACTGAAAGTTAACAATCAGGTACAGCAAGCAATTAGGAAAGCAAATGGTATGTTGGCCTTTATTACAAGAGGATTTGAGTAAATGAGTAAAGACATCTTACTGCAATTATATAGGGCCCTGGTGAGACCACACCTGGAGTATTGAGTACAATTTTGGTCTTGCCTAAGGAAGGATATACTTGACATAGAGGGAGTGCAACAAAGGTTCATGAGACTGATTCCTGGGATGGGGGGTTGTCCTATGAGGAGAGATTGCGTAAACTAGGCCTATATTCTCTGGAATTTAGAAGAATGAGAGGTGATCTCATTGAAACATACAAAATTCTTACAGGGCTTGACTGGGTAGATGCAGGGAGGATGTTTCCCCTGGCTGGGGAGTCTGGAACCAGGGGTCACAGTCTCGGAATAAGGTGTCGGCCATTTAGAACTGAGATGAGGAGAAATTTCTTCACTCGAGGGTGGTGAATCTTTGGAATTCTCTACTCAAGAGGGCTGTGGAGGCTCAGTCGTTGAGTATATTCAAGACAGATCGATAGATTTTTGGATATTAAGCGAATCAAGGGATATGGGGATAGTGCAGGAAAGTGGAGTTGAGGTAGAAGATCAGCCATGATCTTATTGAATCGTGGAGCAGGCTCGAGGGGCCGAATGGCCTACTTATTTCTTATGTTCTTCTAACTTGCCAAGGCTTCTTCATCAGCACCTCCCAAACCCGTGACCTCCACCACCTAGAAGGACATGGGAAGCAGGTGCATGGGAACACCATCACCTCCAAGTTCCACACGAATCCCGACTTGAAATGTATTGGCTGTTCCTTCATTGTCGCTGGATCAAAATTCTGGAACTCACTACCTAACAGCACTGTGGGAGTACCTTCAGCAGACGAACTGCAGCGGTTCAAGAAGGCACCTCACCACCACCTTCTCAGGGGCAACTAAGGATGGGCAATAAATGTCACACTTGTCAGCGATGCCCACAATGGGTCTGTTAAAGGTTTTAACAGGCCTGGAACACAGCTCCTGGAGTCTGGATAAGGGCAAAGCCATCAACCAGATATTCAAGGTTTAGGACTAGTGCACTGCAGCAGTTCCAGGGATGGTGGCGCTGTCTGGTATATATTACACCTGGCGTTCCCCGGGTGCGCATCGCACCTGGCGTTCCCTGGTGTATATTGCACCTGGCGTTCCCCGGGTGCGTATTGCACCTGGCGTTCCCCGGTGTGTATTGCACCTGGCGTTCCCCGGTGTGTATTGCACCTGGCGTTCCCCGGTGTGTATTGCACCTGGCGTTCCCCGGGTGCGCATCGCACCTGGCGTTCCCCGGTGTATATTGCACCTGGCGTTCCCCGGGTGCGTATTGCACCTGGAGTTCCCCGGTGTATATTGCGCCTGGCGTTCCCCGGGTGCGCATCGCGCCTGGCGTTCCCCGGGTGCGCATCGCGCCTGGCGTTCCCCGGGTGCGCATCGCGCCTGGCGTTCCCCGGGTGCGCATCGCGCCTGGCGTTCCCCGGGTGCGCATCGCGCCTGGCGTTCCCCGGGTGCGCATCGCGCCTGGCGTTCCCCGGGTGCGCTTCGCGCCTGGCGTTCCCCGGGTGCGCTTCGCGCCTGGCGTTCCCCGGGTGCGCATCGCGCCTGGCGGTTCGTTCTTTCTTTGTTGCCAATGGTGGGGCTGCTCCTGGTAGACTATGCTTCGTTTAACTCTCATCTGTTGAGACCGGAAACCAGGGACATGAATTGACGCCTTATTGTATTTCACTGATGCTGTGCCTAATTTAAAACTGAAACTAAATACAATAAGGTGCTGATCCCTCGAATTGAGACGTGTTTGGTGGGACTATGGAGAGAGCAGGATAAGCACATTCCAGATCCATCTTTGGCTTGTCACTTCTCAGTTAGATGGATTATAAAGGAGGGTCCAGTTAAAACCTCCGACTATTGCAGTTATTCATATATTAACGTAATCTTGCATAACCCAACCTAAAAAAAAAAGCCTCTGTTCTTACCGGTTGTTACTGGTGCATAGGCAATGACTAGTCGAGTGAGCAGGGCTGGTTTTGGGGGTGGGGGCTGGTTTCAGGGGTTGGGGGGACAGGTTTCGGGGTGATTGGGTGGCAGGTATTGGGGGTTGGGGTGCTGGTTTCGGGGATTTGGGGCAGGTTTTGGGGGCTGGTGTTGGGGGCAGGCTTTGGGAGTTGGGGGGCAGGCTTCGGGTGATCGGGTGGCAGGTTTCTGGGGTTGGGGGGCAGGTGGCTGAGGTTGGGAGGTAGGTTTTGGGGGTTGGGGGCAGGTGTTGGGGGGCTGGGGTTGGAGGGCAGGTTTCGGGGGTTGGGGGGCTGGTTTTGGGGGGATGGGGGGCAGGTGTTGGGGGGCAGGTTTCGGGGGTTGGGGCTGATTTTGGGGTGCTTTGGGGGCTGGTTTCGGGGGTTGGGGGGCTGGTTTCGAGGAATGGAGGGGCTGGTTTCGGGGGGGTTGGGGGGGGCTCACACCCACCATCCTCATGTGCGCCAGTGTAGAATACAAGGGGGTAGAAGTTATGCTGCAGCTGTACAAAACCCTGGTTAGACCACACCTGGAGCACTGTGAGCAGTTCTGGGCACCACACCTTAGGAAGGATATATTGGCCTTGGAGGGAGTGCAGCGTAGGTTTACCAGAATGATACCCGGACTTCAAGGGTTAAGTTACGAGAAGAGATTACACAAATTAGGGTTGTATTCCCTAGAATTTAGAAGGTTAAGGGTGATCTGATCGAAGTTTTCAAGCTATTAAGCGGAACAGATAGGGTAGATGGAAATGATTTCCGCTGGTTGGGGAGTCTAGGACTAGGGGGTATGGTCTAAAAATTAGAGTTCGATCTTTCAGGAGTGAAATTAGGAAACACTTCTACTCACAAAGGGTGGTAGAATATTGGAACTCTTCCACAAACGGCAATTGATGCGAAATCAGTTAACTTTAAATCTGAGATTGATAGCTTTCTGTTAACCAAAGGTATTAAGGGATATGGGCCAAAGGTGGGTATATGGAGTTAGGTCGCAGATCAGCCATGATCTCATTGAATGGCGGAGCAGGCTCGAGGGGCTGAATGGTCTACTCCTGTTCCTATGTTCCTTTCCTGACGCCCACCATCCTTGTGTGTGCCAATGTGAACTTTCCTCAGTGTCAGCCGTGGCTCAGTGGGTAGCACACTTGCCTCGGAGTCAGAAAGTTGTGGGTTCAAGTCCCA
This sequence comes from Squalus acanthias, assembly GCA_030390025.1. NCBI lineage: Eukaryota > Metazoa > Chordata > Chondrichthyes > Squaliformes > Squalidae > Squalus > Squalus acanthias. The sequence continues at coordinate 205,113,994 of CM059427.1, read as the reverse complement.
CTCCAGAGACTTGAGCACATAAAGCTAGGCTGACACTCCAGTGCTGCACTGGTGGAGGTGCCGTCTTTCGGATGAGACGTTAAACCGAGGCCCCATCTGCTTTCTCAGGTGGACATGAAAGATCCCATGGCACTATTTCGAAGAAGAGCAGGGGAGTTATCATAGAAAGTTACAGCACGGAAGGAGGCCATTTCGGCCCATTGTGTCTGCGCGGGCCAACAAAGAGCTATCCAGCCTAATCCCACTGCTCAGCTCTTGGTCCGTAGCCCTGCAGGTTACAGCATCCCAAGTGCACATCCAAGTACTTTTTAAATGTGGTTGGGGTTCCTGCCTCTACCACCCTTTCAGGCAGTGAGTTCCAGACCCCCACCACCCTCTGGGTGAAGAAATTTCCCCTCAAATCCCCTCTAAACCTTCCACCAATTACTTTAAATCTGTGCCCTCTGGTTTTTGACCCATCTGCTAAGGGAAATAGGTCCTTTCTATCCACTTTATCTCGGCCCCTCATAATTTTATACACCTCAATAAGGTCTCCCCTCAGCCTCCTCTGTTCCAAGGAAAACAGACCCAGCCTATCCAGTCTGTCCTCATAGCTAAGATTCTCTACTCCCGGCAACATCCTTGTAAATCTCCTCTGTACCCTCTCTAGTGCAATCACATCTTTCCTGTAATGTGGTGACCAGAACCGCATGCTGTACTCTAGCTGTGGCCTAACTAGTGTTTTATACAGTTGAAGCATAACCCCCCTGCTCTTATATTCTATTGAGAGGTCGCACAACACCAGGTTATAGTCCAACAGTTTTATTTTAAATCACAAGCTTTCGGAGTTACAACTCCTTCGTCGGGTGAAGTGAGGAGATACAGAATCGTCAAAGCATATATAGATAGAGAACAATGCATGTGTAACTTACAATTGCAGACAACTAATAGAGAACAATGCATGTGTAACTTACAATTGCAGACAACTAATATTCTATGCCATGGCTAATAAAGGCAAGCATTCCGTATGCCTTCTTAACCACCTTATCTACCTGGCCTGCTGCCTTCAGGGATCTGTGGACATGCACACCAAGGTCCCTTTGTTCCTGTACACTACTCGGTGTCCTACCATTTAACGTGTATTCCCTTTCCTTGTTAGCCCTCCCCAAATGCATTACCCCGGTGTCCTGGCCAATATTTATCCCTCAACCAACATCACTAAAACAGATTATCTGGTCATTATCACAGTGCTGTTTGTGGGAGCTTGCTGTGCGCAAATTGGCTGCCGCGTTTCCCACATTACAACAGTGATTACACTTCAAAAAGTACTTAATTGGCTGTAAAGCGCTTTGTGACGTCCAGTGATGGCGAAAGGCGCTATAGAAATGCAAGTCTTTCTTTCTCACACCCACCATCCTCGTGTGTCCCAATGTGAACTCTCCTCTCCTCAAACCCATCGTCCTCGCAACCGTGTTCCAGAATGTCAGTTGCTCCCGATGCGAACAGTTTCGTACATGTGCCCATGCTCCGTGGTTTTTTCAATGTTACGTTTCGCGTACGAAACTGTGAATGGGCCGTGCGCGCCCCCCCCCCCCCCCCCCCCACAAAATAATTAGGGGGAGCATTGGGGGTGAGCCTGTCCAAACTCAGAGACTGGGCTGGAGTCAGGCCCAGATCGCAGGGATGAAAGAAGGGAAGAGGATAACGTGGAGTGTTTCACAATAGGAAATTTTAGCTTCAGATTGTGAGAAGGATCTACATTGTATCTCAGCCTTGGACTGTGCTCCACACATTACGGGGACAGAGACTGATAGGAACGTACTCTCGGCCCCCTTAGTTGATAAAATGACAAGCATACTCGTAGAAATAGGAAATGTTTGTAAATGTAAGGTTGTGACGTTCAGAATCGTCGGCAGGTTTTGACTGGAGCTGTGTTTGTTTTCTAGTGCATCACATGATGTTACATGAACTGTTCTGATGTTACATCACTCTGCTTACATCATAAAGCAACTGTCTCCTTGTTTATCTGTTTCAAACAGAAATAATTCCTCTGGTGTGTCTAACAGACTCTTTATTCTTTCATCGAATGAAATAACTCGTGACTATGCAATGCCCAAAGTTTCCATCTCACCAGTGGGCACGTTTAATCATGGATGAACAGCATGGGTGAGGGGTTGCAGGAGTACAGCATGCCTGTGACAACAGTCCCATGTGTCTGACCTGCTCTGGAAAGGTAACCCCAGCCTCGTTTATTACAGGGGCGCTGCTTGAGATTTTAACCTTTTATCTCACTGAGTCGCCGAACTAGAAAATGACCAGATCTGTTCAGCTGTTGTGTTGGGCCTGAATCTAATGCAGCGAGAGTTATTGGTTTAACCATTAATGGCCGTGGTGTGCACAGGGCACGTTGCAGCAGGGAGCATTTCTTGGCGTTTCTATTTTACTAGTTCCTGGGCCAGATTTGTTCAGTGGGATTTAATGTCTGGTTTCTTTAGCAGTAACGGCGACCATTGGTGTCTAACCACAACTTACCGTAAATCAGTGGCGATGAATCGAGTAAACTGCAGTGCAAGGTGTAAAATCGGCAGCAAATGCACCAACATGTTTAGTCACTCAGTATCTGCTTTCTTTTTTTCTACCTATTTCCCTCCTCCCCCGCCAACTGTCCTGACTCTCACTGGGGTTCCGACTACCCCCACGCTCTCCTGAAGGTGCTGGCCCTTGCTACGGTCTCCATTATTCTTTATGCATGAGACTCAGTGGTCACAGTCCAAGGATAAGGGGCAAGCCATTTAGGACTGAGATGAGGAGGAATTTCTTCACCCAGAGAGTGGTGAACCTGTGGAATTCTCTACCACAGAAGGCAGTTGAGGCCAATTCATTAAATATATTCAAGAAGGAGATAGATATATTTCTTAAGGCTAAAGGGACCAAGGGATATGGGGAGAAAGCAGGGACAGGGTACTGAATTTGGATGATCAGCCATGATCTCATCGAATGGCGGAGCAGGCTCGAGGGGCCGAATGGCCTACTCCTGCTCCTATCTTCTATGTTTCTATGGTGAGTGACTGAAGATATTATGGACCATCTTGATATTGTCGTCACATAACATGCACACAGCTGCCTTTCCAGTGGGGTTATTGGTACCCTGGTTCATTATCCCTTCCCTAATCTCTGCATGCTTAAAAGGGAAACGCTTAACAGCTGCCTAGTTTAAATCTTGTAAATTCTGAAGATATTTTATAAGATTTTGAGGAGCAACTCGATGGTCATCAGACCATAAACAAATCAATAAATTGGAGAGGGTGGGGAAAGAGCAACAGGACTGAATCCCAGTGTGAAATGGGTCGGCTTCCAGAAGAAATTAGGGGGAGCAAACCCAGAATCTTACTTCTGAGTAAGCAAGGGAAGTAGGGACCAGAGGATATCAGTAATAACTAGTGCAAAACTACACGTAGAAGAGGTAGCTGGTGAGTGTTCAATGGAGGATGGTAGAATCCAAACATTAGACAGGTTCACACTGCAGTCACGGTGAGAGTTACTGTACTTGAGGAAGGGATTGCAGAGAACAACATTAAATTATAACACTTACAACAAGGAAACAAGCCTTTTGATCCAGCCATTGTGTTGGTGTTTATCCTCCACACAAGTAGTCTCGTACCTGCCCTGTTCTCGAATCCCTTCATTTCCCTCCCTTTCCTTCAACCGCCTGCCCAACTTATTCTCAAACATTGACATGGTTTGTGCAGCATTTACCAACTCCCATCGTCCATCCAACAACCTCACAGCCCACTCTATAAAAAATAAACTTGCTCCTGCTCTCTCTCCTAAATTCCGGACATTTAATCTTGTATCTCTGTCTCCTCAACCACACTCTTTTCAGTGGAAGTGTTACTGTACCCGGGTACAGTAGCCTGGTGGGCAATGTTCCCGCTGAGCTGCGCAGTCATCTGCAAGGTTCCGCGCAGGCCACTCACCAGCTTTTTACATTGTAAATACCGTGTATGCGCAGAAATTTAAAAGGACCGCGCATTAAAAGAAACAGGTCGCGCAGAACATAGCGCAGCTCCCAGGGAACATTGCTGGCGGGTACAGTCCTGGACCAGCAACCCAGAGATCCGGAGTTCCTGGCAAGTTGTGAAATTAAATTCTGATACTTTGTGAGAGGGCTCAAAAAAATGACCATGAAAGCTGTCAGATTGTTGTAAAAAGCTAGCTGGGTGACTATGTCCATCGGGGAAGGGAACCTAGCCCAGCCTACACGGGACTCCGGTCCCACACTGACACGGCAACTAGGAATGGACAATAAATACTTGCTTGCTGGTGTTGCCCACATCTTTAGAACAAATAAATAAAAGCTATAGGAAGGTGCGATGATGGGACACTTAAAGTGCGAGAGAAATTAGCTTTAAGAGAGTTAATCTGCGAGAGGAATGAGCTTCAATGTGAGAGTAACTGCAGAAAGAAAGCGCTTTTCTCATCCCTCACTTAGAATGATGCCACATACTTAAAATGTAGCGACTGGGAGAAAGATACAATAACAATTGTGTTACCTCTAAACTTGACTATTCCAATGCTCTCATCTTCCATCCTCTGAAAACTGAGCTCATCCAAAACTCGGCTGCCCGTGTCCTAACTCGCACCAAGTCCCGTTCACCCATCACCCCCTGTGCTACATTGGCTCCTGGTTAAGCAACGCCTCAATTTTAAAATTCTCATCCTTTCAAATTACTCCATGGCCTTGCCCCTCCCTATCTCTGTAACCTCCTCCAGCCCTACAACCCTCCGGGATCTCTGCGCTCCTCCAATTCTGGCCTCTTGTGCATCCCTGATTTTAATCGCTCCACCATTGGTGGCCGTGCCTTAGCTACCTGGGCCCTAAGCTCTGGAATTCCCTCCCTAAACCTCTCCGCCTCTCCTCCTTTAAGATGCTACTTAAAACCCACCTCTTTGAGCAAGCTTTTGGTCAACTGTAGGCGTAAGGTGTACGGCATCTGCGGCGTAAGGTGTACGGCATCTCGGCGTAAGGTGTACGGCATCTCGGCGTAAGGTGTATGGCACCTCGGCGTAAGGTGTACGGCACTTCACTAACCTTTACAGTACCTCAGTGTAACCTAGAATGGTTACAGCACAGTAGGAGGCCATTCGGCCCATCGAGCCCGAGCCGGCTCTCTGCAAGAGCACTTCAGCTAGTCCCACTCCCCCATCTTTTCCCCGTAGGCCTGCAAATTTTTTTCCTTCAGGTACTTATCCAATTCCAAATGATGCAATCATTTTGAAAGAAATTCACAGTGCCATCTTGAGAATGATCTCCTCAAACTCCTGACTGCAGACATTTCCTGTGGTAGGAGAGGGTTAGAGTGGATAAAATTCGACATGGGAGTATTGGTTATGGGTTGGCATGGATAGAATGTGCTAGTAAGCACTGCGTTAGGAACATAGGAACAGGAGTAGGCCATTCAGCCCCTCGAGCCTGCTCCGCCATTCAATGAGATCATGGCTGATCTGCGACCTAACTCCATAACTGTGTACAGTTTTGGTCTCCTTATTTAAGGAAGGATATACTTGCATTGGAGGCAGTTCAGAGACGATTCACTTGGTTGATTCCTGAGATGAGGGGGTTGACTTATGAGGAAAGGTTGAGCAGGCTGGGCCTATACTCATTGGAATTTAGAAGAATGAGAGGGGATCTTATTGAAACATAAGATACAGAGGGGGCTCAACAATGTAGATGCCGAGAGGATGATTCCCCTTGTGGGGAAATCTAGAACTCGGGGGCATAGTTTCAGAATAAAAGGTCGCCCTTTTAGAACTGAGATGAGGAGGAATTTCTTCTGAGGGTTGTAAATCTGTGGAATTCTCTGCCCCAGAGAGCTGTGGAGGCTGGGTCATTAAATACATTTAAGGTGGAGATAGACATATTTTTACAAGATAAGGGAGTGAAGGGTTATGGGGAGCGGGCTGGGAAGTGGCTTTGAGCCCAAGATCAGCCATGATCTTATTGAATGGCGGAGCAGGCTCGAGGGGCCAAGTGACCTATTCCTGCTCCTATTTCTTATGTTCTTATATCCACCTTTGGCCCATATCCCTTAATACCTTTGGTTAACAGAAATCTATCAATCTCCGATTTAAAATTAACAATTGATCTAGCATCAACTGCCATTTGCGGAAGAGAGTTCCAAACTTCTACCACCCTGTGTGTAGAAGTGTTCCCAACACAGATCCCTGCGGGACACCACTAGTCACCTCCTGCCAATTAGAGTACCTGCCCATTATCCCTACTGCCTGTCTCCTGCCGCTCAGCCAATTTCCCAACCAGATCAATAATTTGCCCTCAATTCCATGGGCTTCTACCTTCCCCCTCGCACCATTTTTAAATGTGGAGTGACATGCGCAATTTTCCAATCTCAAGGAATGTTTCCTGAATCGAGAGAACTTTGGAAGATTATAGTTAGGGCTTCTGCAATGTGCTCACCTACTTCCTTTAAAACCCTGGGATGGAAACCTTCTGGTCCTGGGGATTTGTCACTCCTTAGTGTCATTAACAGTCTCTTATGAGGGACTTTATCAAATGCCTTCTGGAAGTCCATATAAATAACATCCATAGACATTCCCCTGTCCACTACTTTAGTCACCTCTTCAAAAAATTCAATCAGCTTTGTCGGGTATGACCTGCATTTCACAAATCCATGCTGGCTCTCTTTGATCAACTGAAAATTTTCCAGGTGTTCAGTCACCCTGTCCTTAATTATAGACTCTAGTAATTTCCCCACAACAGATGTTAGGTTAATTGGTCTATAATTCCTTGGTTTCCCTCTCGCACCATTTTTAAATATGGAGTGACATGCACAATTTTCCAATCTCAAGGAACGGTTCCTGAATCGAGAGAACTTTGGAAGATTATAGTTAGGGCATCTGCAATGCGCTCACCTACTTCCTTTAAAACCCTGGGATGGAAACCTTCTGGTCCTGGGGATTTGTTACTCCTTAGTGCCATTATTTTCTTCATTACTTTCATTTTACTTACATTAATTTTATTGAGTCCCTGTCCCTGATTTAATTTCTTTGGGATTTCTGGCATGCTGTCCTCTTCCTCTACTGTAAATACTGACGCAAAGTAATTATTCAACATGTCTGCCATTTCCTTATCATTGACTGTCACCACTTTCAGTTTTTAAGGGGCCAACATTGCTCCTGACTACCCTCTTTTTCCTAATGTAATTGTAAAAAATTTGTGTTGATTTTGATATCCCTTGCAAGTTTCCTTTCATACAGCCTTTCTGTAGTTCTTACTATCTGTATTGTGACCCTTTGCTGTTCTTTGTATCTTTCCCATTCACCAGGATCTGCTATTTTTTGCATTTTTGTATGCTTTTTCTTTTAGTTTTATGCTGTCCCTTACCTCTTTAGTCATCCTTACAGTGCAGGGTGGATAGAATGTGTGAGCAAACACTGGGTTATAGCGCAGTGTGGATAGAATGTAGTGTTTTAGGATTCTTTTATTTTTACATTTGGCCAGTCACCAGCCCAGTTGGGTTTCACTCAGTCCTGTGTTGAACTGGATTCCCGGGCACCTGGTCGTGTCTGTACCCACCTTTGGGTTAAAGTTTATTTCCTGCTGTAACACTGATTATTATATCATCACTGCACTTCTGGCCAATCAGGAGCCACCTTTTCTGAGCTCAGAAGATGCGCTCAGTGAGGGCAGAGGTGCCTGGAATATGTGCCATCACCCAGCTGGAGCCCTGCTTCCAGGGTACGGCCTAAGCTGGAGACCATTCCTACAGGTGATATGGCCCTGGGAGGCACATAGCTCCAAGTAGACAATGCCTGTGCCTTTCCTCAGCTTTTACATCCCAGAGAGAGAGTGTGAAGAAGGCAGGAATCGGCATCGAGGTGAGTGTCTGCCCAGCCCATGGGAAACCTGTGAAATAAACCTCCAACTGTATGAGCACGAGTGGGAAAAAAAGCTTGCGAGTTTACTACAGTTCTTATCTCAACGGTTTACTCAGATGCTCTCTTGGGTCTGCGTCTTGCTTGCACAGGGTAGGGGGGGTATGGAGGCGTGGGAGAAGGGAGGTATGAGGGAAGGGGAGGAGGGGGCAGTGTGGGGAAGGGAGGAGGGGGTGTATGGGGAGAGGGGAGGTGTGGTGGATGGAAGGTATTAGGGGGGAGGTGTGGGGGATGGAAGGTATGAGGGGAGGTGTGGGGGATGGAAGGTATGAGGGGGAGGTGTGGGGGATGGAAGGTATGAGGGGGAGGTGTGGGGGGATGGAAGGTATGAGGGGGAGGTGTGGGGGATGGAAGGTATGAGGGGGAGGTGTGGGGGATGGAAGGTATGAAGGGGAGGTGTGGGGGATGGAAGGTATGAAGGGGAGGTGTGGGGGATGGAAGGTACGAGGGGGAGGGGAGGTGTGGGGGATGGAAGGTATGAAGGGGAGGGGAGGTGTGGGGGGATGGAAGGTATGAAGGGGAGGTATGGGAGAGCGGGAGGGGAGGGCATGGTATGGGGGATGGAAGCTATGAGGGGGAGGTATGGGGGATGGAAGGTACGAGGGGGAGGGGAGGTGTGGGGGATGGAAGGTATGAAGGGGAGGGGAGGTGTGGGGGATGGAAGGTATGAAGGGGAGGGGAGGTGTGGGGGGATGGAAGGTATGAAGGGGAGGGCATGGTATGGGGGATGGAAGCTATGAGGGGGAGGTATGGGGGATGGAAGGTACGAGGGGGAGGGGAGGTGTGGGGGATGGAAGGTATGAAGGGGAGGGGAGGTGTGGGGGATGGAAGGTATGAAGGGGAGGGGAGGTGTGGGGGGATGGAAGGTATGAAGGGGAGGGCATGGTATGGGGGATGGAAGCTATGAGGGGGAGGTATGGGGGATGGGGAGTATGAGGCGGAGGGGAGGTGTGGGGGATGGAAGGTACGAGGGGGAGGGGAGGTATGGGGGATGGAAGGTACGAGGGGGAGGGGAGGTGTGGGGGGATGGAAGGTATGAAGGGGAGGGCATGGTATGGGGGATGGAAGCTATGAGGGGGAGGTATGGGGGATGGGGAGTATGAGGCGGAGGGGAGGTGTGGGGGATGGAAGGTACGAGGGGGAGGGGAGGTGTGGGGGATGGAAGGTATGAAGGGGAGGTATGGGAGAGCGGGAGGGGAGGGCATGGTATGGGGGATGGGAGGTATGGGGGATGGGGAGTATGAGGCGGAGGTTCGGGTCGGGCTTTATCGGATGCTGAGAGTTCCCCCACAAGCTATGGTTGAATCCAGTGTGAGGTCACAGCCTCCCTGTGCCATCACCCGGGGCCCGCGATTGATCTCGCCTGTCCTGGGTCAACAATCGAGGGCAGCTCTCGGCCAATTGGCTGTCAGGATTCAGGCCAGGTGTGATTGAATAAACAGTGATGATGGTGTTCATCTTTTCCTCCTCTACAGAAATGCCAGCACCGGCCAAAGTCGTCAAAGCAGGGAACCCGAGACCAAAGAAAGGAGCCAAGGTAAACCCGGCCGTCTTTCACACATGCTTCCAATATTTTCATGTTTCTGTTTGATTTTTTTTGTTAAAAAATACTCTCTTCCCCCAACTCTTCTCCCTTCATGGCCAGTCACTTCCACATATTGAGGGCGAGGATCTCTGTACTGCTGCCTGAGTTTGTCAGCTCTGCTGGTGCTGCTGGAGGGATTTTCCAGCTCTGCTGGTGTTGGAATAGATTGTCAACTTTGCTGGTGTTGTGGTAGTTTGCCAGTGCTGCTGGTGTTGTGGTGGATTGCCAGTGCTGCTGGTGTCGTGGTGGATTGCCAGTGCTGCTGGTGTTGTGGTAGTTTGCCAGCGCTGCTGGTGTTGTGGTAGTTTGCCAGCGTTGCTGGTGTTGTGGTTTGACAGCGTTGCTGGTGTTGTGGTAGTTTGCCAGCTTTGCTGGTGTTGTGGTGGATTGCCAGTGCTGCTGGTGTTGTGGTGGATTGCCAGTGCTGCTGGTGTTGTGGTGGATTGCCAGTGCTGCTGGTGTTGTGGTGGTTTGACAGCGTTGCTGGTGTTGTGGTGGTTTGACAGCGTTGCTGGTGTTGTGGTGGATTGCCAGTGCTGCTGGTGTTGTGGTGGATTGCCAGTGCTGCTGGTGTTGTGGTGGATTGCCAGTGCTGCTGGTGTTGTGGTGGATTGCCAGTGCTGCTGGTGTTGTGGTGGATTGCCAGTGCTGCTGGTGTTGTGGTGGATTGACCGCTGCTGGTGTTGTGGTGGATTGACCGCTGCTGGTGTTGTGGTGGATTGCCAGTGCTGCTGGTGTTGTGGTGGATTGCCAGCGCTGCTGGTGTTGTGGTAGTTTGTCAGCGCTGCTGGTGTTGTGGTGGTTTGTCAGCGCTGCTGGTGTTGTGGTGGTTTGTCAGCGCTGCTGGTGTTGTGGTGGTTTGTCAGCGCTGCTGGTGTTGTGGTGGTTTGTCAGCGCTGCTGGTGTTGTGGTGGTTTGTCAGCGCTGCTGGTGTTGTGGTGGTTTGTCAGCGCTGCTGGTGTTGTGGTGGTTTGTCAGCGCTGCTGGTGTTGTGGTGGTTTGTCAGCGCTGCTGGTGTTGTGGTGGTTTGTCAGCGCTGCTGGTGTTGTGGTGGTTTGTCAGCGCTGCTGGTGTTGTGGTGGTTTGTCAGCGCTGCTGGTGTTGTGGTGGTTTGTCAGCGCTGCTGGTGTTGTGGTGGTTTGTCAGCGCTGCTGGTGTTGTGGTGGTTTGTCAGCGCTGCTGGTGTTGTGGTGGTTTGCCAGCGCTGCTGGTGTTGTGGTAGTTTGCCAGTGCTGCTGGTGTTGTGGTGGTTTGCCAGCGCTGCTGGTGTTGTGATTATCTCGGCCGCAATGTGTAGTTACATTGCTTCTGATCCATCCTGCTGGGCCTGTTGGGAAGTTCATGGCAATTTTGAACATTGACATCAAAAACCCCATGTTGGTATTGATGTTGATGCTCTGTGTCTCTGAATGTGTGTCAGCTGCTACAGTACAATGTGTCTGCAACAGAGAGTCCCCTCGTACTGTGGGACGTCCTGTTTCTCTCCGAGTCCCCTCGTACTGTGGGACGTCCTGTTTCTCTCTCCGAGTCCCCTCGTACTGTGGGACGTCCTGTTTCTCTCCGTGTCCCCTCGTACTGTGGGACGTCCTGTTTCTCTCCGTGTCCCCTCGTACTGTGGGACGTTCTGTTTCTCTCTCCGAGTTCCCCCGTACTGTGGGACGTCCCGTTTCTCTCTCCGAGTCCCCTCGTACTGTGGGACGTCCTGTTTCTCTCCGAGTCCCCTCGTACTGTGGGACGTCCCGTTTCTCTCTCCGAGTCCCCTCGTACTGTGGGACGTCCTGTTTCTCCGAGTCCCCTCGTACTGTGGGACGTTCTGTTTCTCTCCGAGTCCCCTCGTACTGTGGGACGTCCTGCTTCTCTCTCCGAGTCCCCTCGTACTGTGGGACGTCCCGTTTCTCTCTCCGAGTCCCCTCGTACTGTGGGACGTCCTGTTTCTCTCTCCGAGTCCCCTCGTACTGTGGGACGTCCTGTTTCTCTGTGTCTGAGCATTTGATAAAGTCCCACATAAGAGACTGTTAACTAAGGTGGAAGCCCACGGAATTGAGGGCAAATTATTGAGCTGGTTAGGGAATTGGCTGAGCGACAGGAGACAGAGAGTAGGGATAATGGGTAGGTGCTCAAATTAGCAGCATCTGACTAGAGGTGTTCCGCAGGATCTGTGTTGGGGCCTCAACTGTTTTAAATATTTATTAACGACTTAGATGATGGCATAGAAAGTCATATATCCAAATTAGCCGATAACACAAAGCTAGGCAGCATTGTAGGCATTGTAGATTGAAGGCATAAAATTACAAATGGATATTGATAGATTAAGTGAATAGGCAAAACAGTGGCAAATGAATTTCAATGTAAGCAAATGTGAGGATTTTCACTTTGGACCTAAAAAGGACTTGGTGGGGGGGTTCAGGTATGGGAATAGGGCCATTAAGGGATAGACATGATGATACCACCGGTAACGATAGGGAGATGGCAAAAATATTAAATCATTTTTTGCTTCGGTATTTACCAGAGAGATAGAACAGGTGGACATGACATTGGATGATGAGATGAGTAATGAGATAAGTGCATTTAAAATTAAAAAAAAAGGATATATTAAATAAACTAATCAAACTCAGAGGATAAACATAAGAACATAAGAAACAGGAACCCCATGTCCGGATGGATTGCATCCCCGCATTTTAAAATAATCTAGAAGAGATAGCAGAGGCATTACGATACATATTTAATAATTCATTCGAAAAAGGCGTAGTGCCAGAGGACTGGCGGATAACTAATGTAATTCCTATATTTAAGAAGAGGTGTAGAACATGCCCAGGGAATTATAGACCAGTCAGCTTAACATCGGTGGTAGGAAAAATAATGGAATCCCTACTAAAAGAGAAAATAGAAGAACATCTAGAAATGAAAAGTATAACAATGAATAGTCAGCATGGATTTCAAAAGGGAAAATCTTGCTTGACCAACCTTATTGAATTTTTTGAAGAGGTAACAGAGAGTAGACAATGGTAATGCAGTAGATGTAATTTATCTAGATTTTCAAAAGGCCTTCAATAAGGTATCCCATAATAGACTAATGAATAAGGTCAGAGAATGCGGAGTCAGGGGACAAGTAGCAGAATGGATTGCTAGCTGGCTTCAGGACAGAAAGCAGAGAGTAGGGGTAAAGGGTAGCTATTCACAGCGGCAGAAGGTGGGTAGTGGTGTTCCACAAGGATCAGTGCTGGGACCACTGCTGTTCACAGTTTACATTAACGATTTAGACTTTGGAATCAAAAATACAATTTCTAAATTTGCAGATGATACCAAATTGGGGGATTAGTCAATACTGAGGAGGACTGCAACAAATTTCAGGAGGACATTAATAAACTAGCAGAATGGACAAATAATTGGCAAATGAAGTTCAACACAGATAAATGTGAGGTATTACATTTTGGTAGGAAGAATAGGGAGGTCACTTATCACTTGGAGGGTGCGAGTCTAGGTGGGGTAGAGGAACAAAGGGATCTCGGAGTACAAATACACAAATCACTAAAAGTTGCGCCACAGGTTAGCAAGGCCATAAAAAAAGCAAACCAAGCACTAGGGTTTATTTCTAGAGGGATAGAATTGAAAAGTAGGGAAGTTATGCTAAACCTGTATCGAACCTTGGTTAGACCACACTTGGAGTACTGCGTACAGTTCTGGTCGCCATATTATAAAAAGGATATAGAGGCACTGGAGAGGGTGCAGAGAAGATTTACAAGGATGATACCAGAAATGCAAGGATATGCATATCAGGAAAGGATGAACAGGCTGGGTCTCTTTTCTCTTTGAAAAAAGAAGGCTGAGGGGTGACCTAATAGAGGTCTTTAAAATTATGAAAGGTTTTGATAGAGTGGATACAGAGAGAATGTTTCCACTTGTGGGGAAGAGCATAACTAGAGGCCATCAATATAACGATAGCAAAATACTGCAGATGCTGGAAATCCGAAATAACAACAGAAAACGCTGGAAAAACTCAGCAGGCCAGGCAGCATCCGTAGAGAGAGAAAGAGAGTTGACGTTTCAGGTCGATGACCTTTCATCAGAACCTTTCATCATTTGGCCATCAATATAAGATAGTCACCAAGAAATCCGATAGGGAATTCAGGAGAAACTTCTTTACCCAAGGAGTGTTGAGAATGTGGAACTCGCTTTCAGCCGCTTAGGTCTCATTCCCTCCCCAAAGCTCTGCACCTTTCTACCTCTCTCTTCTCCTTTAAGACTCTCCATAAAACCAAGCTTTTGGTCATTGCTCGGAATATTTCCTGATTTGGCTCCGTGACCATTTTTTCCTTGTGCTCTGTGAAGCACCTTGGATGTCTCTCTGTATTAAAGGCTCTTTAGAAGCACAATTTGTTGTTTGTTGGTTTATCTTGTTTGAATTTATTGGGGGTTTAGGAAAATTTGGTTTTAAATCCTAAATCAGCATGTTATTATCAACAAGACGAGATATGTGCAAATTAATGGGAGCGGGGATTTAAACATTATCTGCAGTCCGTGTGTCCCTTTGTGGCGCACAAATGGTGCCCTTGTGGTAAGGTATCGGTTTGCAGGGTCACCTGGAGCAGTGGAAAGAATCCCAGGCCCATGGTGGGATTGACTCCCCATTGGTTCCATTAATGAGCCAGTCTGGAGGCTTCATTGGCACTGCCGTGGAATGTTGCCGGTCTGCCTGGTTCAGCTGTCGGATAACTAAATCTAGCACAGACGGGTGCCTTGGTTGCAATCTTCCACCCCCAGGGCATGTAGGCTTGAAACCAGACACCCTGCTTACTTCCCCCTCGAGTAGGAGACTTGCTACCAGTCTCAGCCGTAGCTTAGTGGGTAGCACTCTCGCCTGAGTCACTTATGAGTTCAAGGAGACTTGACCACATAAACCAGGCCAGCACTCCAGTGCAGGACTTGAGGGAGTGCTGCACTGTCGGAGGTTCTGTCTTTCGGACGAGATGTTTAACCGAGGTCCCATCTGCCCCCTTAGGCGAATGTAAAAGATCCCGTGGCACTATTTCAAAGTAGAGCAGGGGAGTTCTTCCTGGTGTCCTGGCCAATATTTATCCCTCAACCGACATCACTAAAAACAGATTATCTGGTCATTTATCTCATTGCTGTTTGTGCGCAATTGGCTGCTGCTAACGTGAGTCCTGCATGGTGTGTTACCTCCCTGGTGCCAGGATAAAGGAGGGGGGGGGGGCGCGGTGGGTGGAAGGGGAACAGCCAGAAGTCGCGATCCACGTGGGAACCAATGACATACAAAGGAAAAGGGTTGAGGGCCTGCAGTCAGAGTTTTAGGAGCTTGGGTGTCAGTTAAAAACGAAGTCCTCCAAGGTAGTAATCTCTAGATTGCTTCCAATGCCACACGCTAGTGAGTATAGGAACAGGTTAACGTGAGCTGGAGACAAAGTGCAGAAGAGAGGACTTCAGATGTCGGGGCCTTGGGACCAGTTCTGAGGCAAGAAGGACCTGTTCAGGATGAACGGGTTGCAACTCATCAGAGTTGGGATCAATGTCCTCGCGAGGAGTGCTGTGGGGGAGCGTTTAAACTAATTTGGCAGTGGGGTGGGCACCAGGATGAAACATTAGAGGCGAAACTAGGTGTACAGAGTTCTGGTAGAGAAAAATAGCATCAGAGAAAAGAATAGTTCACAAATAGGGATCAGACAGCGGGCAAATGTGAGGCAGTCTAAGATGGGTTTGGAGTGCATGTCTGTAAATGCACAGAGCGTGTTAAGGTTGGTGATCTGCAGGCACAAGTCACCACATTGCACTATGCTATACTGACAATAACAGACCTGGCTCAAAGGAGGGGAGGATTGGGAACTTTTTATTCCTGGCTACAAAGTATTCAGGAAAGATAG
This sequence comes from Squalus acanthias, assembly GCA_030390025.1. Classification (NCBI taxonomy): domain Eukaryota; kingdom Metazoa; phylum Chordata; class Chondrichthyes; order Squaliformes; family Squalidae; genus Squalus; species Squalus acanthias. The sequence continues at coordinate 205,098,601 of CM059427.1, read as the reverse complement.
GGAAGGAAAAAAAAAGAGGAGCGGGGTGGCAGTATTGATGAAAGAAACTATCATAGCACTGGAGAGGGATGATGTAGTTGAAGGGTCAAAGACAATCTGTTTGGTTAGAATTAAGCAACAATAGAGCTATTATGCTACTGGGTGTATACTATAGGCCACCAAATAGTGAGAAGGAGATAGAGGAGCAAATTTGAAGACAAATTGTAAAAAGATGCAGGAACTATAGTGACAATCGGAGACTTCAATTATCCTAATACAGACTGGGATAGTAACCGCATAAAGGGTAAAGAAGGGGAGGAATTCCTGAAATGTGTATAAGAGAGTGCTCTTAATCAGTCTGCTTCCAGCCCAATGAGGAAGGAAGCAGTGCTGGATCTAGTTCTGGAATGAAGTGGGGCAAGCGGAACATGTTTCAGTGGGGGAGCATTTGGGGAACAGTGATCATATCATTAAGTTTAAAATAATTATGGAAAAGGACAAGGTATAATCAAATGTAAAAATACTTAACTGGTGAAGGGCTAATTTCAGCGATTGGAATCAAAGATCGGCAAGAAAAATAGTAAATGAGCAAGGAGAGACCTTCAAAGAGGAGATGGTTCAGGTACAAAGTAGACACATTCCCATGAGGTGGAAAGGAAGGGCATCCAAAGTTAGAGCTCCCTGGATGACAACAGATATTGAGATTAAAATGAGACAAAAAAAGGCTTATGTCAAATGGTTCATAATACAGTAGAGAACCAACCTGAATGTAGAAAGTACAGAGGAGAGCTAAACACAGAATAACGGGCAAAGAGAGAGTATGAGAACAGATTAGCGGCTAACATAAAAGGGAACTCAAAAGTCTTTTATAAACATATAAATAGTAAAAGGGTAGTCAAAGGAAGGGTGGGGCCGATTAGGGATCAAAAGGAGATCATCTTGTGGAGGCAGAGGGTGTGGCTGAGGCACTAAATGAGTACTTTGCATCTATCCTCACCAGAGAAGAGGATGCTGCCAATGTAGCAGTAAAGGAGGAGGCAGTAACGATATTGGACAGGATAAAAATAGATAAAGAGGATGTTCTTAAAAGGTTGGCAGTCCTCAAAGTAGAAAAGTCACCCGGTCCGGGTGGGGTGCATCCTAGGTTATTGAGGGAAGGAAGGGTGGACATTGTGGAGGCCCTGGCCACAATCTTCCAATCCTCCTGGGAGTGGTGCCAGAGGACTAGGATTGCAAATGTTTAAAAAAGGGGAGAGAGATAAACCCGTCAGCTACAGGCCAGTCAGCCTAACATTGGTGGTAGGGAAACTTTGAGACATTAATCCGGGACAAAACTAATTGGCATTTGGAAGAGTATGGGCTAATAAATGAAAGTCAACATGGATTTGTTAAAGGCAAATTATGTTTGACTAGCTTGATCGAATTCTTTGATGAAGTAATGGAGAGGGTTGATGTTGTGTATGTGGACTTTCAAAAGGCGATTGACAAAGTACCACAGTAAGCAAAATTAAAGCCCGTGGGATTAAAAGGACAGTGGAAGATGGATACAAGTTTAGCTAAGGGACAGAAAGCAGAGAGTATCCCCCAATCGCATCACCCCCACCCCCTCCAACTCCGTCACAGCCCATACTGTGTTGTGAATTTTGCATATGACGGGATACATGGTTTGGTTTTTCTGAGGGGGGTGGGGAGAGTTGATTTCTCCAATGCTGAACTGACTGGTACATGCAAATCATTAACTTACAGAGGGAACATGGGTGTAAAAACCTGTTTTGCAAGTCAGTAACTTGTGAACAAGTCAACAATTCACAGCAGTTTCCAAACAACTGCAGTCCCACCCGTGACATCCTCCTCTGGGGCCAGAGTCAAAGCTCCCGGCACAAGAATCATAGAATCATAGAAACATAGAAAAATAGGAGCAGGAGTAGGCCATTCGGCCCTTCGAGCCTGCTCCGCTATTCAATATGATCATGGCTGATCCTCTATCTCAATACCATATTCCCGCTCTCTCCCCATACCCCTTGATGCCTTTTGTGTCTAGAAATCTATCTATCTCCTTCTTAAATATATTCAGTGACTTGGCCTCCACAGCCTTCTGTGGTAGAGAATTCCACAGGTTCACCACCCTCTGAGTGAAGAAATTTCTGCTCATCTCAGTCCTAAATGTCCTACCCCGTATCCTGAGACTGTGAGCCCTCGTTCTAGACCCCCCCAGCCAGGGAAAACAGCCTTCCTGCATCCAGTCTGTCTACCCTGTCCGAATTTTTTACGTTTCAATGAGATCCCCTCTCATTGTTCTAAACTCTAGTGAATACAGGCCTCGTCGACCCAATCTCTCCTCATACGACAGTCCTGTCATCCCAGGAATCAGTCTGGTGAACCTACGCTGCACTCCCTCTATGGCAAGTATATCCTTTCTTAGGTAAGGAGACCAAAACTGCACACAGTACTCCAGGTGTGGTCTCACCAAGGCCCTGTATAACTGCAGTAAGACATCCTTGTTCCTGTACTCAAATCCTCTTGCAATGAACGTCAACATATCATTTGCCTTCCTAACTGCTTGCTGCACCTGCATGTTTGCTTTCAGTGACTGATGTACAAGGGCACCCAGGTCCCTTTGTACATCAACATTTCCCAATCTATCACCATTTAAATAATGCTCTACCTTTCTGTTTTTCCTACCGATGTGGATAACTTCACATTTATCCACGTTATACTGCATCTGCCATGTATTTGCCCACTCACTCAACTTGTCTAAATCGCCTTGACGCCACTTTGCATCCTCCTCCCAACTCACAATCCCACCTAGTTTTGTGTCGTCAGCAAACTTGGAAATATTACATTTGGTTCCCTCATCCAAATCATTGATATATATTGTGAATAGCTGGGGCCCAAGCACTGATCCCTGCTGTACCCCACTAGTCACCGCCTGCCACCCTGAAAAAGACCCATTTATTCCTACTCTCTGTTTCCTGTCTGTTAACCAATTTTAAATCCATGCCAGTATATTACCCCCCAATCCCATGTGCTTTAATTTTGCACACGAACCTCTTATGTGGGACTTTATCAAAGGCCTTCTGAAAATCCAAATACACCACATCCACTGGTTCTCCCTTATCTATTCTACCAGTTACATCCTCAAAAAACTCCAGTAGGTTTGTCAAACACGATTTCCCTTTCATAAATCCATGTTGACTTTGTCTAATCCCGTTGATATTTTCTAAGTGTCCTGTTATCACATCCTTTATAATAGACTCTAGCATTTTCCCTACTACTGATGTTAGGCTAACCGGTCTGTAGTTCCCGGTTTTCTCTCCCTCCTTTTTTAAATAGTGGGGTTACATTTGCCACCCTCCAATCTGCAGGTTCTGTTCCATAATCTATAGAATTTTGGAAGATGACAACCAACGCATCCACTATTTCCATGGCTACCTCTTTTAGTACTCTGGGATGCAGATTATCAGGCCCTGGGGATTTATTAGCTTTCAGTCCCATTAATGTCTCCAGCACTATTTTTTTACTAATACTAATTTCCTTTAATTCCTCCTTCTCACTGGACCCTTGGTTCCTTAGCATTTCTGGGAAGTTATTTGTGTCCTCTTCTGTGAAGACAGAACCCAAGTATTTGTTTAATTGCTCAGCCATTTCCTTGTTCCCCATTATAAATTCTCCTGTTTCTGACTGTAAGGGACCTACATTTGTCTTCACTAATCTTTTTCTTTTTACATACTTGTAGAAGCTTTTACAATCCACTTTTATGTTCCTTGCAAGTTTACTCTCATACTCTATTTTTCCCCTTCTTAATCAATCTCTTGGCCCTTTTTTGCTGAATTCTAAAGTGCTCCCAATCCTCAGGCTTGCTACTTTTTCTGGCAACTTTATATGACTCCTCTTTGGATCTAATACTATCCTTAATTTCTTTTGTTAGCCATGGTTGGGCCGCTTTTCCTTTTGTGTTTTTGCGCCAGAAAGGAATTCATGCATTCGTTCCTTAAATGTTAGCCGTTGCCTATCCACCGTCATGCCTTTTAATGAAGCTCCCCAATCTATCATAGCCAACTCACTCCTCATACCTTCGTAGTTTCCTTTGTTTAGATTTAGGACCCTAGTTTCGGATTGGACTTTTTCACTTTCTATCTTAATGAAGAATTCTATCATGTTATGGTCACTCTTCCCTAAAGGACCCCGCACAACAAGATTATTAATTAACCCCTTCTCATTGCACAATACCCAATCTAGGATAGCCTGTTCCCTAGTTGGCTCCTCAACGTACTGATCTAAAAAACCATCTCATACACACTCCAGGAATTCATCCTCCACAGTATTATTGCTAATTTGGTTTGGCCAGTCTATATGTAGATTAAAGTCCTTCCATGATTACTGTAGTACCCTTGTTACATGCATCTCTAATTTCCTGTTTAATGCCGTCCCCTACATTACCACTACTGTTTGGAGGCCTAGAGACAACTCCCACCAATGTTTTTTGCCCCTTGGTGCTTCTTAGCTCCACCCAGACTGATTCGACATCTTGATTTTTCTGAGCCAATAAATATCCTTTCTCACTATTGCTCTGATTTCATCTTTTACTCACAACGCCACCCCACCTCCTTTTCCGGGAACACCAAAACACTCCCAAAAGTACTTTCCTCTTCCCTTGAAACATTGCGTGCCAAGGTGAATATAAAGCTGCTCCTCGCACTCCCATTTTGAGGTCAATAACTAGGGGACATAGATTTAAAGTCATTGGTAGAAGGATTAGAGGGGAGTTGAGAATTTTTTTTACCCAGAAAGTGGTGGGGTTCTGGAACTCACTGCCTGAAAAGGGGGGTAGAGGCAGAAACCCGCATCGCATCTAAAAAGTACTTGGATATGCTCTTGAAGGGCTGTAACCTACAGGGCTACGGACCAAGAGCTGGAAAGTGAGATTAGACTGGAGAGCTCTTTTTCGGCCGTCACAAATGCGATGGGCTGTATGGCCTCCTTCTGTGCCATAAACTTCTATGATTAGAAACATAGAAGATAGGAGCAGGAGTAGGTCATTCGGCCCTTCAAGCCTGCTCCGCCATTCAGTGAGATCATGGCTGATCATCCAAATTCAGTACCCTGTCCCTGCTTTCTCCCCATATCCCTTGATCCCTTTAGCCTTAAGAACTATAAATAACTCCTTCTTGAATATATTTAATGATTTGGCCTCAACTGCCTTCTGTGGTAGAGAATTCCACAGGTTCACCACTCTCTGGGTGAAGAAATTCCTCCTCATCTCAGTGCTAAATGGCTTACCCCTTATCCTTAGACTGTGACCCCTGGTTCTGGACTCCCCCGCCATCGGGAACATCCTTCCTGCATCTAGTCTGTCTAGTCCTGTTAGAATTTTATAAGTTTCAATGAGATCCCCTCTCATTCTTCTAAACTCTAGCGAGTATAAGCCTAATCGACCCAATCTCTCTTCAAACGTCTTCCCTGCCATCCCAGGTATCAGTCTGGTGAATCTTCGCTGCACTCCCTCCATGGCAAGAACATCCTTCCTCAGATAAGGCGACCAAAACTGCACACAATACTCAAGGTGTGGTCTCACCAAGGCCCTGTACAACTGCAGCAAGACATCCCTGCTCCTGTACTCGAATCCTCTCGCTATGAAGGCCAACATACCATTTGCCTTCTTAACCTCCTGCTGCACCTGCATGCTTACCTTCAGCGACTGGTGCACAAGGACACCCAGGTCTCATTGCACCTCCCCTTTTCCCAATCTTTTGCCGTTCAGATAATAATCTGCCTTCCTGTTTTTGCCACCAAAGTGGATAAACTCACATTTATCCACATTATACTGCATCTGCCATGCATTTGCCCACTCACCCAACCTGTCCAAATCATACTGGAGTTTCTCTGCATCCTCCTCACAGCACATATGCCCACCCAGCTTTGTGTTGTCTGCAAACTTGGAGATATTGCATCTAGTTCCCTCGTCTAAATTATTAATATATATTGTGAATAGCTGGGGTCCTAGCACCGATCCCTGCGGTACCCTACTAGTCACTGCCTGCTACTCGGAAAAAGACCCGTTTATTCCAACTCTTTGCTTCCTGTCTGCCAACCAGTTCTCTATCCAAGTCAGTACCTTACCCCCAATCCCATGTGCTTTAACTTTGCATGCTAATCTCTTATGCGGGACCTTGTCGAAAGCCTTCTGAAAGTCCAAATACACCACATCCACTGGTTCTCCCTTATCAATTCTACCAGTTACATCCACTAAAAATTCCAGTTGATTTGTCAAGCATGATTTACCTTTTGTAAATCCATGCTGACTTTGTCTGATCCTGTCAGTTTTCCAAGTGCTCTGCTATTACATCTTTTATAATGGACTCTTGCATTTTCCTCACTACCGATGTCAGGCTTACCGGTCTATAATTCCCCGTTTTCTCTCTACCACCTTTTTTAAATAGTGGGGTTACATTAGCTACCCTCCAATCCATGGGAACTGTTCCAGAGTCTATAGAATTTTGGAAGATGACCAGCAATGCATCTACTATTTCTCGGGCCACTTCCTTAAGTACCCTGGGATGTAGATTATCAGGCCCTGGGGATTTATCGGCCTTCAATCCCGTCAATTTCCCTAACACCATTTCCCTACAAATACTGATTTCATTCAGTTCCTCCCTCTCATTAGACCCTATGTTCCCCGACCTCTTTGGGAGGTTATTTGTGTCCTCCTTTGTGAAGACAGAACCAAAGTATGTATTTAATTGGTCTGCCATTTCTTAGTTCCCCATTGTAAATTCCCCTGATTCTGACTGCAAGGGACCTACGCTTGACTTCACTAATCTTTTTCTCTTCACTGATCTATAGTGGGGAGAGTGAAAATGTGTAGAGAGAGTGATTCCTGTAATGTGTAGAGAGAGTCTACTCTTTGACTCAAAGTCATAACGGCACAGAAGGAGGCCATTTGTCCCATCGAGTCCATGCCGGTTCTCTGTAGAGCAATCCAGTCAGTCCCATTCCCCCGCTCTATCCCTGTAGCCCTGCAAGTTTATTTCCCTCAAGTGCCTATCCAGTCTTCCCTTGAAATCATTTAGTGTCTCTGCTTCCACCACTTCCGTCAGCAGCGAATTCCAGGTCATCACCACTCGCTGCGTAAAAAAGTTTTCCTCACAATCCCCCCTGTATCTCTTGCCCAAAATCTTAAATCTGTGTCCCCTAGTCCTTGTACCATCAACTAGTGGGAACAGCCTTTCCCCGTCTAGCCTATCCAAACCCGTTATAATCTTGTACACCTCTATCATGTCACCCCTCAACCTCCTTTGCTCTAATGAAAACAAATCCAGCTTCTCTAACCTGTCCTTGTAGCGAAGATCCCCCATCACCGGAACCATTCTGGTAAATCTCCTCTGCACCCTCTCAAGGGTCTTCACATCCTTCCTAAAGTGTGGTGACCAGAACTGGACGCAATACTCCAGTTGTGGCCGAACCAGCGCTTTATAAATGTTCAGCATAACTTCTCTACTTTTGTACTCAATACCTCTATTTATGAAGCCCAAGATCCCATATGCTTTGTTAACCACTCTCTCAATATGTCCTGCCACCTTCAGGGACCTATGCACATTAACTCCCAGGCCCCTCTGTCCCTGCACACTCTTTAAAACTGTGCCATTAAGTGTATATTGCCTCTCCTTGTTCCTTCTGCCAAAATGCATCACCTCACACTCTTCTGTATTAAATTCTGTAAGATCTTAATGATCTCTGAGTTCTTGGACAAGACACCAATAGGCAGCAGCCAGTATGTTTGAGCCATAGATCAAGATTTATTAAGCATACAGCGTAATATACTTAATAGGCGATAGTTTTAACGAGTAGCTCGCAGCCCTCGGTCTCTGGAACCTCTCGGACACAGATGATGTAATCTTAAGTCTGTTCCTTCTCGCAGTACGTCTGTGTAAAGTTGTTCTTTGAGTATCGAGGTTTTAACCCTTTTCTTATCAAAAGTTGGTTTGGTCAGTGTCCATATATGGTCTTTAACAAAATCACCTTTTTTAATTGGTTCTAATGGTCAGGTTAAGGCTAGTAACCTGGCCACTCCTTTTCCAGTACTTTTCCCCTAACTCTGCTCCACTGTCGTGTTATATTGTTTATAGCTTTTCACCCCATTGGAATTTACCATATCTCTTTCATTTCATTGTCTCTCTGGTACAAGGCCTTTATACCAAAGGCCCATATCAGCGCTGTTTCACTTGTCTTGAGGTATCCAGACTATCTCACTTTAATCTACCAGATCAATACCTTATATCCATGATCTCTCTCATTTTATGTCCTTATACTAATTATTTTTTAAAATATCTTTGCAATAAGTTTTGTTAAGCGAATTCTAATTTCTACTTAGCATCATTTAACCTTCACTCGCAGCCTGTGGCTGTTTGTTATCAGAACTTAGTCAAAACTGCTTTTGACTGTCTTTGCAGCTGCATTTTGAACAAGTCTTAGCTTTTTAGTTACCCAGGAGTAATTATGGGTAATATTATTTATGGGAAATATGATTCTTGTCTACTAAACATTAGCCTTTCGTACAATTCCATCTGCCCATTTTACTAGCCTTTCTATGTCCTGTTGCAGTCGATTGGTATCATCATCACTATTTGCCACACCCCCAAGTTTGATGTCATCGGCAAATTTAGAAATTCTACTCTGTATTCCAATATCCAGGTCATTTATATGTATCAATAAAAGCAGTGGCCCCAGCACTGACCCTTGGGGAACACCACTGTCTACCATCCTCCAGTCTGAAAAACAGCCATTTACCACAACTCGCTGTTTTCTGTCCTTAAACCAATTCCTTATCCAAGCTGCCACTGACCCACCTATTCCATGAGCCTCAATTTTGTTAATCAGCCTTCTATATGGTACTTTGTCAAACGCCTTCCAAAAATCCATGTAGACAACATCCATTGCATTCCCTTCATTAATCCTCTGTTACTTCATCAAAAAATTCAATTAGATTAGTCAAACACGATCTGCCTTTTACAATTCCATGTTGGCTCTCCTTAATTAGCTTAAACCTCTCCAAGTGCCCATTAATTTTTTCCTTGATTATTGTTTCTGAAACTTTATCACCAGAGTCTGGCTTTGGAGAGTTTCCAGGGACCTTATCAGAATAGGAACATAAATGCCCTGCCCTGTGAGACTGGGCCCATTCCCTGGTGCTCTGCTCTGTGGGACTGGGCCCTTTCCTGGTGTCCTGTGGGACTGGGCCCTTCCCCTCGGCGCTCTTTATACCGCTGCTCCCGCTCTTGGCGCTCTTTGTGCCGCTGCTCCTGCTCTCGTCCTGTAATGTGGAGAGAGCGCGAGAGTGCTGTAATGTGGAGAGAGCGCGAGTCCTGTAATGTGGAGAGCGCGAGTCCTGTAATGTGGAGAGCGCGAGAGTGCTGTAATGTGGAGAGAGCGCGAGTCCTGTAATGTGGAGAGCGCGAGTCCTGTAATGTGGAGAGCGCGAGTCCTGTAATGTGGAGAGCGCGAGTCCTGTAATGTGGAGAGCGCGAGTCCTGTAATGTGGAGAGCGCGAGTCCTGTAATGTGGAGAGCGCGAGTCCTGTAATGTGGAGAGCGCGAGTCCTGTAATGTGGAGAGCGCGAGTCCTGTAATGTGGAGAGCGCGAGTCCTGTAATGTGGAGAGCGCGAGTCCTGTAATGTGGAGAGCGCGAGTCCTGTAATGTGGAGAGCGCGAGTCCTGTAATGTGGAGAGCGCGAGTCCTGTAATGTGGAGAGCGCGAGTCCTGTAACGTGGAGAGCGCGAGTCCTGTAACGTGGAGAGCGCGAGTCCTGTAACGTGGAGAGCGCGAGTCCTGTAACGTGGAGAGCGCGAGTCCTGTAACGTGGAGAGCGCGAGTCCTGTAACGTGGAGAGCGCGAGTCCTGTAACGTGGAGAGCGCGAGTCCTGTAACGTGGAGAGCGCGAGTCCTGTAACGTGGAGAGCGCGAGTCCTGTAACGTGGAGAGCGCGAGTCCTGTAACGTGGAGAGCGCGAGTCCTGTAACGTGGAGAGCGCGAGTCCTGTAACGTGGAGAGCGCGAGTCCTGTAACGTGGAGAGCGCGAGTCCTGTAACGTGGAGAGCGCGAGTCCTGTAACGTGGAGAGCGCGAGTCCTGTAACGTGGAGAGCGCGAGTCCTGTAACGTGGAGAGCGCGAGTCCTGTAACGTGGAGAGCGCGAGTCCTGTAACGTGGAGAGCGCGAGTCCTGTAACGTGGAGAGCGCGAGTCCTGTAACGTGGAGAGCGCGAGTCCTGTAACGTGGAGAGCGCGAGTCCTGTAACGTGGAGAGCGCGAGTCCTGTAACGTGGAGAGCGCGAGTCCTGTAACGTGGAGAGCGCGAGTCCTGTAACGTGGAGAGCGCGAGTCCTGTAACGTGGAGAGCGCGAGTCCTGTAACGTGGAGAGCGCGAGTCCTGTAACGTGGAGAGCGCGAGTCCTGTAACGTGGAGAGCGCGAGTCCTGTAACGTGGAGAGCGCGAGTCCTGTAACGTGGAGAGCGCGAGTCCTGTAACGTGGAGAGCGCGAGTCCTGTAACGTGGAGAGCGCGAGTCCTGTAACGTGGAGAGCGCGAGTCCTGTAACGTGGAGAGCGCGAGTCCTGTAACGTGGAGAGCGCGAGTCCTGTAACGTGGAGAGCGCGAGTCCTGTAACGTGGAGAGCGCGAGTCCTGTAACGTGGAGAGCGCGAGTCCTGTAACGTGGAGAGCGCGAGTCCTGTAACGTGGAGAGCGCGAGTCCTGTAACGTGGAGAGCGCGAGTCCTGTAACGTGGAGAGCGCGAGTCCTGTAACGTGGAGAGCGCGAGTCCTGTAACGTGGAGAGCGCGAGTCCTGTAACGTGGAGAGCGCGAGTCCTGTAACGTGGAGAGCGCGAGTCCTGTAACGTGGAGAGCGCGAGTCCTGTAACGTGGAGAGCGCGAGTCCTGTAACGTGGAGAGCGCGAGTCCTGTAACGTGGAGAGCGCGAGTCCTGTAACGTGGAGAGCGCGAGTCCTGTAACGTGGAGAGCGCGAGTCCTGTAACGCGGAGAGCGCGAGTCCTGTAACGCGGAGAGCGCGAGTCCTGTAACGCGGAGAGCGCGAGTCCTGTAACGCGGAGAGCGCGAGTCCTGTAACGCGGAGAGCGCGAGTCCTGTAACGCGGAGAGCGCGAGTCCTGTAACGCGGAGAGCGCGAGTCCTGTAACGCGGAGAGCGCGAGTCCTGTAACGCGGAGAGCGCGAGTCCTGTAACGCGGAGAGCGCGAGTCCTGTAACGCGGAGAGCGCGAGTCCTGTAACGCGGAGAGCGCGAGTCCTGTAACGCGGAGAGCGCGAGTCCTGTAACGCGGAGAGCGCGAGTCCTGTAACGCGGAGAGCGCGAGTCCTGTAACGCGGAGAGCGCGAGTCCTGTAACGCGGAGAGCGCGAGTCCTGTAACGCGGAGAGCGCGAGTCCTGTAACGCGGAGAGCGCGAGTCCTGTAACGCGGAGAGCGCGAGTCCTGTAACGCGGAGAGCGCGAGTCCTGTAACGCGGAGAGCGCGAGTCCTGTAACGCGGAGAGCGCGAGTCCTGTAACGCGGAGAGCGCGAGTCCTGTAACGCGGAGAGCGCGAGTCCTGTAACGCGGAGAGCGCGAGCCCTGTAACGCGGAGAGCGCGAGCCCTGTAACGCGGAGAGCGCGAGCCCTGTAACGCGGAGAGCGCGAGCCCTGTAACGCGGAGAGCGCGAGCCCTGCAACGCGGAGAGCGCGAGCCCTGCAACGCGGAGAGCGCGAGCCCTGCAACGCGGAGAGCGCGAGCCCTGCAACGCGGAGAGCGCGAGCCCTGCAACGCGGAGAGCGCGAGCCCTGCAACGCGGAGAGCGCGAGAGAGTGCTGCAACGCGGAGAGAGAGAGAGAGTGCTGCAACGCGGAGAGAGAGAGAGAGTGCTGCAACGCGGAGAGAGAGAGAGTGCTGCAACGCGGAGAGAGAGAGAGTGCTGCAACGCGGAGAGAGAGAGAGTGCTGCAACGCGGAGAGAGAGAGAGTGCTGCAACGCGGAGAGAGAGAGTTGCAACGCGGAGAGAGAGAGCTGTAATGTGCAGGGAGAGAGAGAGAGTCCTGTGACGTAACTTTTGTCCAATGCAACTTGTAATTTGAAAGGTGGCAGAGCTAATTTTGTCCCTGGGGTTTCAATGCTGATAGGCTCGTGGAGCGGGTGGAAGATGAGAAAGTGACGCACTGGTTAAATAAGGACAGTATTTGAAGGCACCATCTCAGCAGCAGATAAATTTAGCTTTCCTAAAGGAGGGCATTAGGAGGCTGTGGCTTCTGAGCACAGATCATTCAACATGTAAACTCCCAGTCAATTCCCAAACCTGACAGTGGTGTAAATATAGCATGAAATCATTTGGAGGGTTTCTGCGCACACTTCCCAAACTCCTATGTTCACACTTTGTCGGCTGAAGTGGAAAAAATCCTTGCCTTCACACCCAGAAATGCTAGGGAACCAAGGGTCCAGTGAGAAGGAGGAATTAAAGGAAATTAGTATTAGTAAAAAAATAGTGCTGGAGAAATTAATGGGACTGAAAGCTGATAAATCCCCAGGGCCTGATAATCTGCATCCCAGAGTACTAAAAGAGGTAGCCGTGGAAATAGTGGATGCATTGGTTGTCATCTTCCAAAATTCTATAGATTATGGAACAGTTCCTGCAGATTGGAGGGTGGAAAATGTCACCCCACGATTTAAAAAAGGAGGGAGAGAGAAAACAGGGAACTACAGATGGGAAAATGCTGGAGTCTATTATAAAGGATGTGATAACAGGACACTTAGAAAATATCAACGGGATTAGACAAAGTCAACATGGATTTGTGAAATGTTTGACAAACCTACTGGAGTTTTTTGAGGATGTAACTGGTAGAATAGATAAGGGAGATCCAGTGGATGTGGTGTATTTGGATTTTCAGAAGGCCTTTGATAAAGTCCCACATAAGAAGTTAGTGTGCAAAATTAAAGCACATGGGATTGGGGGTAATATACTGGCATGGATTGAAAATTGGTTAACAGACAGGAAACAGAGAGTAGGAATAAATGGGTCTTTTTCAGGGTGACTAGTGGGGTACCGCAGGGATCAGTGCTTGGGGCCCCAGCTATTCACAATATATATCAATGATTTGGATGAGGGAACCAAATGTAATATTTCCAAGTTTGCTGACGACACGAAACTAGGTGGGATTGTGAGGAGGATGCAAAGAGGCTTCAAGGCGATTTAGACAAGTTGAGTGAATAGGCAAATACATGGCAGATGCAGTATAACGTGGATAAATGTGAAGTTATCCACTTCGGTAGGAAAAACAGAAAGGCAGAGTATTATTTAAATGGTGCTAGATTGGGAAATGTTGATGTACAAAGGGACCTGGGTGTCCTTGTATACCAGTCACTGAAAGCAAACATGCAGGTGCAGCAAGCAGTTAGGAAGGCAAATGGTATGTTGGCCTTCATTGCAAGAGGATTTGAGTACAGGAGCAAGGATGTCTTACTAGTTATACAGGGCCTTGGTGAGACCACACCTGGAGTACTGTGTGCAGTTTTGGTCTCCTTACCTAAGAAAGGATATACTTGCCATAGAGGGAGTGCAGCGAAGGTTCACCAGACTGATTCCTGGGATGGCAGGACTGTCGTATGAGGAGAGATTGGGTCGACTAGGCCTGTATTCGCTAGAGTTTAGAAGAATGAGCGGGGATCTCATTGAAACATATAAAATTCTGACAAGTCTGGACAAACTAGATGCAGGAAGAATGTTCCCGATGGTCGGAGAGTCCAGAACCAGGGGTCATAATCTAAGGATAAGGGGTAAGCCATTTAGGACAGAAATGAGGAAGAATTTCTTCACCGAGAGTGGTGAACCTGTGGAATTCTCTACCACAGAAGGCTGTGGAGGCCAAGTCACTGAATATATTTAAGAAGGAGATAGATAGATTTCTAGACACACAAGGCATCAAGGGGTATGGGGAGAGAGTGGGAATATGGTATTGAGATAGAGGATCAGCCAAGTGAATGGCGGAGCAGGCTCGAACGGCCTACTCCTGCTCCTATTTTTCTATCTTTCTATGTTCTATTTGATCAGTGATACAATCAGGGACCGAGGCGCTGTGTCCGTACATCGCATAGCTGGTTCTTCAGCCCAGTTCCCTCTATGTGTAAAGAAAACTGAGCGTTTAAGCAGCCGCCTTCTGAGCAATCAACCTCAATCTTCCGTGACTAGTCGGGGAGGGACTGGCGAGATGGAGGACACATTTATTCGGTGCTACCTACATCGGCACATCTGTCCAACCGTGTTTACTGGAGCAACACCGATCCTCTTCAAACACGTGGTGCGGGAACGTTTGAAGCCTAACCCCACAGGGAGGCTCGGGTCTTCCTGTGAGGCCCACATGGAGCGATCTACCTCACTCAAACAATCCAACCGCGTCTTGCTTCCTTACAGTACCTTTAACATACCGAATGTTTGGTGCTTTACAAAAGCAAGTTGCACAAGGCACTTTACAGAGAAACTGCCAGGGAAAGAGGGAATTATGATGAGTTGAAGGCTTGGGAGAAAAGATGGGCTTGCAGAAAGGAAGAGTAGAGAAGAGAGGAGGGAGGCATTTCCAGAGAGCACAGTCCAGGTGGCAGAAAGCTGCAGCAGTGGTGAGGTGGAGGGATGTAAAGGACTCCATAGTCATGAGGCTGACGATACTGGAAGGAAGGGAATCCTGGAAGAGGTTGCAGGTTGGGTGGAGCCAGGCCAGGAGAGATTTGAAGACAAGGATGAGGAATTTAACTTTGGGCCAATGTGTGGCTGCGAGGATGGACACGCTGGAGCAGCCAGCAGGCAGTGCGTGCAGTGGACAAGAAGCTGCATTCTGGGCAAACACGTGATGAATAGACGCATCATGTTGAAAATGGCACCAACAGGCCATATCTGCCGCCTTATTCCCTGCATTACAACAGTGACTACACTTCAAAAGTACTTCATCGGCCCCAAAGCGCTTTACAGCCAATGATACGTGTAAAAAAAAGAAAAATTTAAATTTGTGTGCGGTCCCTTTAACTGGCTGCGCGGCCCATTCAAATTTTCATGCATGCGTGGTTTTTTCCATTGAAAAGCCGGTGAACGGCCTGCGTGGTACCGGGAACTTTGGGATGCCCTACAGTTGTGAAAGACGCTATATCAATGCAAGTCTTTTGTTATATCTGCTCTCTTATCTAACCTAGTGATTTTATAAAAGGGCTAACCATTAGAGTAAAAAAAAAACTTGCTATTACCATCAAAGATCACAAAGTACAGCAGTTGCTGAATGATCGCCGGGTGTCAGACACTCCGCACAGCTATTGAATATTGCTTTCGAAAAAGTGAGACTTCTGCTCCAAATCCAAGTCTTGGCCCGCGTTACTTTGCTGCAGGGACTCGTCCTCTCGACACTGCACAGCAGATTCCACAGACACACAATATTCACACAGCATCGAAAGCCATGATGTGATTATTTATGGCAATGTCCAAGAAACATCAGTGCCTATTGGTGTGTACAGGCTGGGCCAGTATAGGGCGACTTCCGTATGGGGCGAGAGGCCAGTCCCGTATTATAGGCCTTTCTCTCTCTCTCTACACACTCTCGCTCTCCCCATTCACAATGGGAGTGTGAGGAGCAGCTTTATATTCACCTTGGCACGCAATGTTTCAAAGGGAAGAGGAAAGTACTTTTGGGAGTGGTGTTGTGTTCCCGGGTGATACTTGTGCCGGGAGCTTTGACTCTGGCCCCAGAGGAGGATCTTACGGGTGGGATTGCAGATGTTTGGAAACTGCTGTGAAGTGTTGACTTGTTCACCAGTTTTTGTGTGAACAGGCATCCTTGGTCAGTTACTGACTTGCAAAACAGGTTTTTACACCCATGTTCCCTCTGTAAGTTAATGATTTGCAGTAAGTTCCGTGTTCGAGAGATCAACTCTCCCCACCCCCCTCAAAAAAAAACATGTACCCCGTCATATGTCACATGCAAAATGCACAACACAGTATGGGTTGGGGAGGGGCCTGTGACGGGGTTGGAGGGAGGGGGATGTGGTAGGTGGGGTGGACTGTGACCGAGTTCGGAGTGGGAACTTGCATTTATATAGCACCTTTAACGACCTCAGAACGTCCCAAAGCGATTCACAGCCAATTAAGTACTTTTGAAGTGTCGTCACTGTTGCATTGTAGGAAACACATGCCAATTTGTGCACAGCAAGCTCCCACAAAGAGCAATGAGATAAATAACCAGATAATCTGTTTTTAGTGACGTTGGTCGAATGATAAATATTGAGTCATAGTCATTACAGCACAGAAGGAGGCCATTCGGCCCATTGAGTCCATGCCGGTTCTCTGTAGAGCAATCCAGTCAGTCCCATTCCCCCGCTCTATCCCTGTAGCCCTGCAAGTTTATTTCCCTCAAGTGCCTATCCAATTTCCTTTTGAAATCATTGATCGTCTCCGCTTCCACCACCCTCGTCGGCAGTGAGTTCCAGGTCATTACCATTCGCTGCGTAAAAAAGTTCTTCCTCACATCCCCCTGTATCTCTTGCCCAAAACCTTAAATCTGTGTCCCCTAGTCCTTGTACCATCAGCTAATGGGAACAGCCTTTCTCTGTCTACCTTATCCAAACCCGTCATAATCTTGTACATCTCTATCAAATCTCCCCTCAACCTCCTTTGCTCCAAGGAGAACAACCCCAGCTTCTCCAACCTAACCTTGTAGCTAAAATCCCTTATCCCTGGAACCATTCTGGTAAATCACCTCTGCACCCTCTCAAGGATCTTTACATCCTTCCTAAAGTGTGGTGACCAGAACTGGACGCAATACTCTAGTTGTGGCCGAACCAGAGCTTTATAAAGGTTCAGCATAACTTCCCTGCTTTGGTACTCAATACCTCTATTTATCAATGATGTGGAGATGCCGGTGTTGGACTGAGGTGGACAAATGTGAGAAGTCACACAACACCAGGTTATAGTCCAACAGTTTTATTTGAAATCACAAGCTTTCGGAGCGCTGCTCCTTCGTCAGGTGAAGTACATCTCTTCACTTCACCTGACGAAGGAACAGCGCTCCGAAAGCTTGTGATTTCAAATAAAACTGTTGGACTATAACCTGGTGTTGTGCGACTTCTCACATCTATTTATCACGCCCAAGTAGTGATTTGCTAACTACTCTCTCAATATGTCCTGCCACCTTCAAAGATCTATGCACATGAACCCCCAGGTCCCTCTGTCCCTGCACACTCTTTAGAACTGTGCCATTAAGTCTATATTGCCTCTTCCTATCCCTTCTGCCAAAATGCATCACCTCACACTTGGCTAGGACACCGGGGAGAACTCCCCTGCTCTACTTCCAATAGTGCCGTGGGATCTTTTACATCTACCTGAGAGAGCAGACGGGGCCTCGGTTTAACGTCTCATCCAAAGGACGGCCCCCCCGACAGTGCAGCACTCCCTCAGTACTGCCCCTCCGACAGTGCAGCTCTCCCTCAGTACTGTACTGGAGTATCAGCCTGGATTATGTGCTCAATCTCTGGAGTGGTGGGGTGGGACTTGCTCCTGCTGGGGTGGGGGTCAGGCAGTCGCCAGCTGAACTCAAAAGCGAAATACTGCGGCCGCTGGAAATCTGGAATAAAAACAAAATGCTGGAAATACTCAGCAGTTCAGGCAGCGTCTGTGGAGAGAGAAACAGAGTTAACGTTTCAGGTCGATGACCTTTCGTCGTTTTTGCGTCAAATTTTGTCTGATAAAGTCCCTCAGACTCGCAGAATTGTGGCCTGATTTTGTTCAACTTAACCTTTTGTCATTTGAAAATACCTGACGGGGGATTTTTTTCTGTTGCAGGTCAGCGATTTTGGTGACACCACGAACTGGCCCACACCCGGTGAAATCGTCAATAACAAGGTATTACTGGGCCCGAGTTTCCTCACTTTGTAACTTTTATTGTTGGCGAATTGTCAGAGCTGGGAGTTGAGGATACAGGTCTGCCGAAACACAGCTGAATTTCTGAGGTCACATCCCTGGGGTTAACATGACCAAGTTAGCCTGGTATTGGTGTCAATAAGACTGCAATAATTACCTCCTGGGTGGGAAGGGAGACGGTTTTAGGTTTGAAGAATCACAGTGGGTTTACACTGTATTGAGAGCTAACTCAGAACAGGAGTAGGCCATTCAGCCCCTCGAGCCTGTTCCGCCATTCAGTGAGATCATGGCTGATCTGTATCATAACTCCATCACCTGCCTTGGCTCCATATCCTTTAATACCCTTGGCTAGCAAAGATTTATTCATCTCAGATTTAAAATTATTAATTGAGCTAGCATCTACTGCTTTTTGTGGGAGGTGTTTCCTAACTTCTCTCCTGAACGGCCTGGCTCTGATTTCAAGGTTCTGTCCCCTTATCCTAGACTCCCCCACCAGTGGAAAAAGTTTCTCTCTATCTATTTTGATATGTTAATGACCTGCACTTGGGTATACAGGACATAATTACAAAGTTTCTACATTCTTTCAAAATCCTAAAAACCGCAATCAAATCGCCCCTTAACCTTCTATATTCCAGGGAATACAAGCCTAGTTTACATCGAGTCTACAGCACAGAAATAGGCCACTTGGACCAACTGGTCTGTGCCGGCGTTTATGCTCAACACGAGCCTCCTCCCATCCTACTTCATCTCACCCTATCAGCATACCCTTCTATTCTTTTCTCCTTCATGTATTTATCTGGCTTCCCCTTAAATGCATGTATGCTATTCGCCTCAACCACTCCCTGTGGTAGAGAGTTCCACATTCTCACCACTCTCTGGGTAAAGAAGTTTCTCCTGAATTCCCTATTGGATTTATTAGTGACTATCTTATATTTATGGCCCCTAGTTTTTGACTCTCCCACAAGTGGAAACATCTCTACATCCACTGTATCAAACCTCTTCACCGTTTTAAAGACCTCTATTAGCTTACCTCTCCGCCTTCTCTTTTCTCGAGAAAAGAGCCCCAGCCTGTTCAGTCTTTCCTGATGGTTATTCCCTCTCAGTTATGGTATCATCCTTGTGAATCTTATTTGCACCTTCTCCAGTGCCTCTATAACCTTCTTATAATATGGAGCCCAGAACGGTCCACAGCGCTCCAAGTGTGGTCTAACCAAGGTTCTATACAAGTTTAACATAACTTCTCTGCTTTTTAATTCTATTCCTCTAGAAATGAACCCAGTGCTTGGTTTGCTTTTTTTAATGGCCTTATTAACCTGTGTCGCTACTTTGTGATTTGTGAATCTGTTCCCCTCGATCCCTTTGCTCCTCCACCCCATTTAGACTCTTATTATCCAAGCAGTATGTGGCCTCTTTATTTTTCCGACCAAAATGCACTACATCATACTTAACTACAGTGAAATTCATTTGCCAATTGAATACCCATGCTGCAAGTTTATTAATGTCTCCTTGTATTTTGTCGCATTCTTCCTCTGAACCACACCCCCCAATTTGGTGCCGTCCGCAAATTTAGAAATTTACATCGGATTACATCGGATATACGGCACAGAAACAGGCCATTCGGCCCAACCAGTCCGTGCCGGTGTTTATGCTCCACTCGAGCCTCCTCCCATCTTTCCTCATCTAAATCTATCATTATAACCCTCTATTCCCTTCGCCCTCATATGCTTGTCTAGCCTCCCCTTAAATGCCTCTATACTATTCACTTCAACCACTCCCTGTGGTAGCGAGTTCCACATTCTCACCACTCTCTGGGTAAAGAAGTTTCTTCTGAATTCCCTATTGGATTTCTTGGTGACTATCTTATATTGATGGCCTCTAGTTATGTTCTTCCCCACAAGTGGAAACACTCTCTCTGTATCCACTCTATCAAAACCTTTCATAATTTTAAAGACCTCTATTAGGTCACCCCTCAGCCTTTTTTCAAGAGAAAAGAGACCCAGCCTGTTCATCCTTTCCTGATATGTATACCCTCGCATTTCTGGTATCACCCTTGTAAATCTTCTCTGCAACCTCTCCAGTGCCTCTATATCCTTTTTATAATATGGCGACGAGAACTGCATGCAGTACTCCAAGTGTGGTCTAACCAAGGTTCGATACAGGTTTAGCATAACTTCCCCACTTTTCAATTCTATACCGAAAGCCAAGAAGAGTATAGAAATTGCAGGGGTGAAATTAAAAAGTAAATTAGGAAAACAAAGAGAGGGCATGAAAAAATATTGGCAAGTAAAATCAAGGAAAACCCAAAGATGTTTTATAAATACATTAAGAGCACGAGGATAACTAAAGTAAGAGTAGGGTCTATTAGGGACCATAAAGGTAACCTGTGTATGGAAGTGGAAGACATCGGTTTGGTTCTTAATGAATACTTTGCGTCTGTTTTCACAAAAGAGAGGGATGATGCAGACATTGCAATCAGGGAGGAGGAGTGTGAAATATTAGATGAAATAAACAGTGAAAGAGAAAGTATTAAAGGGTTTAGCATCTTTGAAAGTGGATAAAACCCCAGGCCTGGTTAAAATGTATCCCAGACTGTTAAGAGAAGTAAGCGAGGAAATAGCAGAGGCTCTGACCATCATTTTCTAATCCTCTCTGGCTACAGGTGTGGTGCTAGAGGACTGCTAACGTGGTACCGTTGTTCAAAAAGGAAGAAAGGGATAGACGGAGTAATTACAGGCCAGTCAGCCTAACCTCGGTGGTGGGAAAACATTGGAAAAAATTCTGAGGGACAGGATAAATCTTCATTTAGAAAGACACGGATTAATCAGGGACAGTCAGCATGGATTTGTTATGGGAAGGTCGTGACTGACTAACTTGATTGAATTTTTTGAGGAGGTGACAAGGAGGGTCGATGAGGGTAGTGCGTTTGATGTAGTGTATATGGACTTTAGCAAGGCTTTTGATAAGGTCCCGCATTGCAGACTGGTAACGAAAGTAATAGCCCATGGGATCCAAGGCAAAGTGGCAAGTTAGATCCAAAATTGGCTCAGAGGCAGGAAACAAAGGGGAATGGTCGAAGGGTGTTTTTGTGACTGAAAGGCTGTTTCCAGTGGGGTTCTGCAAGGCTCAGTACTGGGTCCTTTGCTTTTTGTGGTATATATCAATGATTTGGACTTGAATGTAGGAAGTATGATTAAGAAGTTTGCAGATGATTCAAAAATTGGCTGTGTGGTTGATAAAGAAGAAGAAAGCTGCAGACTGCAAAAGATATCAATGGACTGGTCAGGTGGGCAGAACAGTGGCAAATGGAATTCAATCCGGAGAAGTGTGAGCTAATGCATTTGGGGAGGGCTAACAAGGAAAGGGAATACACAATAAATGGTAGGACACTGAGAATTGCAGAAGATCAGAGGGACCTTGGAGTGCATGTCCACAGATCCCTGAAGGTAGCAGGACAGGTAGATAAGGTGGTTAAGAAGGCATACGGGATACTTGCCTTTATTAGCCGAGGTATAGATTATAAGAACAGGGAGGTTATGCTTGAACTGCATAAAACACTAGTTAGGCCACAGCTAGAATACTGGGTCCAGTTCTGGTCACCACATTACAGGAAGGATGTGATTGCACTAGAGAGGGTACAGAGGAGATTTATGAGGATGTTGCCTGGGCTGGGGAATTTTAGCTATGAGTAAAGATTGGATAGGCTAGGGTTGTTTTCTTTGGAACAGAGGAGGCTGAGGGGAGACCTAATTGAGGTGTATAAAATTATGAAGCGCCGAGATAGAGTTGGATAGGAAGGACCTATTTCCCTTAGCAGAGGGGTCGATAATCGGGGCATAGATTTAAAGTAATTGCTAGAAGGATTAGAGGGGATTTGAGGAGAAATGTTTTCACCCAGAGGGTGGTGGGGGTCTGGAACTCACTGCCTGAAAGGGTGGTAGAGGCAGAGACCCTCATATTTAAAAAGTACTTGAAGTGCCATAACCTACAAGACTACGGACCAAGTGCTGGAAAGTGGGATTAGGCTGGATAGCTCTTTGTCGGCCGGCACGGACAAGATGGGCCAAATGGCCTCCTTCTGTGCTGTAAATTTCTATGATGTACTTAATGTATGCCTCTTTCCTTACCCTGAATTGTTCCCTTATGGCTTTATTCATCCATGGAGTCTCATTAGTGTTTAGTTTGTTCTTTCCTTTTAGCAAAATATATTGTACCTGCACTCTGTTGAACACTATTTTAAATGTTTCCCATTGCTGTTCTACATTGTTGTTTGCCAATATTGTTGCCCATTTTATTTTCCCAAGTTCTGTTCTCAGCCCCTCAAAATCAGCTTTTCTCCAATCTATTACCCTGGTTTTTGTCATACTTATGTCCTTCTCAATTATCATCTTAAAGCGTGTTATATTATGGTCACTATTGCCTAGATGTTCCCCTACTTTTACTTCTCTTATCTGCTCTGGTTCATTCCCCATTACTAGATCCAATAGCGAATCCTCCCTTGTTGGGCTTTTTACATATTGGGTTAGAAAGGAGTCCTGTACAGGAGTCCTGGCGCAGCGTGGACCAGCAGCGGGGTCGGGGCCCAGGGAAGGTGCGGCACGGGCCAACAGCGAGGTCGGGAGGACCACGATGCATCCTACGAAACCCAGGCAGAGAGGACCTACGGGAAGGAGGGAGGAGGACAGTAGGAGTGTGTTTGTGTGTGTGTGCTAGGCCAATGTAGCAGAGCCTGGTCTCCAATTGTCTTGGATCCCCTTGCCATTGGACCAAGACCTTGCTCTGTCAAACCCGTGTGGTAGCTGGTGTGTAACGGCCACCCCATGTTAAATAATTCGCGCACAGGCAGCTTCCACCCTTTAAAATGAAGTTCGGGACCTGGAACACCAGGACCCTCATGGACAACCCCAACAGTGACGGACTGGAACGTCGTACTGCTATTGTTGCCCGGGAGCTCAGACATTTCGACATTAACATTGCTGCCCTAAGTAAGCCCTGGCGGGCAGGGGAAGGCCAGCTCAAGGAGCAAGGCGGTGGCTACACCTTCTGGAAAGGCAAACCTGAAGAAGAACGCCGCCTCCATGGGGTAGGCTTCGCCATAAAAAATGAATTAGTTGGCATCTCAGAGACTCCCCCTGCGGTATAAACGAGCGCCTCATGACTCTTCGGCTCACCCTCGCCCGGAACCAGTGCGCTACGGTCATCAGTGCGTACGCCCCAACACTGGAAGCCACAGGCGAGACCAAAGAGGAATTCTCCAGCGTCGAACAATCCCTGTCCTAAGTCCCAACGGGTGACAAGCTGATCCGCCTTGGTGACCTTAACGCCTGAGTTGGAAAGGACACAGACCTCTGGGGCGGTGTGATCGGCAGAGAGGGGGTAGGGAAAGCCAACTACAATGGTACCCTCCTCCTGTCGAAATGCTTAGAAGATGGCCTTGTCATAACCAACACCTTGTTCCGTCAGAGAGACAAGTACAAGGCTTCATGGCAGCACCCTCGCTCCAAGCACTGGCATCTGCTGGACTACGTCATCGTCTGAGCGAGGGACCGCAAGAATGTCCGCATCACCTGCACCATGACAGGAGCTGACAACTGCTCGACAAATCACCGCCTAATCCGCTCTGTCATCTCCATCAACGTAGCCCCAAAACAGCAGTGGCAACAGAAGCAATGCCGCAGGAAAATCAACGCAGGAGCACTCAAAGATCCTGCTAAGAAAGCCCTATTCAGCCTGCGCCTCACAACCAACCTGACGACTCCCAGTGATTCAGAGACAGAGTATCCACAGCGCCTGGTCTGTACTCAAGGCCTCCATAATCAGCACCTGTGAAGAGACGCTCGGTCACTTGACCAGGAAACACCAAGACTGGTTCGACGAGAATGACCAGGAGATCGAGGAGCTGATAAGCCACAAGCGCAAGGCATTCCTGATCAGAAAACAGCAATACAACTCGAGAGCAAGAAAGCAGCTCTACAGACGCCTGAAAGCCGAGGTCCAACAAAAAACTTGCGACCTAAAGAACAGATGGTGGGTGGAGGAAGCGCAGGAGATCCAGCAGCTAGCCGACAACCACGATGTGCGCGGATTCTTAAGCGCAGTCAAGGCCACCTACGGCCCAAGCACCCAAGGTCCTACCCCACTGCGGGCCAAGAACGGAGAGGTACTCATCAAGGACAGGGAGGCAGTCAGTGCCTGCTGGAAGGAGCACTTCGAAGATCTCCTTAGCCGAGACTCTGTCTTCGACGCGAGTGTCCCCAACTCCATCCCGCAGCATGCTACCCGCCACCATCTCAGCACAACCCCAGCCCTGCAAGAGGTTGAAAAGGCCATCCGACAACTGAAGAACAACAAGGCCTCAGGAGCAGATGGAATCCCCGCCGAGGCACTAAAGCATGGCGGAGAAGCACTACTGGGGCGAATTCATGAACTCATTTCTCTTATCTGGAAGGAGGAGAGCTTGCCAGGGGATCTCAGACGCCGTAATTGTGGAGTGTCCTCCTCAAATTCGGCTGCACCTCAAAAGTTTGTCACCATCCTCCGCCTGCTTCACAACAACATGCAAGCCGTGATCCTGACCAACGGTTCCACCACAGACCCAATTCATGTACGGACTGGGGTCAAGCAAGGCTGCGTCATCACACCAACGCTCTTCTCGATCTTCCTTGCTGCAATGCTCCATCTCACCCTCAGTAAGCTCCCCGCTGGAGTGGAGCTAATTTACAGAACAAACGGGAAACTCTTCAACCTCCATCGCCTCCAGTCCAGACCCAAGGTCGTCCCATCCGTTGTCATCGAATTACAGTATGCAGACGACGCTTGCGTCTGCGCACACTGAGGTCGAACTCCAAACCATCGTCAACACCTTCACCGAAGCGTACGAGAGCATGGGCCTTACACTAAACATCCGTAAGACAAAGGTCCTCTACCAACCTGCCCCCGCCACACAGTACTGCCCCCCCCCCCCCCCCCCCCCCCCCGATTATCAAAATCCACGACAAGGCCTTGGACAACGTGGACCACTTTCCATACCTCGGGAGCCTACTGTCAACAAGGCCAAACGTCGATGACAAAGTCCAACACCGCTTTCAGTTTGCTAGTGCAGCCTTCGGTCGCCTGAAGAAGAGAGTGTTTGAAGACCAGGACCTCAAACCCGGCTCCAAGCTCATGGTCCACAGAGCAGTAGTGATACCCGCCCTCCTGTATGCCTCAGAGACATGGACCATGTACAGCAGGCACCTCAAAGCACTGGGGAGGTACCACCAACGCTGCCTCCGCAAGATCCTGCAAATCCATTGGCAGGATAGGCGCACCAACGTCAGTGTTCTCGCTCAGGCCAACATTCCCAACATCGAAGCTTTGTCCATGCTCGATCAGCTCCGATGGACGGGTCACATCGTCCACATGCCCGATACGAGACTCCCAAGACAAGCGCTCTACTCGGAGCTCCGACACGGCAAGAGAACCCCAGGTGGGCAGAGGAAACGCTTCAAGGACACCCTCAAAGCCTCCTTGAAAAAGTGCAACATCCCCACCGATACCTGGGAATCCCTGGCCCAAGACTGTATATAGTGGAGGAGAAGCATCCGGGAAGGCGCCGAACACCTTGAGTCTCTTCGCCGGGAGCAAGCGGAAGCCAAGCGCAAGGAGCGCACGTCAACCCAAGCACCCCACCCACCCGCCCCTTCAACCACCGTCTGCCCCACCTGTGACAGAGACTGTAGGTCCCTCATTGGACTCATCAGTCACCTGAGAACTCATTTTTAATGTGGAAGCAAGTCATCCTCGGTTCAGAGGGGTTGCCTAAGAAGGAGAAGAAGGGGTTAGAAGGAGTCCTGTACACATTTTAGGAACTCCATTCCCTTATCCCCTTTACCTACCTCTTCTGTCCAATTAACATCGGGGTAGTTGAAATCCCCCATGATTATTCTGTTTATCACTCATTTCCCTAATTTGTCTGCATGTTTTTTCCTCTACCTCCCTTCCACTATTAGGTGGTCTGTAGACTACGCCTATTAGTGTGCTTGATCCTTTATTATTTTTTATCTCTATCCGTATGGATGCTATTTTTGTCTTGCTGATATCTACTTCCCTTTTTTCTACTGCCATTATGTTATCCTTAATAAGTACAGCTACTCCACCTCCCCTTTTTCCCCCTCTATCTTTTCTAAATATGTTATACCCTGCAATGTTTAAATCCCAGTCCGGTTTTTTTGTAGCCATGCCTCAGTAATCCCTACTATGTCTGGTTCCTCGCAACGTATGATGGCCTCCAGCTCCCCTGTTTTATTACGGACACTGTGTGCATTGCTGTACAGACAGTTTGACTCATTTTTAATAGGATTTCCTCTCACTTTATGTTTAACCATCTTTTTAGACTCCTGTTCTATAACTCTATTCTCTTGCCATCAATGTCCTCCCTTACTGTATTCTTTCCTATGCTCTCTTTTCCTGCTTTGTTTATAGTTAGGCTGGTTGCATTTCTTGTAGATCCCTCCCCCCATTTTACTAGTTTAAAGCCTTTACCACCTCCCTATTTACCCTTTCCGCTAGGACAAGGGTCCCGGTTCAGGAGGAGCCCATCCCATCGGTATAGCCCCTTCCTCTCCCAGAACTGGTGCCAGTGTCCCATGAAAAGGAACCCCTCTTTCCCACACCAGCCCTTTAGCCACGTGTTAATTCTCCTGATCTGTCTGCTTCTGTGCCAATTTGCACGTGGCTTGGGCAATAATCCAGAGATTATTACCCTCGAAGTCCTGCTTTTTAATTTAGATCCTAACTCCTGATACTCTTTCAGCAGGAGCTCCTCCCTGTTCCTACCTATGTCGTTTGTTCCAACAAGGGCCACAACAACTGGATTTACCCCCTCCCTTTCCAAGTTCCTCTCCAGCCACCGTGAGGTAGGCAACACACCCACATAGTGCAGTCCAGACACACAACCTGCCCTGCCATATCTTATTCTAGCCTTATTTTATTTATTTAATTAGTTACGAAAGTCTTTATTCAACAATTAGTTATGATTATATTAATTAGTTTAACAAGTTAAACTATAAATTTAAATACAGTACTTTCCGATTCCCGAGTCCAAGTCGTTAAGGTAAATGGTGAACAACATTGGTCCCAGCACCGATCCCTGTGGAAAACCACTTCCCACCTTTTGCCAGTCTGAGTTACTACCTTTAGCCCTTATTTTCTCTCTCCTGTTTTGTAGCCAGCTCACTCTCCATTCTGCTACTTGTCCCCTGACTACACATGTTCTGACCAAAGTCGTGAGTCTACTATACGGTACCTTATCAAAAAGTCTTTGTCTACTCTTTCTGGTACTACTTCAAAGAATTCAATAAGGTTGGTCAAGCATGACCTTCCCTTTTGAAATCGTGCTGACTACGCTTTATTGTATTTTCAGTCTCTACATATTTTTCTATTACATCTTTGAGTAAACATTCCATTATCTTTCCCACCACTGATGTTAAGCTAACTGGTCTACAGTTCCCTGGACTTGTTCTATCTCCCTTTTTAAATATAGGGATCACATTAGCTGTCTGCCAGTCCTCTGATACTGCCTTTGCGATCTCTTTCCCTAACTCTTTTTTCATATGCACGTATCCACCTGGAGCAGGGGTTTTATCCTCTCTAAGTTTGATTAGTTTATCAATTATCTCCCCCCTTCCTATCTTAAATGTCTTTATAGAGTTATGCAGCACAGAAAGAGGCCCATCGTGTCCCGCCGGCCATCAAGCTCTGTCTATTCTAATCCCATTTTCCAGCACTTGGTCCGTAGCCTTGTGTGCTATGGCATTTCAAGTGCTCACCTAAATGCTTCTTGAATGTTGTGAGGGTTCCTGCCTCTACCACCCTTTCAGGCAGTGAGTTCCAGATTCCAACCACCCTCTGGGTGAAAAAGTTTTTCCTCAAATCCCCTCTAAACCTCCTGCCCTTACCTTGAAACTATGCCCCCTGGTTATTGACCCCTCTACTAAGGGGAAAAGTTCCTTTCTATCTACCCTATCTATGCCCCTCATAATTTTGTACACCTCAATCAGGTCCCCCCTCAGCCTTCTCTGCTCTGAGGAAAACAACCCCAGCCTGTCCAGTCTCTCTTCATAGCTGAAGCGCTCCAGCCCAGGTAACATCCTGGTGAATCTCCTCTGCACCCTCTCCAATGCAATCACATCCTTCCTATAGTGTGGCGACCAGAACTGCACACAGTATTCCAGCTGTGGCCTAACTAGCGTTTTATACAGCTCCATCATAACCTCCCTGCTCTTATATTCTATGCCTCGGCTAATGAAGGCAAGTATCCCATATGCCTTTTTAACCACCTTATCTACCTGTCCTGCTGCCTTCAGGGATCTATGTACATGCACACCAAGGTCCCTCTGATCCTCTGTCCTTCCTAGGGTCCTACCATTCATTGTGTATTCCCTTGCCTTGTTAGTCCTCCCAAAATGCATCACCTCACACTTTTCAGGATTAAATTCCATTTGCCACTGTTCTGCCCATCTGACCAACCCGTCTATATCGTCCTGTAGCCTGAGGCTTCCCTCCTCGCTATTTACCACTCCACCAATTTTCGTGTCATCTGCGAACTTACTGATCATACCTCCTACATTCATATCTAAATCATTAATGTACACTACAAACAGCAAGGGACCCAGCACCGATCCCTGCGGTACACCACTGGACACAGGATTCCAGTCACAAAAACAACTTTCGACCATCACCCTCTGCCTCCTGCCACTAAGCCAATTTTGGATCCAATGTGCCAAATTGCCCTGGACCCCATGGGCTCTTACCTTCTTGACCAGTCTCCCATGTGGGACTTTGTCAAAAGCCTTACTGAAGTCCATGTAGACTACATCAACTGCACTACCCTCATCCACACACCTAGTCACCCCCTTGAAAAATTCAATCAAATTGGTTAGACATGATCTCCCCCTGACAAAGCCATGCTGACTATCCTTGATTAATCCTTGCCTCTCCAAGTGGAGACTAATTCTGTCCCTCAGAATTTTTTCCAATAATTTCCCTACCACTTACAGGCTCACTGGCCTGTAATTCCCTGGTTGATCCCTATTACCCTTCTTGAACAATGATACTACGTTAGCTGTCCTCCAGTCCTCTGGCACCTCCCCTGTGGCCAGAGAGGTTCTGAAAATTTGTGTTAGAGCCGCTGCAATCTCCTCCCTTGCCTCACACAGCAGCCTGGGATACATCTCGTCTGGGCCTGGGGATTTATCCACTTTTAAGCCCGCTAAGACAGCTAGTACCTCCTTCCTCTCAATACTAATTTGTTCAAGTATATCACAATCCCCCTGCCTGATTTCTATGCCTACATCGTCCTTCTCCATAGTGAACACAGATGCAAAATATTCATTTAAAACCTCACCTACATCTTCCGGCTCGACTAATGGGCCCTACTCTTTCCCTGGTTATCCTCTTGCCTTTAATATACTTATAAAACACCTTGGGATTTTCCTTTATTTTGCCCGCCAGTGTTTTTTCATGCCCCCTCTTCGCTCTCCTAATTTCTTTTTTAAGTACCCCCCTGCACTTTCTATACTCCTCTAGGGCTTCCACTGTTTTTAGTGCTTTGTAACTGCCAAAAGCCTCCCTTTTTTCCCTAATCCATTCTTGTATATATCTTTTTTGATCTCTTCGAATGTCATGTCAACCATGATAGAATGGTTACAGCACAGAAGGAGGCCATTCGGCCTGTCGAGCCCTTGCGGCTCTCTGCAAGAGCACTTCAGCTAGTCCCACTCACCTGCCCTTTCCCTGTAGCCCTGCAAAAAAAATTTCCTTCAGGTACTTAGCCAATTCCCTTTTGAAAGCCACGATTGAGTCTGCCTCCACCACTCGCTGTGTAAAAAAGTTTTTCCTCATGTCACCTTTGGATCTTTTGCCAATCACCTTAAATCTGTGTCCTCTGGTTCTCGACCCTTCCGCCAATGGGAACAGTTTCTCTCTATCTACTCTGTCTAGACCCCTCATGACTTTGATAACCTGTATCAAATCTCCTCTCAGGAGAACAACCCCAGCTTCTCCAGTCTATCCACGTAACTGAAGTCCCTCATCCCTGGAGCCATTTTTGTAAATCTTTTCTGTACCCTCTCTTAAGACCTTCACATCCTTCCTAAAGTGCGGTGCCCAGAATTGGACGCAATACTCCAGTTAAGGCCGAACCAGTGTTTTATAAAGGTTCATCATAACGTCCTTGCTTTTATTTGAGCTACAGGGGAGTCCAGGGCTATGGGGAGCGGGCGGGAAAGTGGCGTTGAGGCCAAGATCAGATTAGCCATGATCTTATTGAATGGCGGGGCAGGCTTACATAGAACATAGAACATAGAACAGTACAGCACAGTACAGGCCCTTCGGCCCTCGATGTTGTGCCGAGCATTGTCCGAGATCAAGCTTTCACACTCCCTATCACTCTGGTGTGCTCCATGTGCTTATCCAATAACCGCTTGAAAGTTCCTAAAGTGTCCGACTCCACTATCACAGCAGGCAGTCCATTCCACACCCCAACCCCTCTCTGAGTAAAGAATCTACCTCGGACATCCCTTCTATATCTCCCCCCATGCACCTTATAGTTATGCCCCCTTGTAACAGCTGCCTCTACCCGAGGAAATAGTCTCTGAACATCCACTCAATCTATTCCCCTCATCATCTTATAAACCTCTATTAAGTCGCCTCTCATCCTCCTCCGCTCTAAAGAGAAAAGCCCCAACTCCCTCAATCTTTCCTCATAAGACCTCCCCCCCAAACCAGGCAGCATCCTGGTAAATCTCCTTTGCACTCTTTCCAATGCTTCTACGTCCTTCCTATAGTGAGGTGACCAGAACTGCACACAATATTCCAAATGTGGTCTCACCAAGGTCCTGTACAGTTGCAGCATAACCTCACGGTTCTTAAACTCAAACCCTCTGTTAATAAACACCAACACACCATAGGCCTTCTTTACTGCTCTATCCACTTGAGTGGCAACCTTCAGAGATCTGTGGATATGAACCCCCAGATCCCTCTGCTCCTCCACGTTCCTCAGAACCCTGCCGTTGACCCTGTAATCCTTATTCAAATTTGCCCTACCAAAATGAATCACCTCGCACTTATCAGGGTTAAATTCCATCTGCCATTTTTCGGCCCAGCTCTGCATCCTATCAATGTCTCTTTGCAGCCTACAACTGCCCTCCACCTCATCCACTACTCCACCAATCTTGGTGTCATCAGCAAATTTACTGATCCACCCTTCAGTCCCCTCCTCCAAGTCATTGATAAAAATCACAAACAGCAGAGGACCCAGCACCGACCCCTGTGGCACACCGCTGGTAACTGGTCTCCAGTCCGAAAATGTTCCATCCACCACCACCCTCTGCCTTCTATGAGATAGCCAGTTACTTATCCAATCGGCCAAATTTCCCTCTATCCCACAACTCCTTACTTTCTTCATGAGCCGACCATGGGGAACCTTATCAAACGCCTTACTAAAATCCATGTATACGACATCAACTGCTCTACCTTCATCTACACACTTAGTTACCTCCTCAAAGAATTCAATCAAATTTGTTAGGCAAGACTTACCCTTCACGAATCCGTGTTGACTATCCCTGATTAAGTTGCCCCTTTCCAAATGGTCATAAATCCTATCCCTCAGGACCTTTTCCATTATCTTACCAACCACCGAAGTAAGACTAACCGGCCTATAATTACCAGGGTCATTCCTATTTCCTTTCTTGAAGAGAGGAGCAACATTCGCCACTCTCCAGTCCTCTGGCACCATCCCCGTGGACAGTGAGGACCCAAAGATCAAAGCCAGAGTCTCTGCAATCTCCTCCCTTGCCTCCCAAAGAATCCTAGGATATATCCCATCTGGCCCAGGGGACTTATCGACCCTCAGGTTCTTCAAAATTGCTAAAACATCTTCCCTCAGAACATCTACCACCTCCAGCCTATCCACCTTTATCACACTCTCATCCTCAAGAACATGGCCCCTCTCCTCGGTGAACACTGACAAAAAGTATTCATTCATCACCTCTCCTATCTCTTCTGACTCCATGCACAAGTTCCCACTACTGTCCTTGACCGGCCCTACCCTCACCCTGGTCATTCTTTTATTTCTCACATAAGAGTAAAAAGCCTTGGGGTTTTTCTTGATCCGACCCGCCAAGGACTTCTCATGCCCCCTCCTAGCTCTCCTAAGCTCTTTTTTTAGCTCATTCCTTGCTACCTTGTACCCCTCAATCGACCCAACTGAACCTTGTTTTCTCATCCTTACATACGCTTCCTTTTTCCTCTTGACTAGACATTCAACCTCTTTTGTGAACCATGGTTCTCTCACTCGGCCATTTCCTCCCTGCCTGACAGGGACATACCTATCAAGGACACGCAGTAATTGCTCCATGAAAAAGCTCCACTTTTCGTTTGTGCCTTTCCCTGATAGTTTCTGTTCCCATCTTATACTCCCTAATTCTTGCCTAATCGCATCATAATTACCCCTCCCCCAATTATAAACCCTGCCCTGCCGTATGGCCCTATCCCTCTCCATTGCAATAGTGAAAGTTACCGAATTGTGGTCACTATCTCGAAAGTGCTCTCCCACATACAAATCAAACACTTGGCCCGGTTCATTACCCAGTACCAAATCCAACGTGGCCCCACCTCTTGTCGGCCTATCCACATATTGTGTCAGGAAACCCTCCTGCACACACTGTGCAAAAACTATCCCATCCGAACTGTTTGACCTATAAAGGTTCCAATCAATATTTGGAAAGTTGAAGTCACCCATGACAACTACTCTGTGAACTCCACACCTATTCATAATCTGCTTTGCAATTTCTTCCTCCACATCTTTATTACTATTTGGGGGCCTGTAGAAAACTCCTAACAACGTGACCGCTCCTTTCCTGTTTCTAACTTCAGCCCATATTACCTCAGACGGCAGATCCCCCTCGAACTGCCTTTCTGCCGCTGTTAAACTATCCTTGATTAACAATGCTACTCCTCCACCTTTCTTACCAACTTCCCTACTCTTACTGAAACATCTATACCCCGGAACTTCCAACAACCATTCCTGTCCCTGTTCTAACCATGTCTCCGTAATGGCCACCACATCGTAGTCCCAAGTACCAATCCACGCTCCAAGTTCTCCTACCTTATTCCGGATGCTCCTTGCATTGAAGTAGACACACTTCAAGCCATCTATCTGTCTGCCGGTACATTCCTGCGACCTTGATACCCTCCTCAGTACCTCCCTACACTCACACTGGCTCGTGGACTACAGCCCTTTTTCCCATCCCCCTGACAAATTAGTTTAAACCCCCCCGAAGAGCCGTAGCAAATTTCCCTCCCAGGATATTGGTGCCCCTCTGGTTCAGGTGCAAACCGTCCTGTTTGTACAGGTCCCACCTTCCCCAGAATGTGCTCCAATTATCCACATAACTGAAACCCTCCCCCCTACACCATCCCTGCAGCCACGTGTTTATCTGCACTCTCTCCCTGTTCCTCAACTCGCTAGCACGTGGCACCGGCAACAAACCAGAAATTACAACATGGTTTGTACTGGCTCTCAGCTTCCAACCTAGCTCCCTAAATTCCTGTTTTAAATCCCCGTCCCTTCTCCTACCTATGTCGTTGGTACCGATGTGTACCACGACTTGTGATTGTTCCCCTTCCCCTTTGAGGATTCTGAAAACACGGTCCGAGACGTCACGGACCCTGGCACCCGGGAGGCAAGATACCATCCGTGAGTCTATTTTGCTGCCACAGAACCTCCTATCTGTCCCTCTGACTATTGAGTCCCCAATAACTATTGCTCTCCTGCTCTCCCCCCTTCCCTTCTGAGCCACAGGGACGGACCTGGTGTTGTGCGACTTCTCTATTTATGAAGCCCAGGATCCCGTATGCTTTTTTAACCACTTTCTCAACCTGCCCTGCCACCTTCAATGATTTGTGCACATACACCCCCAAGTGTCTCTGTTCATGCACCCCATTTAGGATTGGACCCTTTAGTTTATATTGCATTTAGTCTCCCATGGTAAATACTGAGGCAAAGTAATTATTCAATATTTCTGCCATTTTGCTGTCATTACCTTAGGGTTTATCGTGTGCATGCCTTAATTGCCCTGTCCCTATCCTGACTTTTTCTTTTGTTATTTATATGTCTGTAGGTTACTTTACTATTTAGAATAATCGAATAGTACAGCACAGAAGGAGGCCATTCGGCCCATGGAGTGCGCCAAAGTTCCCATTAATCTGCGCGGCCGCGCAGTGGTCTGGTGATCCCGTGCAGGCTTTTGAATGGAAAAACTGCGCAAGCGCGGAATTTGAATCGGTCTCGCAGCCTGTTAAAGGGACCACGCACCAGGAAAAAAATTAGAGGGAATATTGGTCTGCCCCAACGTTCCCTTTAGGCTGCGCCTCCGCGCAGCGCTCTGCAGGTCCTGCACAGTTAGTGAGCCAGCTTTTAAATAAACAAACCGTGCATGTGTGGAATTTGGAATGAATTAGAGGGAACATTGGTCTGTGCCGGCTCTTTCCCCATATCCCTGCAATAATTTCTTCCAGTATTTATCCAACTCCCTTTTGAAGGCTACTATTGAATCTGTATCCACCGCCCTATCAGGCAGTGCATTCCAAATCCTAACCACTCCTTGAGTAAAAAAGTTTTTCCTCATGTCATAGAAACATAGAAACATAGAATCTAGGAGCAGGAGTAGGCCATTCGGCCCGTCGAGCCTGCTCCGCCATTCAATACGATCATGGCTGATCATCCAAATCCAGTACCCTGTCCCTGCTTTAATCCCCACAGTACACATATCCCACCCTACCCCCGTAACCCCACGTATTTAATTCCCCCTAACATATCCCATCCTATCCCCATAACCCCACATATTTAATCCCCCCTAACACTAAGGGTCAATTTATCATAGCCAAATCAACCTAACCCACACATTTTTGGACTGTGGGAGGAAACCGGAGCACCCGGAGGAAACCCACGCAGACACGGGGAGAATGTGCAAACTCCACACAGACAGTCACCCGAGGTCAGATTCGAACCCGGGTCTCTGGCGCTGTGAGGCACCAGTGCTAACCACTATGCCACCGTGTCGCCTCTGGTTCTTTTACCAATCACCTTAAATCTGTGTCCTCTGGTTATTGACCCATCAACCATTGAAAAGAGTTTCTCTTTATTTACTCTATCTAAACCCTTCATGATTTTAAACACCTCTATGAAGTCTCAGCCTTTTTATATTCCTTGATAATTTAATTTCATAGTTTCTCTTTGCTTTGCTAATTTTTTTTAACTTTCTAATCTCTTTGTATTCCCTTTTGTCGTCCTCTCCTTTATTGTCTATGTACTTAGTGTCTGCCTTTTTCTTTAATTTCAATTTTACCCTCATCTCTTTATTCATCCATGGACCACGACAGCTGGATCTTCCCCCTCCCTTTCTAACTTCCTCTTCAGTTGCTCAGAGATATCTAGGCAACACACCCTTCGGGACTCTCGATCGTGGCTGCAGTGGACACTATATATCCCCCTAATTATAGAATCCCCGATGACTACAGCCTTTCTATTCAGCTCCTCCCCTTGGACAGCCCCCTGCTCCACGGTGCCTCAGTCAGCATTCTGGCTCTCCTCCCCACGGTTATTCTCCTTATCCTCTCAGGTAGCAAGTACATTGTACCTGTTGGACAATACCAGTGTCTGCGGGATCTCCTCTATCTCCCCTCGGTTCCCCCTACCCTGCTGACTGACAGTCACTCTCCCCTTCCTGCTCCTGTGCTCTCCTCTGAGGTGTGACTGTACTCTGGAGAAAACGATCCAGAAATTATCTATAATTAAGGACAGAGTGACTGATAACTTAGTGAAATTTGAGCTGGGGCGGTGAGTGTCCCTCCTGATGTTCTGTTCCTTTTTAAATGCAGTTCCAGTTTTGACAAGGCTTTATGCCTGAAATGTTAACTGACCTGTTCTCTCACAGACGCTGCTCGACCTGCTGGGTGTTTCCCGCATTTTCTGTTTTTGTTTTGGATTTTCAGCGTCTGCAGTTTTTTTGCTTTTTTAAAAAACTTTGTGATCTTGCAGTACCCAATCTAGTCACTGGATGTCAGTGTAAGCGCAGTTCATTAACAGATCCTCGTGACCTAAACAGGTTACTGGAGCAGTAC
Source organism: Squalus acanthias (assembly GCA_030390025.1). Lineage (NCBI taxonomy): Eukaryota > Metazoa > Chordata > Chondrichthyes > Squaliformes > Squalidae > Squalus > Squalus acanthias. Next base: position 205,062,532 of record CM059427.1, on the reverse strand, counting down.
AGTGCTGGGTCAGGAGCTTTCAATACAGCTCAGTCAGTCTCTGGGTCAGTGTACAGTAACAACATCCGATAATCCATCCGGTTATATTGTTTGAAAGGCTTCTACAGCTTTTGGTGGGATAAATTAAAGAAAGAGAAGACTTGCATTTCTCTAGCACCTTTCATGACCCCAGGATGTCCCCGAGCGCTTTACAGCCAATTAAGGTGTAGTCACTGTTGTAATGTAGGAAACTACAGGCCGAGTGAGTTTAATGTCAGGAGTGGGAAAATTGCTAGAATGCATCATCAGAAACGAGTGGAAAGTATAAGCTGATCGGGGAGAGTCAGCGGGGTATTTTGAAAGGTCGGTCAAGTCTAAGTAACCGAGTAGAGCTATTGACGGTCAGTGAAGTGGTAGATGGAGGAGAATCAATGGTGGCTGTTTATGTGGACTATCGGGGCATTCGATGAGGGTTATGCACGAGATTTTGAACTAAAGTGGAGTCTGGTGGATTTGGAGAAAGCCTGGTGTTGCGAATAGGACGCTGGTGCTAAGGGAGGGAGAAAGAATAAAAGACATTCTCAGATGGGCAGAGAGTGACTGGAGTCTCAAATATCACTGCTCCGGCATCAACTAGAAACACACACCATATACACACACACACATATACATACATACATACAGACATATATACAGGCACATACTTCTCCAGACACTCTGGTACTGTCGCCATAGTGTTACTGTCCCACCCTGTCATACTGAAGCTCTGAATGTCCAGATCAAAGAATGAGGTTGAGCTGCTTTTTCTCAGCAGTGTTCTGTTTACACTGAGTGTCTTTTACTGTGAGTTCAGGTTCATTGTCTGGTTTTTAAATGCTGCTCTTCTTGTGTTTCAGACGTGGGAGCCGGTCATTACCTCTGAGGTGAGTAGAATTGCTGGTGTTAGTTATTGGATGAATGTGTCCCTGCTGCAGATGTATCGTGTGTTCGGTTCAATTAACCCCCATCAATGCAGAGTTAGCTGAGGGAGGGGACGACATTAACCAGGGTTTCTGCTCCTGATCACTGACCAAGGGCTTCTCCTGGAAAGTGAGTGGATGTCGGGTGGGAACAGGATTGTCTCGGCTCTGACACCCACCATGAAAGGTGGGTGCTTGGGTGGGGTATGGCAGCGAAGGATGCCTGTGGAGCGCTAACCTCGGCAAGGAGACAGGATCTTCAGGAGGTGGGAGGGCTGTGGATTGGTGAGGAGGGAAAGGATGCTGTAGGGTAAGGTCAAGGAATGGCTGTAAGCATTTGTCAATCACCTTCACGCCATTTTGTTCCAGCATCCACAGAACAGTAAGCCACAACAGAACAAGAAGCCTCCCGCGAGGAAGGAACGGCCAGAGAAATGCGACAGCAGTGAGAGCAAAGAGAACCAGAAAGCCAAGTCGGACGAATCACCAGAGGAACGGAGCGCCGATGAGGATTCACAGAAATCTACACAGAAGAGAAAAGGTATCCCACTGGTTTAAAGTGGGGGGTGGGGGGGTTGGTGGGTGGCTGTGGGGGATTCTGCTCCATCGCTGTGTACTTGTTTCCAGCCCAACAAGGAATGAAGCAGTGCTGGATCTAGTGCTAGGGAATGAAGTGGGACAAGTGTAGCATGTTTCAGTGGGGGAGCATTTGGGGAACAGTGATCATAATATCAGGTTTAGAATAGTTTTGGGAAAGGACAAGGAACAATCGAAAGTAAAATTACTTAACTGGAGGAGGCCTAACTTCAGTGAGTTAAAAAGAGATCTGGCCCATGTGGATTGGAATCAAAAATTGGTAGGCAAAACAGTAATTGAACAATGAGAGGCCTTCAAAGAGAAGATAGTTCGGGTACAGAAAAGACACATACCCATGAGGGGAAAGGAAGGGCATCCAAAGCTAGAGCTCCCTGGATCACTAAATATTTAGAGATTAAAATGAGACAAACAAAGGAGGCTTATGACAAATGTAAGGTCCATTATACAGTAGAGAACCAAGCTGAATATCGAAAGTTCAGAGGAGGTCTAAAAAAGGGGCAAAGAGAGAGTGTGAGAACAGATTAGCGGCTAACATAAAAGGGAACCCAAAAGTCTTTTATAAGCACACAAATAGTAAAAGGGTAGTCAAAGGAAAGGGTGGAGCCAATTAGGGACCAAAAAGGAGATCATCTTGTGGAGGCAGAGGGCGTGTCTGAGGCACTAAATGAGTACTTTGCATCTGTCCTCACTAGAGAAGAGGATGCTGCCAATGTAGCAGTAAAGGAGGAGGCAGTAACGATATTGGACAGGATAAAAATAGATAAAGAGGATGTTCTTAAAAGGTTGGCAGTCCTCAAAGTAGAAAAGTCACCCAATCCGGATGGGATGCATCCTAGGTTACTGAGGGAAGTAAGGGTGGACATTGCGGAGGCTCTGGCCACTATCTTCCAATCCGCCTCAGATATGGGAGTGGTGCCAGAGGACTAGGATTGTAAATGTTTAAAAAAGGGGAGAGAGATAAACCCGTCAACTACAGGCCAGTCAGCCTAACATTGGTGGTAGGGAAACTTTTAGAGACATTAATCCGGGACAAAACTAATTGGCATTTGGAAAAGTATGGGCTAATAAATTAAAGTCAACATGGATTTGTTAAAGATGAATCGTGTTTCACTAACTTGATCAAGTTCTTTGAAGTAACGGAGAGGAGTGGATGAGGGCAGTGCAGTTGACGTGTGTATTGACTTTGGAAAGGTGTTTGATAAAGTACCACATAATGGTCTTGTTAGCAATATTGAAACCCATGGGATTAAAGGGGCAGTGGCTGTGTGGATACACTGGCTAAGGGACAGAGCAGAAGAGTGGTGGTGAACGGTTGTTTTTCAGACTGGAGGGAAGCATACAGTGGTGTTCCCCTGCTCTTTTTAATATATCCTAATGACCTGCACTTGGGTATATAGGCCATATTTACAAAGTTTGCAGCTGACATGAAACTCGTAAATTTAATAAACAATGAGGAGGCTGGTAACACACTTCACGAGGACATAAGGACATAAGAAATAAGAGCAGGAGTAAGATCATGGCTGATCATCGACCTCGACTCCACTTTCCCGCCTGATCTCCATATCCCTTGATTCCCCTAGAATCCAGTCTTTTAAATCTTTTCTGCACCCTCTCTAAGGCCTTCACATCCTTCCTAAAGTGCGGTACCCAGAATTGGACACAATACTCCAGTTGATGCCTATCCAGTGTTTTATACAGGTGGTTCATAATTTCCTTGCTTTTGTACTCTATGGCTCTATTCATGATGATGCGGAGATGCCGGTGTTGGACTGGGGTGGACAAAATTGAGAGGTCGCACAACACCAGGTTATAGTCCAACAGTTTTATTTGAAATCACAAGCTATCTTGCTATGTCTTTTGATGTGGTACCTTCCTGGCTGACTTAATTAACTTTATCACACCTCGGCAGATAGTCAGGATGATTTAATTTATTGGTCTGCAATTGTAAAGTACACATGCTTTTTTTCCATCTATATATGCTCTGACGATTCTGTATCCAATTTACTTCACCTGAGGAAGGAGCGATAGTTCCGAAAGCTTGTGATTTCAAATAAAACTGTTGGACTATAACCTGGTGTTGTGCGACCTCTCAATTCTATTCATGATGCCCAGGATCCCGTAAGCTTTTTTTAACTGATTTAACAACCTGCTCTGCCACCTTCAACAATTTGTGCACACATAACCCCAGGTCTGTCTGTTCACGCACCCCCTTTAGTATTTGTACCCTTTAGTTTATATTGACTCTCTTCATTCTTTCTACCAAAATGTATCACTTCGCGCTTTTCTGCGTTAAATTTCATCTGCCACCTGTCCGCCCATTCCACCAGCCTGTCTATGTCCTCCTGAAGTCTATCACTATCCCCCTCGCTGTTCACTATACTTCCAAGTTTTGAGACATACGAATTAGGAGCAGGAGTAGGCCACTCGGCCCCTCGAGCCTGCTCCGCCATTCAGTAAGATCATGGCTGGTCTGATTACTCCACATTCCCGCCTACCCGCGATATCCTTTCACCCCCTTGCTTACCAAGAATCTATCGACCTCTGCCTAAAAAATATTCAAAGACTCTGCTTCCACTGCCCTCTGAGGAAGAGAGTTCCAAAGACTCACGACCCTCCGTGAGAAAAAATTTCTCCTCATCTCTGTTTTAAATGAGCGACACCTTATTTTTAAAGAGTGACCCCTAGTTCTAGATTCTCCCACAAAAGGAAACATCCTCTCCACATCCACCCTGTCAAGATCCCTCAGGATCTTCTATGTTTCAATCAAGTCACCTCTTATTCTTCTAAACTCCAGCGGATACAAGCCTAGCCTGTCCAACCTTTCCTCATAAGACAACCCGCCCATTCCAAGTATTAGTCTAGTAAACCTTCTCTGAACTGTTTCCAACGCATTTACATCCTTCCTTAAATAAGGAGACCAATACTGTACACAGTACTCCAGATGTGGTCCCACCAATGCCCTGTATAACTGAAGCATAACCTCCTTACTTTTGTATTCAATTCCCCTCGCAATAAACGATAACATTCTATTAGCCTTCCTAATTACTTGCTGTACCTGCATACTAACCTTTTGCGATTCATGCACTAGGACACCCAGATCCCTCTGCATCTCAGAGCTCTGCAATCTCTCTCCATTTAGATAATATGCTTTTTTATTCTTCCTGCCAAAATGGACAATTTCACATTTTCCCACATTATACTCCATTTGCCAGATCTTTGCCCACTCACTTAACTTATCTATATCCCTTTGTAGCCTCCTTATGTCCTCTTCACAATTTACTTTCCTACCTATCTTTGTGTCATCAGCAAATTTAGCAACCATACCTTCGGTCCCTTCATCCAAGTCATTTATATAAATTGTAAAAAGTTGAGGCCCCAGCACTGATCCCTGTGGCACACCACTCGTTACATCTTGCCAACCAGAAAATGACCCATTTATGCCTACTCTCTGTTTCCTGTTAGCTAGCCAATCTTCTATCCATGCCAATATGTTACCCCCTATACAATGAGCTTTTATTTTCCGCAATAACCTTTGATGTGGCACCTTATCAAATATCTTCTGGAAATCTAAGTACAGTACATCCACCGGTTCCCCTTTATCCACAGCACATGTTACTTCCTCAAGGAATGCCAATAAATTGGTTAAACATGATTTCCCTTTCACAAAACCATGTTGACTCTGCCTGATTACCTTGAACTTTTCTAAGTGCCCTGCTATAACGTCTTTAATAATAGCTTCTAACATCTTCCCTATGACAGATGTTAAGCTAACTGGCCTGTAGTTTCCTGCTTTCTGTCTCCCTCCCTTTTTGAATAAAGGAGTTACATTCGCTATTTTCCAATCTGATGGAACCTTCCCCGAATCTAGGGAATTTTGGAAAATTAAAACCAACGCATCTGCAAATTTTGAAATTGTACCCTGTACACCCACATCCAAGTCATTAATACATATCAAGAAAAGCAGTGGTGCTAGAACCGATCCCCAGGGAACACCACTGTATACCTTCCTCCAGTCCGAAAAACAATCGTTCACCACTACTCTCTGTTTCCTGTCACTTAGCCAATTTCGTATCCATGCTGCCACTGTCCCTTTTATTCCATGGGCTTCAACTTTGCTGGCAAGCCTATTATGTGGCACTTTGACGAATGCCTTTTAGAAATCCATGTACACCACGTCAACCGCATTGCCCTCATCAACCCTCTCTGTTACCTCATCAAAAAACTCGATCAAGTTGGTTAAACACAATTTGCCTGTAACAAATCCATGCTGGCTTTCCTTAATTAATCTATGCTTGTCTAAGTGACTTAATTTTGTCCCTGATTATTGTTTCTAAAAGCTTCCCCACTATCGAGGTTAAACTGAATGGCCTGTAGTTGCTGGGTTTATCGTTACACCCTTTTTTGAACAAGGGTGTAACATTTGCAATTATTCAGTCCTCTGGCACCACCCCCATTTCTAAGGAGAATTGGAAGATTATGGCCAGTACCTCTGTGATTTCTTCATTCACTTCCCGAAGCATCCCATCTGGTCCTGGTGGCTTATCTACTTGAAGTACAGCCAGCCTTTCTAGTACCTCCTCTTTATCAATTTTTATCCCATCCAGTATCTCCTCTACCTCTTCCTTCACTATGTGTATGGCAGCATCTTCTTCCTTGGTGAAGACAGATGCAATGTATTCATTTAGCACCTCAGCCATACCCTCTGCCTCCATGCGTAGGTCTCAATTTTGGTCCCTAATTGGCCTCACCCCTCCTCTTACTACCCGTTTACTATTTATATGCCTATAGAAGACTTTTAAATTCCCTTTTTATATTAGCTGCCAATCTATCCTCATACCCTCTCTTTGCCCCTCTTATTTTCTTTTTCATTTCTTCTCTGAATGTTCTATATTTAGCCTGATTCCCCCATTATCACTAATCTATAGTTCTTGCATCTCTCTGTACTTTCTCTGCAAATTTGCTCCTCCATATCTTTCCCACTATTTGGTGGTCTTTAGAATACACCTAGTAGTGTAATGGCACCTCTATTATTTCTTAACTCTAGCCATATAAATTCTGTCCTTGACCCCTCCAGGACATCCTCTCGCTCCAGCACTGTAACATTCTCCTTAACCAATACTGCCACACCACCTCCTATCTTTCCTTCCCTATCTTTCCTGAACACCTTCTATCCAGGAATATTTAATATCCAATCCTGCCCTTTTTTGAGCCAGGTCTCCGTAATTGCCACATCATCATATTCCCATGTGGCTATTTGTGCCTGCAGCTCACCAACCTTGTTTACTATGCTTCGTGCGTTCACATACATGCACTGTAAACCTATCTTAGACCATCCTGTGTTCTCTCTTAGTCTGACCCCACCTAATACCTTATTATTTCTTACTCTAGTGTTATCCGTCTCTCCCAATCCTTTGTGCCTTTTGTTTCTCCTTTCTAATGCTACATCCTGGTGCCCATCCCCCTGCCAACTTAGTTTAAACCCTCCCCAACAGCACTAGCAAACCTCCCCGTGAGGATATTGGTACCGGCTCTATTGAGATGCGACCCGTTCGGATTGTACAAGTCCCACCTCCCCCAGAACCGGCCCCAATGCCCCAGGAATCTGAAGCCCTCCCTCCTGCACCATCTCTCCAGCCGCGCATTCATCTGCTCTATCCTCCATTCAATAGTAACTTTCAAAAGGGAATTGGATAAATACTTGAAAAGGAGAAATTTGCAGGGCTATGGGGAAAGAGCAGGGGAGTGGAACTAATTGGAGATCTCTTTCAAAGAGCCGGCACAGGCATGATGGGCCGAATGGCCTCCTGTGGTGTATCATTCTGTGATGAGATACACGAGTGGAGAAAGGTTGACGTGATGCCGAAGCACAGACCATTGTGTAGAACACGGCAGTAAGTTCCAGTACTCTGTAGGGCGCTGAGTTCAGTTAACTCTTTTTATGGCAATCGTTGAGATACACAGTGCCAGGTAGACCTCCTTTGTTGGTGTCCGTGCCCTGTGCCCACTGACCAATCGATCAGTGTGTTGCTGTGCCCACTGACCAATCGATCAGTGTTGCTGTGCCCACTGACCAATCGATCAGTGTGTTGCTGTGCCCACTGACCAATCGATCAGTGTTGCTGTGCCCACTGACCAATCGATCAGTGTGTTACTGTGCCCACTGACCAATCGATCAGTGTGTTGATGTGCCCACTGACCAATCGATCAGTTACTGTGCCCACTGACCAATCGATCAGTGTGTTGCTGTGCCCACTGACCAATCGATCAGTGTGTTGCTCTGCCCACTGACCAATCGATCAGTTACTGTGCCCACTGACCAATCGATCAGTGTGTTGCTGTGCCCACTGACCAATCGATCAGTGTTGATGTGCCCACTGACCAATCGATCAGTGTGTTGCTGTGCCCACTGACCAATTGATCACTGTGTTGCTGTGCCCACTGACCAATCGATCAGTGTGTTGCTGTGCCCACTGACCAATTGATCACTGTGTTGCTGTGCCCACTGACCAATTGATCACTGTGTTGCTCTGCCCACTGACCAATCGATCAGTGTGTTGCTCTGCCCACTGACCAATCGATCAGTGTGTTGCTGTGCCCACTGACCAATTGATCACTGTGTTGCTCTGCCCACTGACCAGTCGATCAGGGTGTTGCTGTGCCCACTGACCAATTGATCACTGTGTTGCTCTGCCCACTGACCAGTCGATCAGGGTGTTGCTGTGTCCACTGACCAATTGATCACTGTGTTGCTCTGTCCACTGACCAGTCGATCAGGGTGTTGCTGTGTCCACTGACCAATTGATCACTGTGTTGCTCTGTCCACTGACCAGTCGATCAATGTGTTGCTGTGCCCACTGACCAGTCCATCAGGGTGTTGCTGTGCCCACTGACCAGTCCATCAAGGTGTTGTGCCCACTGACCAGTCGATCAATGTGTTGCTGTGCCCACTGACCAGTCCATCAGGGTGTTGCTGTGCCCACTGACCAGTCCATCAGGGTGTTGCTGTGCCCACTGACCAGTCCATCAAGGTGTTGTGCCCACTGACCAGTCGATCAGTGTGTTGCTGCTTCTCCCTCGCGCCACAGGCCTCGACATTTCATAATATAAGCTCAATGGAAACTGATGAAACGATGTCTTGTTTGGTCTGACTGCATCAGTACCAAGCGATTTTCTTTCTGAGTTAATTCATAGAATCATAAAATGATAGAGCACGAAGGAGGCCATTCGGCCTATTGTGCCTGTGCCGGCTCTTTGAAAGATCTCTCCAATAAGTCCCACTCCCCTGCTTTTTCCCCAGAGCCCTGCAAATTTCTCCTTTAAGTATTTATGCAATTCCCTTTTGAAAGTTATTAGTGAATCTGCTTCCACCGCCCTTTCAGGCAGCGCATTCCAGATCACAACAACTTGCTGCGTAAAAAGTTTCTCCTCTGCCCCCTGGATTTTTTTGCCAGGATGAAACTATTTCCCCGAATTGTTTTACTCGGTGACGTGCTGGGGGACTCCCTGCCCTTCACCTTGAGGCAGTTCAGTTAATTCTTTCCCGCTTTGTGTCCAGGGTACAAGCAAAAGTGGGTCCCACTACAATTGGACGTAAAATCGGAGGGTACACAGGACAAGCCAGCGTCTCGCAGCAACTCGCGCCCCCAAACGGAACCTCTACGGCCGCCAGTTAACAACAGGAACGACTCAAAAGGTTTGTCCCACTGACAGTTTGCAGTTACAGCGGCAACTGGGTTACTGACGGGAGCCTCCTCAGCAGAGGCCATGGGTGCTTGGTGTCGGGGGGGGGGGGGGGGGCGGGGCCGGGGCAGCGGTGGAGAGTTCGGTGTCAGTAAGTGGCAAATGTGACACCATTGTTGAAGAAACGGTGTACGGACAATCCGAGTAACGACAGGCCGGTCAGTTTAACATCCGTGGTGGGTAAAGTTTTAGAAACAATAATCAAGGAAAAAATTAACGGGCATTTGGAGAGCTTTAAGCTAATTAAGGAAAGCCAACATGGGTTTGTAAAAGGAAGATCATGTTTGACTAATCTAATTGAATTTTTTGATGAAGTAACCGGGAGGATTGATGAAGGGAATGCAATGGATGTTGTCTACATGGATTTTAGGAAGGCGTTTGACAAAGTACCACATAGAAAGCTGGTTAACAAAATTGAGGCTCATGGAATAGGTGGGTCAGTGGCAGCTTGGATAAGGAATTGGCTTAAGGACAGAAAACAGCGAGTTGTGGTAAATGGCTTTTTTCAGACTGGAGGATGGTGGACAGTGGTGTTCCCTAAGGGTCAGTGCTGGGGCCACTGCTTTTTTTGATATTTATAAATGACCTGGATATTGGAATACAGTGTAGAATTTCTAAATTTGCCGATGACACCAAACTTGGGGGTGTGGCAAACAGTGATGATATCAATCGACTCCAACAGGACATAGAAAGGCTAGCAGAATGGGCAGACAAGTGGTAGATGGAATTTAATACAGAGAAGTGTGAGGTGATGCATTTTGGCAGAAGAAACAGGGAGAGGCAATATAGACTTAATGGCACAGTTTTAAAGAGTGTGCAGGGACAGAGGGATCTGGGAGTTAATGTGCATAGGTCCCTGAAGGTGGCAGGACATATTGAGAAAGTGGTTAGCAAAGCATATGGGATCTTGGGCTTCATAAATAGAGGTATTGAGTATAAAAGTAGAGAAGTTATGCTGAATCTTCAAAAAGCGCTGGTTAGGCCACAACTGGAGTATTGCATCCAGTTCTGGTCACCACACTTTAGGAAGGATGTGAAGACCCTTGAGAGGGTGCAGAGGAGATTTACCATTTGGTTCTGGGGATGGGGGATCTTGGCGACAAGGACAGGTTGGAGAAGCTGGATTTGTTTTCATTAGAGCAAAGGAGGTTGAGGGGTGATTTGATAGAGGTGAACAAGATTATGACGGGTTTGTAAAGGCTAGACGTGATGGCACAAAGACAAGGGAACACAGATTTAAGGTTTTGGGCAAGAGATACAGGGGGGGATGTGAAGAAAAACTTTTTTACGCGAGTGGTGATGACCTGAAATTCGCTGCTGATAGAAGTGGTGAAAGAGGAGACACTCAATGTTTTCAAGGGGAAACTGGATAGGCACTTGAGGGAAATAAACTTGCAGGGCTATGGGGATAGAGCGGGGGAATGGGACTGACTGGATTGCTCTACAGAGAGCCGGCACGGACTCGATGGGCCGAATGGCCTCCTTCTGTGCCGTTATGACTCTATGACTTGTCCTGGTGGGTGAGAGTCACAGCTGAATCTGCTACATCACAACCTGGCCTGTAAGGAGCTGCTCCAGCAGTGACTCGCCCAGCGGTGCCGTGTTTAGATGAAGAGTGCTGGAGGGTGTAGACTGGTGATCGATGGTTGGCAGCTGCCAGATATTCAGGAGACTGAAGGACTCTGGAATAAGGCTGGATTTAAGATGGTTATTGACAGAGGTTTGGCAGATGTTGGGGATTAAATGCACACTGGCTGTCATTTCATTTCCCGCTTTCTCTCTTTTTCAGGTTACCATCGTGATGAGAAGCACGACTCCCGGGATTGGAGGGAAGACCGGGATGAGATTTCCAGCGTGAAAAGCGAGGGTGGAACAATCCGAGGGGGCTTCAGAGGGCGAGGGCGTGGACGAGGCCGGGGGAGGGGTCGTGGCAGAGGTGCTTCCCGCTGTACGTGATGTGCTGATACCGCCAATTCTGCTGCACTTTCTGAACCAGCGTGACGTCCTGTCAATTGAAATTTAGTTCCAGTTCCAGATCTCTCAATTATCTAAAGACATAGTACTAGTCTCCCTGCCACTCATCTCAGTGCTTGCACTTTGCCAGCTTTCTAAATTGGTGCTGGTGTCCCCCGGCAATGGTTTATGCAGCAGTGTGAAGTTTAAAATAAGTTGGTTTTAATGGGTGGGAAGTGATGACACCGTGAGTCCAGCTTTCCAGGAAAGCTGTCACATGGGCTTTACAGCAGTGCTGGGAGAAGTTTGGGACAGAGTTGCAGACTTGTTGCACAATGATGGTCATTAAACGGAGGCAGAGAAAGGGGGGACGTCATGCTGGAGCAAGGTAGGCAGCAAGTTAAATTTCATATCTGTTTCTCACCCAAAGTGTGAGCCATTTATTTCAGGGAAGAATGCTGATATATTTCTGAGATCTTTTGGCCTCGTTTTACTTTGATACAAAGTCCTCTCTGGTTTGGAAGGAGGCGCTTGGCTTTTGGTAATGGGATTCGGATGAGCAGACCCTTTGAAGTTGTCATTTTGTGCAGGTATGTGTTTTGGTGGCGTTGGTTGAGCCAGGAATGTTGGCCCAGGCACCAGGAGAACTCCCTGCTCCTCTTCAAAGCGTGTCATGGGATCTTTAACATCCACCTGAACCAACAGAACAGGAAAACAATCTTATCTGAAAATTGGCACCTCCGACAGTGCAGTGCTCCCTCATTACTGTCCCTCCGACAATGTAGGGCTCCCTCAGTACTGTCCCTCCGACAGTGCAGCGCTCCCTCAGTACTGCCCCTCCGACAGTGCAGGGCTCCCTCAGTACTGCCCCTCCGACAGTGCAGTGCTCCCTCAGTACTGCCCCTCCGACAGTGCAGTGCTCCCTCAGTACTGCCCCTCCGACAGTGCAGCACTCCCTCAGTACTGCCCCTCCGACAATGCAGCACTCCCTCAGTACTGCCCCTCCGACAATGCAGCACTCCCTCAGTAGTGCCCCTCCGACAGTGCGGCACTCCCTCAGTACTGCCCCTCCGACAATGCAGCACTCCCTCAGTACTGCCCCTCCGACAGTGCAGCGCTCCCTCAGTACTGCCCCTCCGACAATGCAGCACTCCCTCAGTACTGCCCCTCCGACAATGCAGCACTCCCTCAGTAGTGCCCCTCCGACAGTGCGGCACTCCCTCAGTACTGCCCCTCCGACAATGCAGCACTCCCTCAGTACTGCCCCTCCGACAGTGCAGCGCTCCCTCAGTACTGCCCCTCCGACAATGCAGCACTCCCTCAGTACTGCCCCTCCGACAATGCAGCACTCCCTCAGTACTGCCCCTCCGACAATGCAACACTCCCTCAGTACTGCCCCTCCGACAATGCAGCACTCCCTCAGGACTGTACTGGAGGGCCAGCCTGGATTATTCCTGGAGTGGAGCTGGAACCCATGATCATCTGACTAAGACCATGGAACCAGGCCAACACTCCAGGAGTTGGGAGCCCTTGCTAATTGTTTCCTGTTCTCTATCCCAGAAGCGCTGATGCGAAATGTAGCATAGTTCAGCTGCCCCAGCTATGATCAGCTGAGAACACTGGCCAGGGAATGATCCTGGGGCCTCGTGGTCTGTACAGCTCGCTGTCGCATTGCACAGTGCACTTTCCAACAAACTGTGTAAGGAGTTCGTCCATGTTTGATACAAGCTTGCTAATTGTTTGTTGTATCTACTGGAGGGCGATAACTGCTCTGAAATAAAGAATAAAGGTAACCATTCTAGAATTAATGACTCTGGTGGTTTAGATAGGGACGCAGAACAGATTAATACAGTCTGATCTGGATCTTCTCGGTAGAAGGAATGAGACTGAGGATCCGTAACACAGCAGAGGGCCAAACACCTCATTCTTGTGGAACCAGCACTCATTGTCTCTGATAGAAAGGACTGGATAGTTTTATTCATTCTCTGAGCCGCTACCAAATACTGCCTGGCCTCCTCACTCGCTTCTTTTTCAAGGCTGATGGAGAAAGTAAGGCAGACTTGCAGAAATCTAGTGCCTTCCCACAGCTCGAACCTCCCAGCTGCTTCATGTACACTGAAAGGCAGTGACCTGCGGGTGAGTTTGAACGGAACATCTAACCCGTGCTGGTTTTTGCTTCTTCTAGCTCACTTTGACTACCATTATACCTACAACGCAAACACTGACGGTAATGACGGATTGTACAGGCCGAAATTTGGCGGTGATATCATCTATTACTATGACAATCAGAGCAGTGCGGAGCTGTACACGATGGACAAAAAGCTGCTCAAAGACTACATCAAGAAACAGATGTAAGTACTGTGGTTATCTGCTCGTTGGGCATGTTGCAATGTCTTTTATTCCATGGTAGGGGAGAGGAGATTTAGATTTTGTGTTAAGTGCTGAGTTATACGTGTGCACTCTCATGCACAGCGTCACTGGAAAAGGCTGTTTATTGCCCATCTCTAGTTGCCCTGAGAAGGTGGGGGTGGGCCGCCGCCTTGAGGTTTGATACAAACTGAGTGCCTCGCTCGGCCACTTCAGAGGGCAGTTAAGAGTCAACCACGTTGGTGTGGGACTGGAGTCACATATAGGCCCAGACCGCGTAAGGACGGCAGGTTTCCTTCCCTAAAGGACATTCGTGAACCAGTTGGGTTTTTACGACAATCCGACAGCCTCACGGTCACTGTTACTGAGACCAGATTTTTATTTCTAGATTTTCTAAACTATATTGAAATTCTCAAATTGTTTGAAGGCGCGTTCACTGATCACTGGTCCAGTAGCAGAACCACTGCGGTAGCAAACTGCTATCCGCTGAGTTCCCTGCTCGCTCCAGATGTGTGGGTTTCACCTTGTGGCATAAAGGGTTTTTCTTACTGGATTTTCAGCTCTGCCTGTCTCCAGCAAGCAGCCACAGAACTGTTTTGTAAGAGCTGGTACAGGTTGTTGAACCTGGTACTTGGAAATGTGATCAGAAATGCTACAACGCCCCGTGAAACCCGTATGGTGCTTGTAGCTCTGATACGTGGCTTGGAGTTTGAACATTGCTCTGACTGGTGCTGTTGTCAAGTGTAAAGGTGAACTTTTGAACCCAATGTGGTTATGTTGGAGCACAGAAGGTTTCTTATAGCCTTGCTTTTATCAGGAAAGTGAATTAGTGGCACAGTCCACTTCAGCTATGAACCCTGATGTTTATCATGCAGCTTATCTTGGCTGTGGAACTGCTGGTCTCTGTAACCACACTCTGTGTGTCTCAGCAGCGCCAACATTCCACCTCTGGCCTGGTTGCACAGTCCAATTCAGCGGGCACTGTAGGTCAGTTCCATGCTGCTCTTTTGCATAACTCGGTTATTCCAGCACCTCGATATACACTGTACTGGAATCCTTTGGTCCCTTCGTGTCCTGCTGCTCAGATCATATGATTTCCCAATCTCGTTTCCTCACAGCACAAACTCTCTGGGTAAAGAAGTTTCTCCTGAATTCCCTATTGGATTGATTAGTGACTATCTTATATTTATGACCTCTAGTTTTGGTCTCTCCCACAAGTACAAACATTTTCTCTGTCTACTCTATCGAACTCTTTCATAATCTTGAAGACCTCCATCAGGTCACCCCTCAGCCTTCTCTTTTCTAGAGAAAAGAGCCCCAGTCTGTTCAATCTTTCCTGATATGTATATCCTCTCAGTTCTGGGATCATCCTTGTGAATCTTATTTCCACCTTCTCCAGTGCCTCTATATCCTTCTTATAATATGGAGCCCAGAACGGTCCACAGCGCTCCAAGGGCGGTCTAACTAAGGTTCTATACAGGTTTAACATAACTTCTCTGCTTTTTAATTCTATCCCTCTAGAAATGAACCCAGTGTTTGGTTTGCTTTTTTTATGGCCTTATTAACCTGTGTCGCTACTTTTAGTGATTTGTGTATCTGTTCCCCTCGATCCCTTTGCTCCTCTACCCCATTCAGACTCTTATTATCCAAGCAGTGGCCTCCGTATTCTTGCTACCAAAATGCACCACATCACACTTCACTATATTGAAATTCATTTGCAATTAAACGCTCATTCTGCAAGTTTATTAATATCTTCCTGTATTTTGTCGCAGTCCTCCTCCTGTATTGACTACACCTCCCAATATGGTGTCGTCCGCAAATTTTGAAATTATTCTTCCGATTCCCAAGTCCAAATCGTTAATGTAAATTGTGAACAACAGAGGTCCCAGCACCGAACCCTGTGGAAAACCACTTCCCACCATTTGCCAATCTGAGTAGCTGCCTTTAACCCCCACTCTCTGTTTTCTGTTTTATAGCCAGCTTGCAATCGATTCTGCTACTTGTCCCCGACTCCACATGTTCTGACCATAGTCAGGAGCAATGTTCCCACAATTTTTTTTTTGTGTGCGCAACCCATTCAAAGTTTTGCACATGCACAAAATTTCACATTTAAAAAGCCGGTCCCGGGTTGCGCAGCTTAGAGGAAACGTTAGTCATGAATCTACTATGCGGTACCTAATTGAAGGACTTTTGAAAACACAAATATATTACATCTATTGCATTACCCTTGTCTACTCTGTCTGTTTCTTCTTCAAAGAATCCAATAAGGTTGGTCGAGCATGACCTTCCTTTTTGAAATCCATGCTGACTACTCTTTATTGTATTTTCAGCTTCTAGATGTTTTTCTATTACATTTTTGAGTAAACATTCCATTATCTTTCCTACCACGGATGTTAAGCTAACTGGTCTATAGTTCCCTGGGCTTGTTCTAGCTCCCTTTTTATATGTAGGAATCACATTAGCAGTCCGCCAGTCCTCTTTTCCTTTTCTAATGAATTGTTATATACATGTAATAGTCCCTCTATCTCTTCTCTAACTTCTTTTAATATGCACGGATGCAATCTATCTGGACCTGGGGTTTAATCCTCTCTCGAGTTTGATCAGTTCATCAATTCTCTCCCTCCCCTTTCTATCTTAAATGTCTTTGTTTCTTTTTTGATCTCTTCTTCCAGTGTCATGTTCGCCCGGTCAGTCTCCCTGGTAAACACCAAGGCAAAGAATTATTCAATTTTTCTGCCATTTTGCTGTCCTTACCTGTGAGTTTATCGTGTGCATCCCTTGGTGGCCCAATCCTATTCTTACTTTCCTCTTGTTTTTTGTGTCTGTACTTTATTATTTCTTTTTATATTTGATAATTTCATTTTGTAGTTCCTCTGTGGTTTCCTAATTGTTTTTTTTGACTTGGAATCATAGAATAGTGCAGCACAGAAGGAGGCCATTCAGCCCATCGAGTTTGCGCCGGCTCTTTCGAAGAGCAATCCAATTAGTCCCACTCCCCCACTCTTTCCCCATATCCCTGCAATTTTTTCTTCAAGTATTTATCCGATTCCCCTTTGAAGGCTAGTATTGAATCTGTTTCCACCACCCTATCAGGCAGCGCATTCCCAAACCTAACCACTCGCATAAAAAATATTTTCCTCATGTCGCCCCCGGTTCTGTTGCCAATCACCTTAACCCATTCTCATCCATCCAAAATTAACTTTTTACCAATCTATTACTTTGGTCTTTCTCAATCATTATTTTAATCCTTATTATGTTGTGATCACTATTGCCTAGATGTTCCCCTATGCTTCTCTTAGCTGCTCTGGTTCATTTCCCATGACAAGATCCAAGCTGTGACTCCTCTCTTGTTGGGTTTCTTACGTACTGGGTAAGAAATGGGTCCTGAACACACTGTAAAATCTCCATTCCCTTTTCCCCTTTCACTACCTCCTCTTGCCAGTTTATTTGGGTGTCGTTGAAATCTCCCATGATTATTATTCAGCATCTTTTACTCATTTCATAGATTTGCTTGTATATTTCTTCGTCCACTTCCCCTCCACTATTAAGTGGTCTGCAGTATACCCCTATTAACGTGATTGATCCCTTCTTATCCTTCGTCTCAATCTATATGGATTCTGTTTCTATCTTTGTTATGTCCGTTCATTCTACTGCCATTGTTATCTCTAATTAGTACAGCTATCCCACCCCTACTACCTTCTCTATCCTTTTTAACTACATTATATCCTGCAATATTGAATTGCCAGTCCTGTTCTTTACGCAGCCATGTTTCAGTTATCCCAACTACTCACTTTATTTTTAAGTCATTTTATATTTCTGTTATCTTCAGGTTTATGTTATTTTTACCAGATCCCACCCCCCATCTTACTAGTTTAAAGTCCTATCCGCAACCCTATTTACCCTTTCCGCTAGGACACTGGTCCCACTCCGGTTCAGGTGTTGCTGTCCCACCGGAACAGCTCCTTCCTGTTCCAGTACTGGCGCCAGTGGCCATAAAATTGAACTCCTTCCCACACCAGTCTTTCAGCAACGCATTCGCCTTCCAGATCTGCCTTTCCCTGTGCCAATTAGCCTGTAGCTCGAGTAATAATCCTAAGATCCTAATAATCATGAGGTCCTGCTTTTTAATTTAGTTCTGAACTCCAGATACTCCCTTAGCAGGACCACCTCCCTGTTCTTCTCCATGTCATTGGTCCTGAAATGGACCACGACAACTGGATATACTCCCTCCCTTTCTAACTTCCTCTCCAGTTGTGCCTTTTACCTGATATCTTTTACTCTGGCACCAGGTAGCCAACACACCCTTCGGGACTCTCAATCGTGGCTGCAGTGGACACTATCTATCCCCTAATTATAGAATCCCCGATGACTACAGCCTTTCTATTCTGCTCCTCCCCTTGGACAGCCCCCTGCTCCACGGTGCCTCAGTCAGCATTCTGGCTCTCCTCCCCACGGTTATTCTCCTTATCCTCTCGGGTAGCAAGTACATTGTACCTGTTGGACAATACCAGTGTCTGCGGGATCTCCTCCTCTATCTCCCCTCGGTTCCCCCTACCCTGCTGACTGACAGTCACTCTCCCCTTCCTGCTCCTGTGCTCTCCTCTGAGGTGTGACTGTACTCTGGAGAAAACGATCCAGAAATTCCTCCCCCTCCCTTGTGTGTCGGAGTGTCTGTAACTCGCACTCCAGCTCAAGGACTCTGAGCCGGAGTGACTCAAGGCAGAGTCGTTTCCTGCAGATGTGGAAATCCGGAATAGTCTCACTGTTCACAAGCTCCCGCATACTGCGCTCCCTAACGCTGCGCTCCCGCACACTGCGCTCCCGCACGCTGCGCTCACGCACACTGCTCTCACACACACTGCTCTCACACACACTGCTCACACGCACACTGCTCACACGCACACTGCTCACACGCACACTGCTCACACACACACTGCTCACACACACACTGCTCTCACACTGCTCACACACACACTGCTCTCACACTGCTCACACACACACTGCTCTCACGCTGCTCACACACACACTGCTCACACACACACTGCTCTCACACACACTGCTCTCACACTGCTCACACACACACTGCTCTCACGCTGCTCACACACACTGCTCACACACACACTGCTCTCACACACACTGCTCACACACACTGCTCTCACACACACTGCTCTCACACACACTGCTCACACACACTGCTCTCACACACACTGCTCTCACACACACTGCTCACACACACACTGCTCACACACACTGCTTACACACACACTGCTCACACACACTGCTCACACACACACTGCTCTCACACACACTGCTCACACACACTGCTCACACACACACTGCTCACACACACTGCTCACACACACACTGCTCTCACACACATTGCTCACACACACTGCTCACACACACACTGCTCACACACACACTGCTCTCACACACACTGCTCACACACACACTGCCCACACACACACTGCTCACACACACACTGCTCACACACACTGCTCACACACACTGCCCACACACACACTGCTCACACACACTGCTCACACACACTGCCCACACACACACTGCTCACACACACTGCTCTCACACACACTGCTCTCACACACACTGCTCACACACACACTGCTCACACACACACTGCTCACACACACACTGCTCACACACACTGCTCTCACACACACTGCTCACACACACACTGCTCACACACACACTGCTCACACACACACTGCTCACACACACTGCTCACACACACACTGCTCACACACACACTGCTCTCACACACACTGCTCTCACACACACTGCTCACACACACTGCTCACACACACACTGCTCTCACACACACTGCTCTCACACACACTGCTCACACACACACTGCTCTCACACACACTGCTCTCACACACTGCTCTCACACACACTGCTCACACACACACTGCCCACACACACACTGCTCACACACACACTGCTCACACACACTGCCCACACACACACTGCCCACACACACACTGCTCACACACACTGCTCACACACACTGCTCACACACACACTGCCCACACACACTGCCCACACACACACTGCTCTCACACACACTGCCCACACACACACTGCTCACACACACACTGCCCACACACACTGCTCACACACACACTGCTCACACACACACTGCCCACACACACACTGCTCTCACACACACTGCTCACACACACACTGCCCACACACACACTGCTCTCACACACACTGCCCACACACACACTGCTCACACACACACTGCCCACACACACACTGCTCTCACACACACTGCCCACACACACACTGCTCACACACACACTGCCCACACACACTGCTCACACACACACTGCTCACACACACACTGCTCACACACACACTGCCCACACACACTGCCCACACACACTGCCCACACACACACTGCCCACACACACACTGCTCACACACACACTGCTCACACACACACTGCCCACACACACACTGCTCACACACACTGCTCACACACACTGCCCACACACACTGCTCACACACACACTGCCCACACACACACTGCTCTCACACACACTGCCCACACACACTGCCCACACACACACTGCCCACACACACTGCTCTCACACACTGCTCACACACACACTGCCCACACACACTGCTCTCACACACACTGCTCACACACACACTGCCACACACACACTGCTCACACACACACTGCCACACACACACTGCTCACACACACACTGCCCACACACACTGCTCACACACACACTGCTCACACACACACTGCCCACACACACACTGCTCACACACACACTGCCCACACACACACTGCTCACACACACACTGCCCACACACACACTGCTCACACACACACTGCCCACACACACACTGCTCACACACACTGCTCACACACACACTGCCCACACACACACTGCTCACACACACTGCCCACACACACTGCCCACACACACACTGCCCACACACACACTGCTCACACACACTGCTCACACACACACTGCCCACACACACTGCTCTCACACACACTGCTCACACACACACTGCCCACACACACACTGCTCACACACACTGCCCACACACACACTGCCCACACACACACTGCTCACACACACACTGCTCACACACACACTGCTCACACACACTGCCCACACACACACTGCCCACACACACACTGCTCACACACACTGCTCACACACACACTGCTCACACACACACTGCTCTCACACACACTGCTCACACACACACTGCCCACACACACTGCCCACACACACACTGCCCACACACACACTGCTCACACACACTGCTCACACACACACTGCTCACACACACACTGCTCACACACACTGCCCACACACACACTGCCCACACACACACTGCTCACACACACTGCTCACACACACACTGCTCACACACACACTGCCCACACACACACTGCTCACACACACACTGCCCACACACACACTGCTCACACACACACTGCCCACACACACACTGCTCTCACACACACTGCTCACACACACACTGCCCACACACACTGCCCACACACACACTGCTCACACACACTGCCCACACACACTGCCCACACACACACTGCCCACACACACTGCCCACACACACACTGCTCACACACACACTGCCCACACACACACTGCCCACACACACACTGCTCACACACACACTGCCCACACACACTGCTCACACACACACTGCTCACACACACTGCCCACACACACACTGCTCACACACACACTGCCCACACACACTGCTCACACACACACTGCTCACACACACTGCTCTCACACACACTGCTCACACACACTGCTCTCACACACACTGCTCACACACACACTGCTCACACACACACTGCCCACACACACACTGCTCACACACACTGCTCACACACACTGCTCACACACACTGCTCTCACACACACTGCTCACACACACTGCTCACACACACACTGCTCACACACACACTGCTCACACACACACTGCTCACACACACTGCTCACACACACTGCTCTCACACACACTGCTCACACACACTGCTCACACACACACTGCTCACACACACACTGCTCACACACACACTGCTCTCACACACACTGCTCACACACACTGCTCACACACACACTGCCCACACACACTGCTCACACACACACTGCTCACACACACACTGCCCACACACACTGCTCACACACACTGCCCACACACACACTGCCCACACACACACTGCTCTCACACACACTGCTCACACACACACTGCTCACACACACACTGCTCACACACACACTGCTCACACACACACTGCTCTCACACACTGCTCACACACACACTGCTCACACACACTGCTCACACACACACTGCTCACACACACACTGCCCACACACACTGCCCACACACACACTGCTCACACACACACTGCTCACACACACTGCTCACACACACACTGCTCTCACACACACTGCCCACACACACTGCTCACACACACACTGCTCACACACACACTGCCCACACACACACTGCTCACACACACACTGCTCACACACACTGCTCACACACACACTGCTCACACACACACTGCCCACACACACACTGCTCACACACACACTGCCCACACACACACTGCCCACACACACACTGCTCACACACACACTGCCCACACACACTGCCCACACACACACTGCTCACACACACACTGCTCACACACACACTGCCCACACACACTGCTCACACACACACTGCTCTCACACACACTGCCCACACACACACTGCCCACACACACTGCCCACACACACTGCCCACACACACACTGCCCACACACACTGCCCACACACACTGCCCACACACACACTGCCCACACACACTGCTCACACACACACTGCCCACACACACTGCCCACACACACACTGCTCACACACACTGCTCACACACACACTGCCCACACACACACTGCTCTCACACACACTGCCCACACACACTGCCCACACACACACTGCTCACACACACTGCTCACACACACACTGCTCACACACACACTGCTCACACACACTGCTCACACACACACTGCCCACACACACTGCTCACACACACACTGCCCACACACACTGCCCACACACACACTGCTCACACACACACTGCTCACACACACACTGCCCACACACACTGCCCACACACACACACTGCTCACACACACACTGCCCACACACACACTGCTCACACACACACTGCTCACACACACACTGCTCACACACACACTGCTCACACACACACTGCCCACACACACACTGCTCACACACACACTGCTCACACACACACTGCTCACACACACACTGCTCACACACACACTGCCCACACACACACTGCTCACACACACACTGCTCACACACACACTGCTCACACACACACTGCTCACACACACTGCCCACACACACTGCTCACACACACACTGCCCACACACACTGCTCACACACACACTGCCCACACACACTGCTCACACACACACTGCCCACACACACACTGCTCACACACACACTGCTCTCACACACACTGCTCACACACACACTGCCCACACACACTGCTCACACACACACTGCCCACACACACACTGCTCACACACACACTGCTCTCACACACACTGCTCACACACACACTGCTCACACACACACTGCTCACACACACACTGCTCACACACACACTGCCCACACACACACTGCTCACACACACACTGCCCACACACACTGCCCACACACACTGCCCACACACACACTGCCCACACACACACTGCCCACACACACTGCTCACACACACTGCTCACACACACACTGCCCACACACACACTGCTCACACACACACTGCTCACACACACACTGCCCACACACACACTGCCCACACACACTGCCCACACACACTGCTCACACACACACTGCCCACACACACACTGCTCACACACACACTGCTCACACACACACTGCTCACACACACTGCTCACACACACTGCTCACACACACACTGCTCACACACACACACTGCTCACACACACACTGCTCACACACACACTGCTCACACACACTGCTCACACACACACTGCTCACACACACACACTGCTCACACACACACTGCTCACACACACACTGCCCACACACACACTGCCCACACACACACTGCCCACACACACTGCTCACACACACACTGCTCACACACACACTGCTCACACACACACACTGCTCACACACACACTGCTCACACACACACTGCCCACACACACTGCCCACACACACACTGCCCACACACACACTGCTCACACACACACTGCTCACACACACACTGCCCACACACACTGCCCACACACACACTGCCCACACACACACTGCTCACACACACACTGCCCACACACACACTGCTCTCACACACACTGCCCACACACACACTGCCCACACACACACTGCCCTCACACACTGCTCACACACACACTGCCCACACACACACTGCCCACACACACTGCCCACACACACACTGCCCACACACACTGCTCTCACACACACTGCTCACACACACTGCCCACACACACACTGCCCTCACACACTGCTCACACACACACTGCCCACACACACACTGCCCACACACACTGCCCACACACACACTGCCCACACACACACTGCCCACACACACTGCCCACACACACACTGCCCACACACACACTGCCCACACACACACTGCCCACACACACACTGCTCACACACACTGCTCACACACACACTGCCACACACACACTGCCCACACACACACTGCCCACACACACACTGCTCACACACACACTGCTCACACACACACTGCCCACACACACACTGCTCACACACACACTGCTCACACACACACTGCTCACACACACTGCCCACACACACACTGCCCACACACACTGCCCACACACACACTGCCCACACACACACTGCTCACACACACACTGCCACACACACACTGCCCACACACACACTGCCCACACACACACTGCTCACACACACACTGCCCACACACACACTGCTCACACACACACTGCTCACACACACTGCCCACACACACACTGCCCACACACACACTGCTCACACACACACTGCTCACACACACACTGCTCACACACACTGCCCACACACACACTGCCACACACACACTGCTCACACACACACTGCTCACACACACACTGCCCACACACACACTGCTCACACACACACTGCCCACACACACTGCCACACACACACTGCTCACACACACACTGCTCACACACACTGCCCACACACACACTGCCCACACACACACTGCTCACACACACACTGCTCACACACACACTGCCCACACACACTGCTCTCACACACACTGCTCACACACACTGCTCACACACACACTGCTCACACACACACTGCTCACACACACACTGCTCACACACACTGCCCACACACACACTGCCCACACACACACACACACTGCCCACACACACACTGCTCACACACACACTGCTCACACACACACTGCTCACACACACACTGCTCACACACACACTGCTCTCACACACACTGCCCACACACACTGCCCACACACACACTGCCCACACACACACTGCCCACACACACACTGCTCACACACACTGCTCACACACACACTGCTCACACACACACTGCTCTCACACACACTGCCCACACACACACTGCCCACACACACACTGCCCACACACACACTGCCCACACACACACTGCCCACACACACACTGCCCACACACACACTGCTCACACACACACTGCCCACACACACACTGCTCACACACACACTGCTCACACACACTGCCCACACACACACTGCCCACACACACACTGCTCACACACACTGCTCTCACACACTGCCCACACACACTGCTCTCACACACACTGCCCACACACACACTGCTCACACACACTGCTCTCACACACACTGCCACACACACTGCCCACACACACACTGCTCACACACACACTGCTCTCACACACACTGCTCACACACACACTGCCCACACACACACTGCCCACACACACTGCCCACACACACTGCCCACACACACACTGCCCACACACACACTGCTCTCACACACACTGCCCACACACACACTGCTCACACACACTGCTCACACACACACTGCCCACACACACTGCCCACACACACACTGCTCACACACACACTGCTCTCACACACACTGCTCACACACACACTGCCCACACACACACTGCTCACACACACACTGCTCACACACACACTGCTCTCACACACACTGCCCACACACACTGCCCACACACACACTGCCCACACACACACTGCTCACACACACACTGCTCACACACACACTGCTCTCACACACACTGCCCACACACACTGCCCACACACACACTGCCCACACACACACTGCCCACACACACACTGCTCACACACACACTGCTCACACACACACTGCTCACACACACACTGCTCTCACACACACTGCTCTCACACACACTGCCCACACACACTGCCCACACACACACTGCCCACACACACACTGCTCTCACACACACTGCCCACACACACACTGCTCACACACACTGCTCTCACACACACTGCTCACACACACACTGCTCTCACACACACTGCTCTCACACACACTGCCCACACACACTGCTCTCACACACACTGCCCACACACACACTGCTCTCACACACACTGCTCTCACACACACTGCCCACACACACTGCTCTCACACACACTGCCCACACACACACTGCTCACACACACTGCTCTCACACACACTGCCACACACACACTGCTCACACACACTGCTCTCACACACACTGCCCACACACACTGCCCACACACACACTGCTCACACACACACTGCCCACACACACACTGCTCACACACACTGCTCTCACACACACTGCCCACACACACTGCCCACACACACACTGCCCACACACACACTGCTCTCACACACACTGCCCACACACACACTGCTCACACACACTGCTCTCACACACACTGCTCACACACACACTGCTCACACACACACTGCCCACACACACACTGCCCACACACACACTGCCCACACACACACTGCCCACACACACACTGCTCACACACACACTGCTCACACACACACTGCTCACACACACACTGCTCACACACACACTGCTCACACACACACTGCTCACACACACTGCTCACACACACACTGCTCACACACACACTGCTCACACACACACACACTGCTCACACACACTGCTCACACACACTGCTCACACACACACTGCTCACACACACACTGCCCACACACACTGCCCACACACACACTGCTCACACACACTGCTCTCACACACACTGCCCACACACACACTGCTCACACACACACTGCCCACACACACACTGCCCACACACACACTGCCCACACACACTGCCCACACACACTGCTCACACACACACTGCTCACACACACACTGCCCACACACACACTGCCCACACACACACTGCTCACACACACACTGCTCACACACACTGCTCACACACACACTGCTCACACACACACACACTGCACACACACACTCGCACACACCACACACTGCACACACACACACTGCACACACACACACACTCACTGCACACACACACACTGCTCACACACACACTGCATGCACACACACACACACCACACGACTACTCACCACACACACACACTGCCACACACACCACACTACACACTGCACTCACACACACACACACACACACACACTGCACACACACACACTGCACACACACACACACACTGCACACACACACCCTCTCACACACACACTGCACACACACACACATACACACACACACACACTGCACACACACACACTGCACACACACACCCACACACACACTGCACACACACACACTGCACACACACACTGCACACACACACACTGCACACACACACACACTGCACACACACAGCACACACACACTGCCACACACACACCACACACACACAACTGCACACACACACACTGCACACACACACACTGCACACACACACACTGCACACAACACTGCTCACACACACACTGCACACACACAAACACACACACACACTGCACCACACACACACACTCACACACCACACTACTCACACACAACACTGGCCCCACACACACACTCTCACACCTCACACTCACTCACACACACTGCTCTCACACACACTGCCCACACACACTGCCACACACACACACTGCCCACACACACACTGCCCACACACACACTGCTCTCACACACACTGCCCACACACACTGCCCACACACACACTGCTCACACACACACTGCTCACACACACACTGCCCACACACACACTGCCCACACACACACTGCTCACACACACACTGCTCTCACACACACTGCTCTCACACACACTGCCCACACACACTGCCCACACACACACTGCCCACACACACACTGCCCACACACACACTGCTCTCACACACACTGCCCACACACACACTGCTCACACACACACTGCTCACACACACACTGCTCACACACACACTGCTCACACACACTGCTCACACACACTGCTCACACACACACTGCCCACACACACACTGCTCACACACACACTGCTCACACACACACTGCTCTCACACACACTGCTCTCACACACACTGCCCACACACACACTGCTCACACACACACTGCTCTCACACACACTGCCCACACACACTGCCCACACACACACTGCCCACACACACACTGCTCTCACACACACTGCTCACACACACACTGCCCACACACACACTGCTCACACACACACTGCCCACACACACTGCCCACACACACACTGCCCACACACACACTGCCCACACACACTGCTCACACACACACTGCCCACACACACACTGCTCACACACACACTGCCACACACACACTGCCCACACACACACTGCCCACACACACTGCTCACACACACACTGCCCACACACACACTGCCACACACACACACTGCCCACACACACACTGCCCACACACACACTGCTCTCACACACACTGCTCACACACACACTGCCACACACACACTGCCCACACACACACTGCCCACACACACTGCCCACACACACACTGCTCACACACACACTGCCCACACACACACTGCCCACACACACACTGCTCACACACACACTGCTCTCACACACACTGCTCTCACACACACTGCCCACACACACTGCCCACACACACACTGCCCACACACACACTGCTCTCACACACACTGCCCACACACACACTGCTCACACACACACTGCCCACACACACACTGCCCACACACACACTGCCCACACACACTGCCCACACACACTGCCCACACACACACTGCTCACACACACACTGCCCACACACACACTGCCCACACACACACTGCCCACACACACTGCTCACACACACACTGCTCTCACACACACTGCTCACACACACACTGCCCACACACACACTGCTCACACACACACTGCCCACACACACACTGCCCACACACACTGCTCACACACACACTGCTCTCACACACACTGCTCTCACACACACTGCCCACACACACTGCCCACACACACACTGCCCACACACACACTGCCCACACACACACTGCTCTCACACACACTGCCCACACACACACTGCCCACACACACACTGCCCACACACACACTGCTTCACACACACTGCTCACACACACACTGCCCACACACACACTGCTCACACACACTGCTCACACACACACTGCTCACACACACACTGCTCACACACACACTGCTCACACACACTGCCACACACACACTGCCCACACACACACTGCCCACACACACACTGCTCACACACACACTGCTCACACACACACTGCTCACACACACACTGCTCACACACACACTGCTCTCACACACACACTGCCCACACACACTGCCCACACACACACTGCCCACACACACACTGCCCACACACACTGCTCACACACACTGCTCACACACACACTGCTCACACACACACTGCTCTCACACACACACTGCCCACACACACACTGCCCACACACACACTGCCCACACACACACTGCCCACACACACACTGCTCACACACACACTGCCACACACACACTGCTCACACACACACTGCTCACACACACTGCCCACACACACACTGCTCACACACACACTCACACACACACACTGCACACACACACACTGCACACACACACTGCACACACACACACACACACACACACACCCACCACAGCACACACACACTGCACACACACACACACTGCACACACACACTGCACACACACACACACACTGCACACACACACACTGCACACACACACACTGCAGCACACACACACTGCACACACACACACACTGCACACACACACACTGCACACACACACACACACACACACACACTGCACACACACACACACTGCACACACACACACACACACACTGCACACACACACACACACACACACTGCACACAAACACACACACACACACACTGCACACACACACACACACACACTGCACACACACACACACTGCACACACACACACACACACACCACACACTCACACACACAGCACACACACACACACTGCACACACACACACTCACACACACACTGCACACACACACACACTGCACACACACACACACACACTGCACACACACACACACACACTGCACACACACACACACACACTGCACACACACACACACACACAACACTGCACACACACACACACACACACACACACACTGCACACACACACAACACCACACTCACACTGCACACACACCACACACACACTGCACACACACACACACACACACACTGCACACTGCACACACACAAACACACACACACACTGCTCACACACACACTGCCCACACACACACTGCCCACACACACACTGCCCACACACACACTGCCCACACACACTGCCCACACACACTGCCCACACACACACTGCCCACACACACACTGCTCTCACACACACTGCCCACACACACACTGCTCACACACACTGCTCTCACACACACTGCCCACACACACACTGCTCACACACACACTGCTCACACACACACTGCTCACACACACTGCTCACACACACACTGCCCACACACACACTGCTCACACACACACTGCTCACACACACACTGCTCTCACACACACTGCCCACACACACTGCCCACACACACACTGCTCACACACACACTGCTCTCACACACACTGCTCACACACACACTGCCCACACACACACTGCTCACACACACACTGCTCACACACACACTGCTCTCACACACACTGCCCACACACACTGCCCACACACACACTGCCCACACACACACTGCCCACACACACACTGCCCACACACACACTGCACACACACACACACACACACACACTGCACACACACACTGCACACACACACACTGCACACACACACTGCACACACACACTGCACACACACACACTGCACACACACACACACACACACACACACACACACACTGCACACACACACACTCACACACACACACTGCACACACACACTGCACACACACCACACACACACACACACACACACACACACACACACACACTGCACACACACACACACTGCACACACACACTGCACACCACACTACACACACACTGCACACACACACACACACACACACACACACTGCACAACACACACACACTGCACACACACACACTGCACACACACACACACACTGCACACACACACAGCACACACACACTGCACACACACACACACACACACACCCTGCCACACAACACGCACACACACACCTGCACACACACACACACACTGCACACACACACACAGCACACACACACAACACACACACACTGCACACACACACACACTGCACACCACACACTGCACACACACACCACTGCACACACACACACACCACACTGCACACTGCACACAGCACACACACTGCACACACACACACTGCCCACACACACACTGCCTCACACACACACTGCCCACACACACACTGCTCACACACACACTGCTCACACACACACTGCCTCACACACACTGCTCCACACACACTGCTCACACACACACTGCTCACACACACACTGCCCACACACACACTGCCACACACACACTGCTCACACACACACTGCCCACACACACACTGCTCACACACACACTGCTCACACACACACTGCTCACACACACACTGCTCACACACACACTGCTCACACACACTGCTCCACACACACTGCCCACACACACACTGCCCACACACACACTGCTCACACACACACTGCCCACACACACACTGCTCCACACACACTGCTCACACACACACTGCCACCACACACTGCCCACACACACACTGCTCACACACACTGCCCACACACACACTGCCCACACACACTGCCCACACACACTGCTCACACACACTGCCCACACACACACTGCCCACACACACACTGCCCACACACACACTGCTCACACACACACTGCCCACACACACACTGCCTCACACACACTGCCCCACACACACTGCGCACCACACACTTGCCCACACACACACTGCTCACACAACACTGCTCACACACACACTGCCCACACACACACTGCTCACACACACACTGCTCACACACACACTGCTCACACACACTGCCCACACACACACTGCTCACACACACACTGCCCACACACACACTGCTCTCACACACACTGCCCACACACACACTGCTCACACACACACTGCCCACACACACACTGCTCTCACACACACTGCTCTCACACACACACTGCCCACACACACTGCCCACACACACACTGCCCACACACACACTGCCCACACACACACTGCTCTCACACACACTGCCCACACACACTGCCCACACACACACTGCTCACACACACACTGCTCACACACACACTGCCCACACACACACTGCTCACACACACACTGCTCACACACACACTGCTCACACACACACTGCTCACACACACTGCTCACACACACACTGCTCACACACACACTGCTCACACACACACTGCCCACACACACTGCCCACACACACACTGCTCACACACACACTGCTCACACACACACTGCTCACACACACACTGCTCACACACACTGCTCACACACACTGCTCACACACACACTGCCCACACACACACTGCCCACACACACACTGCTCACACACACACTGCTCTCACACACACTGCTCTCACACACACTGCCCACACACACTGCCCACACACACACTGCCCACACACACACTGCCCACACACACACTGCTCTCACACACACTGCCCACACACACACTGCTCACACACACACTGCTCACACACACACTGCTCACACACACACTGCTCACACACACTGCTCACACACACTGCTCACACACACACTGCCCACACACACACTGCTCACACACACACTGCTCACACACACACTGCTCTCACACACACACTGCTCTCACACACACTGCCCACACACACACTGCTCACACACACACTGCTCTCACACACACTGCCCACACACACTGCCCACACACACACTGCTCACACACACACTGCTCACACACACACTGCCCACACACACTGCCCACACACACACTGCTCTCACACACACTGCTCACACACACACTGCCCACACACACACTGCTCACACACACACTGCCCACACACACTGCACACACACACACACTGCACACACACACACTGCACACACACACTGCACACACACACACACACACACACTGCACACACACACTCACACACACTGCACACACACACACTGCACACACACACACACTGCACACAGCACACACACACACACACACACACACACTGCACACACACACACTGCACACACACACACTGCACACACACACACTGCACACACACACACACTGCACACACACACACTGCACACACACACACACACACACACACACACACTGCACACCACACACACACACACTGCACACACACACACTGCACACACACACACTGCACACACACACACTGCACACACACACACTGCACACACACACCACTGCACACACACACACACTGCACACACACACACACACACACTGCAGCACCACACACACACACACTGCACACACCCACACACTGCACACACACACACACTGCACACACACACACACACCTGCACAACACACACACTGCACACACACACACTGCACACACACACTGCACACACACACACACACTGCACACACACACACACACACACACACACACTGCACACACACACACACACACACACACACACTGCACACACACACACACTGCACACACACACACTGCACACACACACACTGCACACACACACACACACACACACACACACACACACACACTGCACACACACACACTGCACACACACACACTGCACACACACACACTGCACACACACACACTCACACACACACACACTGCACACACACACACACTCACACACACACACACTGCACACACACACACACACACACCACACACACACACACACACACTGCACACACACACTGCACACACACACACACTGCACACACACACACTGCACACACACACACACACACACACACACTGCACACACACACACACACACTGCACACACACACACTGCACACACACACACTGCACACACACACACACACTGCACACACACACACAGCACACACACACACTGCACACACACACACTGCACACACACACACACGACACACAGCACACACACACCACACACACACAACAGCACACACACACACTGCACACACACACACACACACACACACATCACACACTGCACACACACACACAGCACACACACACACCACAGCACACTGCACACACACACACACTGCACACACACAACACACACACACACAGCACACGACACACTGCACTCACAGCACACACACAGCACACACACACACACACAGCACACACACACACTGCACACACACACACACACTGCACACACACAGCACTGCACACACACACACACACACACACACTCACACACACACACACTGCACACACACACACTGCACACTGCACACACACACACCACACACACACACACACACACACACACACAGCACACACACCACACATGCACACAACACACACACACGCACACACACAACAGCACACACACACACACACTGCCACACACTATCACTGCACACCACACACTGCACACACACACACTGCACACACACACACTGCTCACACACACTGCTCACACACACACTGCTCACACACACTGCTCACACACACACTGCTCTCACACACACTGCCCACACACACTGCTCACACACACACTGCTCACACACACTGCTCACACACACACTGCTCACACACACACTGCCCACACACACACTGCTCACACACACACTGCTCACACACACACTGCTCACACACACACTGCTCACACACACACTGCCCACACACACACTGCTCACACACACTGCTCACACACACTGCTCTCACACACACTGCTCACACACACACTGCCCACACACACACTGCTCACACACACACTGCCCACACACACACTGCTCACACACACACTGCCCACACACACACTGCTCACACACACTGCTCACACACACACTGCCCACACACATACTGCCCACACACACACTGCCCACACACACACTGCTCACACACACTGCTCACACACACACTGCTCACACACACTGCTCACACACACACTGCTCACACACACACTGCACACACACACACACTGCACACACACACACACTGCACACACACACCACACGCACACACTGCACACACACACACACTGCACACACACACACACTGCACACACACACCACACTGCACACACACACACACTGCACACACACACTGCACACACACACACACACTGCACCACACACACATCTGCACACACACACATGCACACACACACACACTGCACACACACACACTGCACACACACCACTCACACACACACACTGCACACACACAAACACACACACACACTGCACACACACACTGCACACACACACACTGCACACACACACACATGCACACACACTGCACACACACACACTGCACACACACACACTGCACACACACACACTGCACACACACACACTGCACACACACACACACACTGCACACACACACACTGCACACACACACAACTGCACACACACACACTGCACACACACACTGCACACACACACACTCACACACCACACTGCACACACACACTGCACACACACACACACTGCACACACACACACACACTGCACACACACACACACACACACTGCACACACACACACACACTGCACACACACACACACTGCACACACACACTGCACACACACACACACACACTGCACACACACACACACACACACACTGCACACACACACACTGCACACACACACACTGCACACACACACACTGCACACACACACACACTGCACACACACACACACACACACACTGCACACACACACACACACACACACACTGCACACACACACACTGCACACACACACACACACACACACTGCACACACACACACACACACACACACTGCACACACACACACACACACACACTGCACACACACACACACACACTGCACACACACACACACACTGCACACACACACACACTGCACACACACACACACTGCACACACACACACACTGCACACACACACACACACACACACACTGCACACACACACACTGCACACACACACCACACACACACACACACACTGCACACACACACAGCACACACACACACACTGCACACACACACACACTCACACACACACACTGCACACACACACACACACACTGCACACACACACACACTGCACACACACACACACACACACACACACACACACACTGCACACACACACACACACAGCACACACACACACACACTGCACACACACACACACACACACACACACTGCACACACACACACACACACACACACTGCACACACACACACACACACACACACACACTGCACACACACACACTGCACACACACACTGCACACACACACACACACACACACACACACACACACTGCACACACACACACACACTGCACACACACACACACACACACACTGCACACACACACACACACACACACACACACTGCACACACACACACACACACACACACACTGCACACACACACACACTGCACACACACACACACACACACACACACTGCACACACACACACACTGCACACACACACACTGCACACACACACACACACACACACACACTGCACACACACACACACACACACACACACACTGCACACACACACTGCACACACACACACACACACACACTGCACACACACACACTGCACACACACACACACTGCACACACACACACACACACACACACACTGCACACACACACACACACACTGCACACACACACACTGCACACACACACACACACACACACACACACACACACACACACACACACACACTGCACACACACACACACTGCACACACACACACACTGCACACACACCACACACACACACTGCACACACACACACTGCACACACACACACACACACACTGCACACACACACACACACACACACACTGCACACACACACACACTGCACACACACACACACACACACACACACACACACACACACACAGCACACACACACACAGCACACACACACACTGCACACACACACACACACACACACACACTGCACACACACACTGCACACACACACACACACACACACACACTGCACACACACACACACAGCACACACACACACACTGCACACACACACACTGCACACACACACACAGCACACACACACACACACACACACACTCACACACACACACTGCACACACACACACACACACTGCACACACACACACACACACACACACACACACACTGCACACACACACACACACACACACACTGCACACACACTGCACACACACACACACACACTGCACACACACACACACACACACACACTGCACACACACACACACACACACACACACACACACACACACACACTGCACACACACACACTGCACACACACACACACACACACACACACTGCACACACACACACAGCACACACACACACACTGCACACACACACACTGCACACACACACACTGCACACACACACACACACTGCACACACACACTGCACACACACACACTGCACACACACACACTGCACACACACACACACTGCACACACACACTGCACACACACACACTGCACACACACACACTGCACACACACACACACTGCACACACACACACACACACACACTGCAACACACACACACACACACACTGCACACACACACACACTGCACACACACACACACACACTGCACACACACACACACACACTGCACACACACACACACACACACACTGCACACACACACACACACACTGCACACACACACACTGCACACACACACACCACACACACACACTGCACACACACACACACACTGCACACACACACACTGCACACACACACACACTGCACACACACACACTGCACACACACACACTGCACACACACACACACACACTGCACACACACACTGCACACACACACACTGCACACACACACACACTGCACACACACACACTGCACACACACACACTGCACACACACACACACACTCACACACTGCACACACACACACTGCACACACACACTGCACACACACACACACTGCACACACACACACACACTGCACACACACACACTGCACACACACACACACACACACACTGCACACACACACACACACACACACACACACACACTGCACACACACACACACTCACACACACACACACACACACACTGCACACACACACACACACTGCACACACACACACACACACACACACTGCACACACACACACACACACACCACACACACACACACTGCACACACACACACACACACACACACACACACACTGCACACACACACACTGCACACACACACACACTGCACACACACACACACACACACACACACTGCCACACACACACACACTGCACACACACACTGCACACACACACACACACACACACACACTGCACACACACACACATGCACACACACACACACACACACACACACTGCACACACACACTGCACACACACACAGCACACACACACACTGCACACACACACACACACACACACTGCACACACACACACTGCACACACACACACACTGCACACACACACACACTGCACACACACACACACACAGCACACACACACACACACTGCACACACACACACTGCACACACACACACACACTGCACACACACACACACTGCACACACACACACTGCACACACACCACACACACACTGCACACACACACACACACTGCACACACACACACACTGCACACACACACACTGCACACACACACACACTGCACACACACTGCACACACACACACTGCACACACACACACTGCACACACACACACACTGCACACACACACACACTGCACACACACACACTGCACACACACACACACACTGCACACACACACACACACACACACACACTGCACACACACACACTGCACACACACACTGCACACACACACACACACACACTGCACACACACACACACTGCACACACACACACTGCACACACACAGCACACACACACTGCACACACACACACACACACACACACACACACACACACACAGCACACACACACACACACTGCACACACACACACTGCACACACACACACACACAGCACACACACACACTGCACACACACACACACACAGCCACACACACACTGCACACACACACACACACACACACTGCACACACACACACACTGCACACACACACACACACTGCACACACACACACACACACTGCACACACACACACACACACACACACTGCACACACACACACAGCACACACAGCACACACACACTCACACACACACACACTGCACACACACACTGCACACACACACACTGCACACACACACACCACACACACACACACACTGCACACACACACACACTGCACCACACACACTGCACACACACACACACACACACACACACTGCACACACACACTGCACACACACACACACACACACTGCACACACACACACTGCACACACACACTGCACACACACACACACACACACACACACTGCACACACACACACACACACACACACTGCACACACACACACACACACTGCACACACACACACACACACACACACACACTGCACACACACACACTGCACACACACACACACACTGCACACACACACACACACACACACACTGCACACACACACACTGCACACACACACACACTGCACACACACACACTGCACACACACACACTGCACACACACACACACACACACTGCACACACACACACACAGCACACACACACACACACTGCACACACACACACACACACACTGCACACACACACACTGCACACACACACTGCACACACACACACACTGCACACACACACACTGCACACACACACACTGCACACACACACACACACACACACTGCACACACACACACTGCACACACACACACACTGCACACACACACACACTGCACACACACACACACACTGCACACACACACACACACTGCACACACACACACTGCACACACACACACACACTGCACACACACACACACTGCACACACACACACACACTGCACACACACACACACTGCACACACACACACACTGCACACACACACTGCACACACACACACACTGCACACACACACACACACTGCACACACACACACACTGCACACACACACACACTGCACACACACACACACACACACACACTGCACACACACACACACACACACACACTGCACACACACACACTGCACACACACACACACTGCACACACACACACACACACACACACACACACACACACACACTGCACACACACACACACACACACACACACTGCACACACACTGCACACACACACACACTGCACACACACACACACACACACACACACTGCACACACACACACAGCACACACACACTGCACACACACACACACACACACACACACACACACACACTGCACACACACACACTGCACACACACACACTGCACACACACACACTGCACACACACACACTGCACACACACACACACACACACACACACACACTGCACACACACACACTGCACACACACTGCACACACACACTGCACACACACACACACTGCACACACACACACACAGCACACACACACTGCACACACACACACTGCACACACACACACACACACACTGCACACACACACACACACACACACTGCACACACACACACACACTGCACACACACACACACACACACACACTGCACACACACACACACTGCACACACACACACACTGCACACACACACACACACACTGCACACACACACACACACACTGCACACACACACACACACTGCACACACACACACACACACACACACACTGCACACACACACACACTGCACACACACACACACACTGCACACACACACACACACTGCACACACACACACTGCACACACACACACACACACACACACTGCACACACACACACTGCACACACACACACTGCACACACACACACTGCACACACACACACTGCACACACACACTGCACACACACACTGCACACACACACACACACACTGCACACACACACACTGCACACACACACACACACTGCACACACACACACACTGCACACACACACAGCACACACACACACACACTGCACACACACACACACACTGCACACACACACACTGCACACACACACACACACTGCACACTGCACACACACACACACACTGCACACACACACACTGCACACACACACACTGCACACACACACACACTGCACACACACACACACTGCACACACACACACTGCACACACACACACACACACACACTGCACACACACACAGCACACACACACACACACACACACTGCACACACACACACACAGCACACACACACTGCACACACACACACACACTGCACACACACACACACACACTGCACACACACACACACACACACACACACACACACACACACACACTGCACACACACACACACACACACACACTGCACACACACACACACACACACACACTGCACACACACACACACACACACACACACACACTGCACACACACACACACTGCACACACACACACACACACACACACTGCACACACACACACACACACACACACACACACACACACTGCACACACACACACACACTGCACACACACACACACACTGCACACACACACACACACACACACACACACACACACACACACACTGCACACACACACACACACACACACACTGCACACACACACACTGCACACACACACACACACACACACACACTGCACACACACACAGCACACACACACTGCACACACACACACACACACACACACTGCACACACACACACTGCACACACACACACACACACACACTGCACACACACACACACACACACACACACTGCACACACACACACTGCACACACACACACACACACACACACTGCACACACACACACACACACTGCACACACACACACTGCACACACACACTGCACACACACTGCACACACACACACACTGCACACACACACACACACTGCACACACACACACACACA
This sequence comes from Squalus acanthias, assembly GCA_030390025.1. NCBI lineage: Eukaryota > Metazoa > Chordata > Chondrichthyes > Squaliformes > Squalidae > Squalus > Squalus acanthias. The sequence continues at coordinate 205,019,955 of CM059427.1, read as the reverse complement.
CTGCACACACACACACACACACACTGCACACACACACACTGCACACACACACACACACTGCACACACACACACACACTGCACACACACACTGCACACACACACACACACACTGCACACACACACACTGCCACACACACACACACACACACACACACTGCACACACACACACTGCACACACACACACACACTGCACACACACACACACACACACTGCACACACACACACACACACTGCACACACACACTGCACACACACTGCACACACACACTGCACACACACACACTGCACACACACACACACACACACACACACACACACACACTGCACACACACACACACACTGCACACACACACACACACACACACACACACACTGCACACACACACACACACACACACTGCACACACACACTGCTCACACACACACTGCTCACACACACACTGCCCACACACACACTGCTCACACACACTGCTCACACACACACTGCCCACACACACACTGCTCACACACACTGCCCACACACACACTGCTCACACACACTGCTCACACACACTGCTCACACACACTGCTCACACACACTGCTCACACACACTGCTCACACACACACTGCCCACACACACACTGCCCACACACACACTGCTCACACACACACTGCCCACACACACACTGCTCACACACACTGCCCACACACACACTGCCCACACACACTGCTCACACACACACTGCCCACACACACACTGCCCACACACACACTGCCCACACACACACTGCCCACACACACTGCCCACACACACACTGCTCACACACACTGCCCACACACACACTGCCCACACACACTGCTCACACACACACTGCTCACACACACTGCCCACACACACACTGCTCACACACACTGCCCACACACACACTGCACCCACACACACTGCGCACACACACACACACACTGCGCACACACACACACACACAGCCACACACACACACACACTGCACACCACACACACTGCGACACACACCACACACTGCACACACACACCACTGCACACACACACACCACACACTGACACACCACACACACACTGGCACACACACACACCACACTGCACACACACACACTGCACACACACACACTGCACACACACACACTGCCACACACACACACACTGCACACACACACACACACACAACCTGCACACACACACACACACACACAGCACACACACACACACTGCACACACACACACTGCACACACACACACTGCCCACACACACACACACTGCACACACACACACTGCACACACACACACTGCGCACACACACACACACACTGCACACACACACACACTGCGCACACACCACACACTGCGCACACACACCACACACACCCACACACACACAGCACACACACACACAGCACACACACACACTGCACACACACACACACACACACACACCCACACAGCACACACTGCACACACACTGCACACACACACTCACTACACACACACCACTGCACACACACACACACTGCACAAACACACACACACACTGCACACACACACACACACTGCACACCACACACCTGCACACACACACACACACACTGCACACACACACACACACTGCACACACACACTGCACACACACACACTGCACACACACACACAACTGCACACACACTGCACACACACACACACTGCACACACACACACACACTGCACACACACACACACACTGCACACACACACACACTGCACACACACACACACACACTGCACACACACACACTGCACACACACACACTGCACACACACCACTGCACACACACCACACACTGCACACACACACACTGCACACACACACACACACTGCACACACACACACTGCACACACACACACACACAGCACACACACCACACACTGCACACACACACACACACACACTGCACACACACACACTGCACACACACACACACACTGCACACAACACACTGCACACACACACACACTGCACACACACACACACACACTGCACACACACCACTGCACACCTGCACACACACACACTGCACACACACACACACACACACACACTGCACACACACACACTGCACACACACACACACACTGCACACACACACACACACTGCACACACACACACTGCACACACACACACACACACACACACTGCACACACACACACTGCACACACACACACTGCACACACACACACACTGCACACACACACACTGCACACACACACACTGCACACACACACACACACACACACACACACACACTGCACACACACACACTGCACACACACACACACACACACACACTGCACACACACACACACACACACACACACTGCACACACACACACACACACACACTGCACACACACACACTGCACACACACACACACACACACACTGCACACACACACACTGCACACACACACACACTGCACACACACACACTGCACACACACACACACACACACACACACTGCACACACACACACACACACACACACTGCACACACACACACTGCTCGGCACACACATCACACACACACGCACACACACTGCACACACACACACTGCACACACACACACTGCACACACACACTGCACACACAGCACACACACACACACTGCACACACACACACACACACACACACCACACTGCACACACACACACACCACGGCACACACACACACACTGCACACACACAGCACACACACACACACACTGCACACACACACACACAACACACACACACACACACTAGCACACACACACACACACACACACACACAGCACGCACGACGACACACACACACACACTGCACAGCTACACACACACACACACACACACACACACACACACACACACACACACTGCACACACACACACACTCACACACACACACACTGCACACACACACACACCTGCACACACACACTGCACACACACACGCACACACACACACACACTGCACACACACACACACAGCACACACTCCTGCACACGACACACACACACACACACACTGCACACACACAACAGCACAGCACACACACACACACTGCACACACACACACTGCACACACACGCACACACACACACTGCACACACACACACACTGCACACACACACACACTGCCACACACACACTGCACACACACACAGCACACACACACACACTGCACCACACACACTGCACACACACACACTGCACACACACACACCCACTGACACACACACTGCACACACACACTGCACACACACACACTGCACACACACACTAGCACACACACATGCACACACACACACACACACTGCACACACACACTGCCCACACACACTGCACACACACACACACATGCACACACCACACACTGCGCACACACACACACACACACACACACACACACCCTGCACACACCACACACTGCACACACACACACACACACACACACTGCACACACACACTGCACCACACACACACTGCGCACACACACACTGCGCACACACACACTAGCACACACCACACACTGCGCACAACACACACTGCACACAACACTGCACACCACACACAACACTGCCACACACACACACACACTGCACACACACAACACACACCTGCACACACACACACACACACACACACTCACACTGCACACAACACATGCGCACACACACACACAACACTGCACCACACACTGCTCACACACACACTGCCCACACACACACTGCTCACACACACACTGCTCACACACACACTGCTCACACACACACTGCTCACACACACACTGCTCTCACACACTGCCCACACACACACTGCCCACACACACACTGCTCTCACACACTGCCCACACACACACTGCTCTCACACACTGCCCACACACACACTGCTCACACACACTGCTCTCACACACACTGCTCACACACACACTGCTCTCACACACACTGCTCACACACACACTGCTCACACACACTGCCCACACACACTGCTCACACACACACTGCCCACACACACACTGCTCACACACACTGCTCACACACACACTGTCCGTGCTGCCATTTCTCATCTTTTATTTATTAGTTCGCTGTAATTTATAACTAGAACTAATAGAATCACTTGGGGTCTAGTATTAATTAGTTGATGGATTAGTTTGACTTGAAATTAATTAGTAATTAATTACTTTGATTATTCTTTATGTAAATCATATACCTATTTAATGCAAATTGTATCCATTTAATGTTGGTTTCCTCTGTTGTGTCCCCATCAATCTATTTAGGCTATTTAGCTCCTTGGGTCTATTTGTTTACCTAAAGGATATTTTGCTCTTAACCTCGATAAGTGACAAATTAAACACTCGGCTCTAATTCCTTGGCTTCACCAATCCTCACTCTGTGCTGACTTTCACCTCACTTTGAGTTTTTCCTCTGTCTAGTATCAGCTGCTCTCTGCTTTTAAATCCTTCAATCGCCCTCTCTCTTCCCCTCGATCCCCCCTCTCATATCCTTCAATCCCCCCCCTCATATCCTTCAATCCCGCCCCCTCATATCCTTCAATCCCCCCCCTCATATCCTTCAATCCCCCCCCTCATATCCTTCAATCCCCCCCCTCATATCCTTCAATCCCCCCCCTCATATCCTTCAATCCCCCCCCTCATATCCTTCAATCCCCCCCCTCATATCCTTCAATCCCCCCCCTCATATCCTTCAATCCCCCCCCTCATATCCTTCAATCCCCCCCTCATATCCTTCAATCCCCCCCCTCATATCCTTCAATCCCCCCCCTCATATCCTTCAATCCCCCCCCTCATATCCTTCAATCCCCCCCCTCATATCCTTCAATCCCGCCCCCTCATATCCTTCAATCCCCCCCCTCATATCCTTCAATCCCCCCCCCTCATATCCTTCAATCCCCCCCCTCATATCCTTCAATCCCCCCCCTCATATCCTTCAATCCCCCCCCTCATATCCTTCAATCCCCCCCCTCATATCCTTCAATCCCCCCCCTCATATCCTTCAATCCCCCCCTCATATCCTTCAATCCCCCCCTCATATCCTTCAATCCCCCCTCATCCTTCAATCCCCCCCCTCATATCCTTCAATCCCCCCCCTCATATCCTTCAATCCCCCCCTCATATCCTTCAATCCCCCCCCTCATATCCTTCAATCCCCCCCCCTCATATCCTTCAATCCCCCCCCTCATATCCTTCAATCCCCCCCCTCATATCCTTCAATCCCCCCCCTCATATCCTTCAATCCCCCCCCTCATATCCTTCAATCCCCCCCCTCATATCCTTCAATCCTCCCCCTCATATCCTTCAATCCCCCCCTCATATCCTTCAATCCCCCCCCTCATATCCTTCAATCCCTCTCTCATATCCTTCAATCCCTCTCTCATATCCTTCAATCCCTCTCTCATATCCTTCAATCCCTCTCTCATATCCTTCAATCCCCTCTCATATCCTTCAATCCCCCCTCATATCCTTCAATCCCTCTCTCATATCCTTCAATCCCCCTCTCATATCCTTCAATCCCCCTCTCATATCCTTCAATCCCTCTCTCATATCCTTCAATCCCCCCCTCATATCCTTCAATCCCCCCCTCATATCCTTCAATCCCCCCCTCATATCCTTCAATCCCTCTCTCATATCCTGGAAAACTGCTAATGTAACACCCTTATTTAAAAAGGGCAGTAGACAGAAGGCTGGTAACTATAGACCGGTTAGCCTAACATCTGTGGTAGGTAAAATTTTGGAGTCCATTATTAAGGAAACAGTAACAGGACATTTGGATAATCATAATTTAATAGGACAAAGTCAGCATGGTTTTACGAAGGGGAAGTCATGTTTGACAAATTTGCTGGAGTTCTTTGAGGAAGTAACATATAGAGTGGATAAAGGGGAACCAGTGGACGTAGTGTATTTAGACTTCCAAAAGGCATTTGACAAGGTGCCACACAAAAGATTATTGCTTAAGGTAAAAAATCACGGGATTGGGGGTAATATTCTGGCATGGATAGAGGATTGGCTATCTAACAGAAAGCAAAGAGTTGGGATAAATGGTTCATTCTCAGACTGGCAATCAGTAACTAGTGGTGTTCCACAGGGGTCAGTGCTGGGTCCCCAACTCTTCACAATCTATATTAACGATTTGGAGGAAGGGACCAAGTGTAACATATCAAAATTTGCAGATGATACAAAGATGGGAGGGAAAGTAGTGAGTGAGGAGGACATAAAAAACCTGCAAGGGGACATAGACAGGCTAAGTAAGTGGGCAGAGATTTGGCAGATGGAATACAACACTGGAAAGTGTGAGGTGATGCACTTTGGCAGGAAAAATCCTAGAGCAATTTATTATCTTAATGGCAAGAAACTGGAGAGTACTGAAGTGCAAAGGGATCTGGGGGTCCTGGTGCACGAAACTCAAAAGGTTAGTATGCAGGTGCAGCAAGTGATTAAGAAGGCAAATGGAATGTTGGCTTTCATTGCTAGGGGGATAGAATATAAAAATAGGGAGGTATTGCTTCAGTTGTACAAGGTATTGGTGAGACCGCACCTGGAATACTGCATACAGTTTTGGTGTCCTTACTTAAGGAAAGACATCCTTGCTCTCGAGGCAGTGCAAAAAAGGTTCACTCGGTTAATCCCGGGGATGAGGGGGTGGTCATATGAGGAGAGGTTGGGTAGATTGGGACTCTACTCATTGGAGTTCAGAAGAATGAGAGGCGATCTTATTGAAACATATAAGATTGTGAAGGGGTTGGATCGGGTGGATGCGGGGAGGATGTTCCCGATGACGGGTGAGACGAGAACTAGGGGACATAGTCTTAGAATAAGGGGCTGCTCTTTCAAAACTGAGATGAGGAGGAACTACTTCACTCAGAGGGTGGTAGGTCCATGGAATATGCTGCCACAAAAAGCTGTAGAAGCTACAACATTAATTAAATTTAAAACAGAAATAGACAGTTTCCTAGAAGTAAAGGGCATTAAGGGTTACGGGGAGCGGGCAGGAATTTGGACATGAGTCTAGGTTCGGATCGGTCATGGCCCTGTGGGTAGTGGAGCGGGCCCAGGGACTGTGTAGCCTGATTCTGCTCCATTTCGTGTGTGCAATTCTGTTAGATGCAGGAGATGGTTCTGTGATAGATAGTAGATTGGCGGTTAGGATCAGATCAGCCATGATCTTATTGAATGGCGGAGCAGGCTCGAGGGGCCGATTGGCCTACTCCTGCTCCTATTTCTTATGTTCTTATGTTCTTATGTAATCCCTCTCTCATATCCTTCAATCCCTCTCTCATATCCTTCAATCCCTCTCTCATATCCTTCAATCCCCCTCTCATATCCTTCAATCCCTCTCTCATATCCTTCAATCCCTCTCTCATATCCTTCAATCCCCCTCTCATATCCTTCAATCCCCCTCTCATATCCTTCAATCCCCCTCTCATATCCTTCAATCCCCCCTCATATCCTTCAATCCCTCTCTCATATCCTTCAATCCCCCTCTCATATCCTTCAATCCCTCTCTCATATCCTTCAATCCCCCTCTCATATCCTTCAATCCCTCTCTCATATCCTTCGATCCCTCTCTCATATCCTTCAATCCCCCCCTCATATCCTTCAATCCCTCTCTCATATCCTTCAATCCCCCCCCTCATATCCTTCAATCCCCCCCCTCATATCCTTCAATCCCCCCCCTCATATCCTTCAATTCCCCCCTCATATCCTTCAATCCCCCCCTCATATCCTTCAATCCCCCCCTCATATCCTTCAATCCCCCCTCATATCCTTCAATTCCCCCCTCATATCCTTCAATTCCCCCCTCATATCCTTCAATCCCTCTCTCATATCCTTCAATTCCCCCCTCATATCCTTCAATCCCTCTCTCATATCCTTCAATTCCCCCCTCATATCCTTCAATTCCCCCCTCATATCCTTCAATCCCTCTCTCATATCCTTCAATTCCCCCCTCTCTCTTCCCCTAAATCCGCCTACACTCTCCCGTTCCCTCAATCCGCCTACACTCTCCCGTTCCCTCAATCCGCCTACACTCTCCCTTTCCCTCAATCCCCCTGCACTCTCCCGTTCCCTCAATCCCCCTACACTCTCCCGTTCCCTCAATCCGCCTGCACTCTCCCGTTCCCTCAATCCCCCTGCACTCTCCCGTTCCCTCAATCCCCCTGCACTCTCTCGTACCCTTTAATCTCCCCTATAACTCTATTTCTCATCTCCTTCCATCCTTCCCGTAGTCTTGGAACCATAGAAATTTACAGCACAGAACGAGGCCAAAACGCTAAACTTTACTTCTCTCCTATTTCTCAATCAAAACCTCTAGTCTACCTGTATACTGCATTCTGTGGGAGGTGTCTGTGGATCAAAAGAAGGAGCTTGTATTGATTCACAATTTACAGAGTTCTCTTGATCTCCCGCCATAACTTGTGGAACCCTGTGGAATTTCCCGGCGACTGTATCCACTGTCTGCGGCGTATGTTGGGCGCATGCTGTCTGTATAGTGTATACCGTTTACAGTGTTTATAGACAGGCAGTACATTGATTTCTTTTATTTTGTTTCAGCGAGTACTACTTTAGCCTGGATAACTTGGAAAGAGACTTTTTCCTGAGAAGAAAGATGGATGCTGATGGTTTCCTGCCAGTCTCGTTAATTGGAGGCTTTCACCGAGTCCAGGCATTGACCACTGATGTCAACCTCATCCTGGAGGTCCGTAGTGATGTTTACCACCTCCCCATCAAGCTCACTATACACAAGATTTATTGTTAAATACTTGCAATCTCGCAATGTCTGCTTTTTAGCTGAATGAGAATATATTTTACTGCTGTTAGTACGTGCTGCCACAGCTGCAGAGCGCGCCACCGCTGTTTGTGCACAAGGTCTCCCAGCTTCCTCCCTCCGGGGATGAATAGGGGCTTGTATGGTAGTCAGAGGGGCTGGAACAAAGCAAAATCTGTGGCAAAATGATAACCGTAAGCAATTCAGAGCAGTTACCATAACCGGGCCATTAGCGAAAAGCTGAGAACCATGAAAGATTGAAACGTGCGTTTGGGATTTACCCAGGGGCTACTGGGTTTGGGATTTCACAGTCAGAGTGTGTTGTCTTCCTCAGGCTTTGAAGGACAGCACTGAGGTGGAAGTGGTGGACAAGAAAATCCGAAAAAAGGAAAGCCCTGAGAAATGGCCTCTCCCAGAGACGGACTTCACACGTTTACTGAATTGCCCAGAATTCATTCCTGGGCAGACTTACAAAAAGCAGACTGGTGAGTTTAACACTGGGGGGGTTAGTGGGATGGGTTTAACACTGGGGGGGTTAGTGGGATGGGTTTAACACTGGGGGGGTTAGTGGGATGGGTTTAACACTGGGGGGGTTAGTGGGATGGGTTTAACACTGGGTGGGTTAGTGGGATGGGTTTAACACTGGGGGGGTTAGTGGGATGGGTTTAACACTGGGGGGGTTAGTGGGATGGGTTTAACACTGGGGGGGTTAGTGGGATGGGTTTAACACTGGGGGGGTTAGTGGGATGGGTTTAACACTGGGTGGGTTAGTGGGATGGGTTTAACACTGGGGGGGGTTAGTGGGATGGGTTTAACACTGGGGGGGTTAGTGGGATGGGTTTAACACTGGGGGGGTTAGTGGGATGGGTTTAACACTGGGGGGGTTAGTGGGATGGGTTTAACACTGGGGGGGTTAGTGGGATGGGTTTAACACTGGGGGGGTTAGTGGGATGGGTTTAACACTGGGGGGGTTAGTGGGATGGGTTTAACACTGGGGGGGTTAGTGGGATGGGTTTAACACTGGGGGGGTTAGTGGGATGGGTTTAACACTGGGGGGGTTAGTGGGATGGGTTTAACACTGGGGGGGTGAGTGGGATGGGTTTAACACTGGGGGGGTGAGTGGGATGGGTTTAACACTGGGGGGGTTAGTGGGATGGGTTTAACACTGGGGGGGTTAGTGGGATGGGTTTAACACTGGGGGGGTTAGTGGGATGGGTTTAACACTGGGTGGGTTAGTGGGATGGGTTTAACACTGGGGGGGTTAGTGGGATGGGTTTAACACTGGGGGGGTTAGTGGGATGGGTTTAACACTGGGGGGGTGAGTGGGATGGGTTTAACACTGGGGGGGGTGAGTGGGATGGGTTTAACACTGGGGGGGGATGGGTTGGGACTGTCTGCTTTCAGTAAATGCGGCACTGTATGTGACAGAGTGTAACTGCTCTCTCTCTCTCTCTGTCTCTCTCTCTCTCTCTCTCTCTCTCTCTCTCTCTCTCTCTGTCTCTCTCTCTCTCCCTCTCTCTCTGTCTCCCTCTCTCTCTGTCTCCCTCTCTCTCTGTCTCTCTTTCTCTCTCTCTCTCTCTCTCTCTCTCTCTCTCTCCTCTCTCTCCTCCCTCTCACTCTCCTCTCTCTCTCTCTCTCTCTCTCTCTCTCTCTCTCTCTCTCTCCTCTCCTCTCTCTCTCTCTCTCTCTCTCTCTCTCTCTCTCTATTACAGAGTCGGCTCCGGGCTCTCCCCGGGCAGGCAGTGCTGCAAGTTCCAAGACTGAGGAGCCCAGTAACTTGAAGACTTTGCCAAAAGGCCTTTCCACCAGCCTCCCAGACCTGGACTCTGACACGTGGATAGAAGTGAAGAAACGGCATCGGCCAGCTCCCGCAAAACCAAAGGTTCGTCTCCAAGCGCCCCCCCCTCGGCCTCTTCCCCTTTCTTTTCTCTCTCCACCCCCCCCCCCCCGGCAAGGACCCTGTCGTGGTTTATCCTACGCTGTTCCTGGGCTCTCGTTCCCCCTGTACATGTGCCCGTTCTGTTGCTGCTTTCCCCAGCACTGCTGCTAGTGGAGCACAGTATGGTTGGCTGGTAGTTAATTTCATCAGCAGTGAGCTCCTGAATGGGTGCGGTTGTGTGGTGGTCATGTTACTAGACTAGTCATTCAGAGAACGCGAGTTCAAATCCCACCAGGGCAGTTTGAGAATCTGAATTCATTAAAAGCTGGAATCAGTAAAACTGGCCATGAAGCTGTCGGATTGTCCTAAAAACCCAACTGGTTCACGAGTATCCTTTGGGGAGGGAAACATGTCGTCCTTACCCAGTTGGGACAAAATGTCCAGAAAGGGATTGTTACTTAAATGGAAAAAAAGTAATGTGTATGAAAAATGGGAGATCTGGGGGGTCCTGATTAACAGTAAATGGACGCTATCACAGCACTGCTCGGTGACGGTGAGGAAAGCAAATCAGCTGTTGGGATGTATTAAAAAGTCAATATTGAGTTGAAATAATGAGGTAATCCTGCCGCTTTATAAATTATTGGTACAACCACACTTAAAATACTGTGTGCACCACAGTACAGAAAAGATATTGCAGCTATTGAAAGGATACAGGAGAGAGCAATCAGAATGATTGAGGGGATGGAGGGATTGGATTCTGAGGAGCGATGATGTAAATCGGGGATGGTCTCACTGGAAAAGAGAAGGTTGAGAGTGGTGAGTGCTGCTGTTCGGATTCTAAAGGGACTGGATAATTTCGTCTTTGTAAGAGAATTCGAATCTGACACCAAATATGGTTTGCAACTCGATCCCTTTTTATTTGTTTGTTACAACTGAGTGACTTGCTAGGCCATTTCAGAGGGCAGTTAAGAGTCAACCACATTGCTGTGGGTCTACAGTCACATATAGGTCAGACCAGGTAAGGACGGCAGATTTCCTTCCCTGAAGGACATTAGTGAACCTGATGGGCTTCTACAACAATCTAATAGTTTCATGGTCACCATTACTGATACTGGCTTTTTATTCCAGATTTATTTAATTACTGAATTGAAATTCCCCAGCTGCCATAGTGGGATTTGAACTCATGTATTCGACCAAGTCTTTGACACGCACAATGTCTATAAGCAGTAGACATAGAGAAATAAACAAGATTAACCCGTTTCCCCTCTGGGTAGAGATGTAACCTTTGTTGATCCCTTCGGTCCTGACTCTCTACAAATTGTGACACAAAGCTCAGATCTTTATCGGCCTCTAGTCACGCAGACTGTCCTAAATGATTGAGCACATTGGGCCTATACTCTCTGGAGTTTAGAAGAAACATAGAAACATAGAATCTAGGAGCAGGAGTAGGCCATTCGGCCCGTTGAGCCTGCTCCACCATTCAATACGATCATGGCTGATCATCCAAATCCAGTACCCTGTCCCTGCTTTAACCCCCACAGTACACATATCCCACCCTACCCCTGTAACCCCACGTATTTAATTCCCCCTAACATATCCCATCCTATCCCCATAACCCCACATATTTAATACCCCCCTAACACTAAGGGTCAATTTATCATAGCCAAATCAACCTAACCCGCACATTTTTGGAATGTGGGAGGAAACCGGAGCACCCGGAGGAAACCCACGCAGACACGGGGAGAATGTGCAAACTCCACACAGACAGTCACCCGAGGCCGGATTCGAACCCGGGTCCCTGGCGCTGTGAGGTACCAGTGCTAACCACTATGCCACCGTGAGAGAATGAGAGGTGATCTCATTGAAACATCTAAGATTCTGAGAGGGCTTGACAGGGTAGATGCTGAGAGGCTGTTTCCCCTGGCTGCAGAGTCTAAAACTAGGGGGCAGAGTCTCAGGATAAGGGGTTGACCATTTAGGACCGAGATGAGGAGACATTTCTTCACTCAGGGTTGTGACTCTTTGGAATTTTCTACCCCAGAGGGCTGTGGATGCTCAGTCGTTGAGTATATTCAAGACTGAGATAGATACATTTTTGGACTCCAGGGGAATCGAGGGATATGGGGATAGTGCAGGAAAGTGGAGTTGAGGTCGTAGATCAGCCATGATCTTATTGAATGGCAGACCAGGCTCGAAGGGCCGTATGGCCGATACCTGCTCCTATTTCTTATGTTCTTATGATTCATTATGTCATGTTAGGTGTTATTGTGAACAAGAACCCCCCAGAAATGAGAGAGCTCCTACAAAACTTACATCTGTTTGCCATGAAGCATACAGCCTATCATCTTGGCCTCTTTGTCCATTTTGTTATCTCAAGACTATCTTGGCTATCTCGTTTCACAATGTATTGACAAAGTTTAGTCAAACAGACATGAATCACCCATCCTGCACATTCAGCAGAGGCTAAACAGCACAGCCAGCTAAATTGTACCCTGATAATCAAACCCTAAAGCATTCTGAACACCTTTAACCATTTCATTATTTCTAGCTACAGTACAAATCCACAAGCCATTTGAAAGTAAAAAGAAAGTAATAACCGTAATCATGTGAGATTAAACTGAACCCTTATGCTACATATATATGTATACACGAATACGGTATCTTGCGCCTCGTCCAGACAGTAGAACCAGAGGGCACGGCCTGCGCTTGAAGGGGGTAAATTCAAAACTAATCTGCAGAATCAGTATTGCAGTGAGCGAGTGGTCAATCTATGCAGCAGGCCAGCGATAGGCACATCCCAAGAATTAATAAAAAATGAAAAAAAGGGAAAATGAAATACCTTTGATTATTGTGATGATTTGGGAGGCCTGTATATTTTTATATGACCGTAAATATGCAGGGTCAATCTGTCTTTCCCTATTACATTTCAGAATAAAGTTTGGAGGTCCGTTGTCTGCAAGTTACAGGCAGATGCTTAGAAACATAGAAACATAGAAGATAGGAGCAGGAGTAGGCCATTCGGCCCCTCGAGCCTGCTCCGCCATTTAATGAGATCATGGCTGATCATCCAAATTCAGTACCCTGTCCCTGCTTTCTCCCCATATCCCTTGATCCCTTTAGCCTTAAGAAATATATCTAACTCCTTCTTGAATATATTTAATGAATTGGCCTCAACTGCCTTCTGTGGTAGAGAATTCCACAGGTTCACCACTCTCTGGGTGAAGAAATTCCTCTTCATCTCTGTCCTAAATGGCTTACCCCTTAACCTTAGACTGTGACCCCTGGTTCTGGACTCCCCGACCATCAGGAACATCCTTCCTGCATCTAGTCTGTCTAGTCCTGTCAGAATTTTATAAGTTTCAATGAGATCCCCTCTCATTCTTCTAAACTCTAGCGAATATAAGCCTAATCGACCCAATCTCTCTTCATACATCATTCCTGCCATCCCAGCTATCAGTCTGGTGAATCTTCGCTGCACTCCCTCCATGGCAAGAACATCCTTCCTCAGATAAGGCGAACAAAACTGCACACAATACTCAAGGTGTGGTCTCACCAAGGCCCTGTGCAACTGCAGCAAGACATCCTTGCTCCTGTACCAGGGAGAACCAGTAGATGTGGTGTATTTGGACTTTCAGAAGGCCTTCGACAAGGTCCCACACAAGAGATTGGTGTGCAAAGTTAAAGCACATGGGATTGGGGGTAATGTGTTGACGTGGATTGAGAACTGGTTGGCACACAGGAAACAAAGAGTAGGAGTAAATGGGTACTTTTCAGAATGGCAGGCAGTGACCAGCGGGGTACCGCAGGGTTCGGTGCTGGGGCCCCAGCTGTTTACATTATATATTAATGATTTGGACGAAGGGATTAATTGTAATATCTCCAAATTTGCGGATGACACTAAATTGGGAGGCAGTGTGAACAATGAGGAGGATGCTAGGAGGCTACAGAGTGACTTGGACAGGTTGGGTGAATGCGCAAATGTATGGCAGATGAAGTACAATGTGGATAAATGTGAGGTTATCCACTTTGGTGGTAAAAATAGGGAGGCAGACTATTACCTGAATGGTGGCAGATTAGGGAAAGGGGAGGTGCAACGAGACCTGGGCGTCATGGTACATCAGTCACTGAAGGTGGGAAGGCAAGTGCAGCAGGCAGTCAAGAAAGCAAATGGCATGATGGCCTTCATAGCAAGGGGATTTGAGTACAGGAGTAGGGAGGTGATGCTACAGTTGTACAGAGCCTTGGTGAGGCCACACCTGGAGTATTGTGTGCAGTTTTGGTCTCCTAACTTGAGGAAGGACATTCTTGCTCTTGAGGGAGTGCAACGAAGGTTCACTAGATTGATTCCTGGGATGGCCAGACTGACATATCAAGAAAGACTGGATCAACTGAACTTGTATCCTCTGGAGTTCAGAAGAATGAGGGGGGATCTTATAGAGACGTTTAAAATCCTGACTGGTTTAGACAAATTAGATGCGGGCAGAATGTTTCCAATGTTAGGGGAAACTAAAACCAGGGGTCACAGTCTAAGGATAAAAGGGAAGCCATTTAAGACTGAGATGAGGAGGAACTTCTTCACCCAGAGAGTGGTGAATCTGTGGAATTCTCTACCACAGAAGGTTGTTGAGGCCAGTTCGCTAAATATATTCAAAAGGGAGTTAGATATAATACTCACAACTAGGGGGGATCAAGGGGTATGGCGAGAAAGCAGGAATGGGGTACTGAGGTAGCATGTTCAGCCATGAACGCATTAAATGGCGGTGCAGGCTCGAAGGACCGAATGATCTACTCCTGCACCTATTTTCTATGTACTCGAATCCTCTCGCTATGAAGGCCAACATACCATTTGCCTTCTTAACCGCCTGCTGCACCTGCATGCTTACCTTCAGCGACTGGTGCACAAGGACACCCAGGTCTCGTTGCACTTCCCCTTTTCCCAATCTATTGCCGTTCAGATAATCTGTCTTCCTGTTTTTGCCACCAAAGTGGATAACCTCGCATTTATCCACATTATACTGCATCTGCCATGCATCTGCCCAATCACCCAACCTGTCCAAATCATACTGGAGTTTCTCTGCATCCTCCTCACAGCACACACGCCCACCCAGCTTTGTGTCGTCTGCAAACTTGGAGATATTACATCTAGTTCTCTCATCTGGATCATTAATATATAGTGTGAATAGCTGGGGTCCGAGCACCGATCCCTGCGGTACCCCACCAGTCACTGCCTGCCACTCTGAAAAAGACCCGTTTATTCCAACTCTTTGCTTCCTGTCTGCCAACCAGTTCTCTACCCAAGTCAGTACCTTACCCCCAATCCCATGTGCTTTAACTTTGCACGCTAATCTCTTATGCGGGACCTTATTGAAAGCCTTCTGAAAGTCCAAATACACCACATCCACTGGTTCTCCCTTATCTATTCTACCAGTTACATCCTCAAAAAATTCCAGTAGATTAGTCAAGCATGACTTACCTTTTGTAAATCCATCCTGTCACTGTTTTCCAAGTGCTCTGCTATTACATCTTTTATAATGGACTCTAGCATTTTCCCCACTACCGATGTCAGGCTTACCGGTCTATAATTCCCCGTTTTCTCTCTACCACCTTTTTTAAATAGTGGGGTTACATTAGCTACCCTCCAATCCATGGGAACTGTTCCAGAGTCTATAGAATTTTGGAATATGACCAGCAATGCATCTACTATTTCTTGGGCCACTTCCTTAAGTACCCTAGGATGCAGATTATCAGGCCCTGGAGATTTATCGGCCTTCAATCCCGTCAATTTCCCTAACACCATTTCCCTACAAATACTGATTTCATTCAGTTCCTCCCTCTCATTAGACCCAATGTTCTCCGACATCTCTGGGAGGTTATTTGTGTCCTCCTTTGTGAAGACAGAGCCAAAGTATGTATTTAATTGGTCTGACATTTCTTTGTTCCCCATTATAAATTCCCCTGACTCTGACTGCAAGGGACCTATGCTTGACTTCACCAATCTTTTTCTCTTCACATATTTATAAAAGCTTTTACAGTCAGTTTTTATGTTCCCTGCAAGCTTACTCTCATACTCTATTTTCCCCCTCTTAATTAATCCCTTGGTCCTCCTTTGCTGAATCCTAAACTGCTCCCAATCCTCAGGTTTGCTGCTTTTTCTGGCCAAGTTATATGTCCTCTCCTTGGATCTTATGCTATCCCTAATTTCCCTTGTTAGCCACGGTTGAGTCACCTTTTTTGTTTTATTTTTATGCCAAACAGGGATGAACAAAATCTGTAGTTCATCCATGCGATCTTTAAATGTTTGCCTATCCACCGTCAACCCTTTAAGTAACGCTCCCCAATCCATCCTAGCCAATTTGCGCCTCATACCATCGTAGTTTCCTTTATTTAAATTCAGGACCCTAGTCTCTGAGTCAACTATTTCACTCTCCATCCTAATGAAGAATTCTATCATATTATGATGGCTCCTCCCCAAGGGGCCTCGCACAACAAGATTGTTAATCAATCCTTTCTCATTACATAATACCCAGTCTAAGATGGCCTGATCTGTAGTTGGTTCCTCGACATATTGGTCCAGGAAACCATCCCGTATACACTCTAGGAATTCCTCCTCCACAGTATTGTTATTAATTTGGTTAGCCCAATCTATATGTAGATTAAAGTCACCCATGATAACTGCGGTGCCCCTATTGCACGCGTCTCTAATTTCCCGTTTAATGCCATCCCCAACCTCAGCATTACTGTTTGGGGGTCTGTATACAACTCCCATTAACGTTTTCTGCCCCATGGTATTTCTCAGCTCTACCCATACAGATTCCACATCATCAGAGCTAATTTCCTTCCTTACTATTGTGTTAATCTCCTATTTAACCAGCAATGCTACCCCACCTCCTTTTCCTTTTTGCCTGTCCTTCCTGAATATTGAATACCCCTGGATGTTGAATTCCCAGCCTTGGTCACCCTGGAGCCATGTCTCCGTAATCCCAATTATATCATATCCGTTTACATCTATTTGTGAAGCTAATTCATCCACCTTATTACAAATGCTCCTCGCATTAAGACACAAAGCCCTTCAGGCTTGTTTTTTTAACACTCTTAGTCCTTTTAGAATTATTATTTACTGTAGCCCTGTTTAATTTACACCCTTGATTTCTCTGCCTTCCACTTTTGCTTTTCTCCTTCCTGTCTTTTGTTTCTATCCTTGCTTCCCTTTCCTCTGTCTCCCTGCACAGGTTCCCAACCCTCTGCCATATTAGTTTAAACCCTCCCCAACAGCACTAGCAAACACTCCCCCTAGGACATCGGTCCCGGTCCTGCCCAGGCACAAACTGTCCAGTTTGTACTGGTCCTACCTCCCCCAGAACCGGTTCCAATGTCCCAGGAATTTGAATCCCTCCCCCTTGCACCATTCCTCTAGCCACGTATCCATCTGAAATATCTTTCTATTTCTACTCTGACTAGCACGTGGCACTGGTAGCAATCCTGAGATTACTACCTTTGAGGTCCTATTTTTTAATTTACCTCCTAACTCCCTATATTCAGCTTTTAGGACCTCATCCCGTTTTTTACCTATAGCGTTGGTACCTATATGCACCACGACAACTGGCTGTTCACCCTCCCCCATCCAGAATGCCCTGCAGCCGGACCGAGACATCCTTGTCCCTTGCACCAGGGAGGCAACATACCATCCTGGAGTCTCGTTTGCGGCCGCAGAAACGCCTATCTATTCCCCCTACAATAGAAACCCCTATCACTATAGCTCTCCTGCTCTTTTTCCTCCCGTCCTGTGCAGCAGAAACACCCATGGTGCCAGGAAGTTGGCTGCTGCTGCCTTCCCCCGATAAGCCATCTCCCCCAACAGTATCTAAAGCAGTATATCTGTTTGAGAGGGTGATGGCCACAGGGGACTACTGCACTACCTGCCTGCGCCGACTACTCTGCCTGGCGGTCACCCATTCCCTTCCTGCCTGTGCACCCTTTACCTGCGGTGTGACCAGCTCATCAAACGTGCTATCCACGACGTCCTCAGCATCGCGAATGCTCCAGTATGTATCCATTCGCAGCTCCAGCGCTGCAATGTGGTCTGCCAGTAGCTGCAGCTGGATACACTTCCTGCACACATGGTCGTCAGGGACACAGGAAGTGTCCCTGATTTCCCACATAGTGCAGGAGGAGCATGCCACGGGGTCGAGCTGTGCTGCCATTACTTACCCTTTAATTAATTTAAATTAAAACAAATCAATACCACTAATTACATTACAATTAAATGATATATTCAAGGGCCCTTGTTTACTAGCACTCCCTGCTACACAACAGAGACCGTAGAAACTATAACCACAAAAATTAAGACCGTCTAAACTTTTATAAACTATTAACCTTAACTGTCAAACTATAGAGTAGTATAAGTACTCAATCAGCTGCTTCCTCTTGCCCGCGTCACTTTTTGAATCGTGACGTGGCTTTGGAACGCCGCCGCCGGTCTGCGAGATTGGTAAGCCTCTGAAAAAAAGCCCTTGAAAGTGAATTGAAATACTCACTGTACTCTCCTGCTGCTCCCGACACTGGCCTCTGGGGAAAAAAAACATAGGAACATAGGAACAGGAGGAGGTCATTCAGACACTTGATCCTGTTCTGCCATTCAATGAGATCGTGGCTGATCTGTATCTCAACTCCATTTACCTGCCTTGGTTCCATATTCCTTAATTCTCTTGCCTCAGTTTTGAAACTTTCAATTGACTCCAGCCTCATCAGCCTTTTGGGGGAGAGAGTTTCACACTTCATCCGTAGTTTTATCCGTTAACAGTTCCGCCCAGTTTATTGTGGTGAATTTCTGCCCTTTCCCATTCAAAGTCCACCGTACCTAAATTTAGAACATTGGTTAGTGACTCACCCTTCTCCCTCTTAAACCTACCATCAAATTCAGTCATATGATGGTCATTGTTAGCTCGGTGTTCCCTTACCGTTAGATTAATGACAAATTCAGGCTCATTACTCAGCATTAAATCTAAGATGGCCTGTCCTTTTGGTGGTTCAATAACATTGTTCCAGAGAACTGTCCCGAATACACTCTCAAAATTTACTGCCTTTGGGACTTGAGCAGTTCTGCTTCCTCACCCCACCCCACTCCCAGTCTACGTGAAAATTAATGTCTCCCATTATTACCACCCTGCTTTTGCAACAAGCTTCTCCGATCTCTGTATTTATATATTCTTAGTTCTGCAGAGTAACCAAGATGCAAAAGTTAATAGAATTACTAGCTGTTAGGATGGACCGGAAATAAAAGTTCTAAATTGGGGGATGGCCGATTTTAATATGATAAGGCAGGATCTGGCCAAAGTGGACTGGGATCAGCTACTTGTAGGAAAATCCACATCAGAGCAGTGGGAGTCTTTCAGAAAGGAAAGAGAGAGAGTACAACGCCAACATGTTCCCGTAAAGGTCAAGGGTGGGACCAACAAACCCAGGGAACCCTGGATGTCAAGGGATATACAAGAATGGATAAGGAAAAAAAGGGAGGCTTTTGGCAGATACAAAGGACTAAAAACAGTGGAAGCCCTCGAGGAGTATAGAAAGTGTAGGGGGGGTACTTAAAAAAAAGAAATTAGGAGAGCGAAGAGGGGGCATGAAAAAACACTGGTGGGCAAAATAAAGGAAAATCTTAAGGTTTATAAGTATATTAAGGGCAAGAGGATAACCAGGGAAAGAGTAGGGCCCATTAGGGACCAAAGTGGCAATCTGTGTGTAGAGCCGGAAGATGTCGGTGAGGTTTTAAATGAATATTTTGCATCTGTGTTCACTATGGAGAAGGACGATGTAGGCATAGAAATCAGGCAGGGGGATTGTGATATACTTGAACAAATTAGTATTGAGAGGGAGGAGGTACTAGCGGTTTTAGCGGGCTTAAAAGTGGATAAATCCCCAGGTCCGGACGGGATGTATCCCAGACTGCTGTGTGAGGCAAGGGAGGAGATTGCAGGGGCTCTGACACAAATTTTCAGAACCTCTCTGGCCACAGGGGAGGTGCCAGAGGACTGGAGAACAGCTAACGTAGTACCATTGTTCAAGAAGGGTAGTAGGGATAAACCAGGGAATTACAGGCCAGTGAGCCTAACATCAGTGGTAGGGAAATTATTGGAAGAAATTATTGGAAAAAATTCTGAGGGATAGAATTAGTCTCCACTTGGAGAGGCAGGGATTAATCAGGGATAGTCAGCATGGCTTTGTCAGGGGGAGATCATGTCTGACCAATTTGATTGAATTTTTCAAGGGGGTGACTAGGTGTATGGATGAGGGTAGTGCAGTTGATGTAGTCTACATGGACTTCAGTAAGGCTTTTGACAAAGTCCCACATGGGAGACTGGTCAAGAAGGTAAGAGCCCATGGGATCCAGGGCAATTTGGCACAGGATCCAAAATTGGCTTAGTGGCAGGAGGCAGAGGGTGATGGTCGAAGGTTGTTTTTGTGACTGGAAGCCTGTGTCCAGTGGTGTACCGCAGGGATCGGTGCTGGGTCCCTTGCTGTTTGTAGTGTACATTAATGATTTAGATATGAATGTAGGAGGTATGATCAGTAAGTTCGCAGCTGACACGAAAATTGGTGGAGTGGTAAATAGCGAGGAGGGAAGCCTCAGGCTACAGGACGATATAGACAGGTTGGTTAGATGGGCAGAACAGTGGCAAATGGAATTTAACCCTGAAAAGTGTGAGGTGATGCATTTTGGGAGGACTAACAAGGCAAGGGAATACACAATGAATGGTCGGACCCTAGGAAGGACAGAGGATCAGAGGGACCTTGGTGTGCATGTACATAGATCCCTGAAGGCAGCAGGACAGGTAGATAAGGTGGTTAAAAAGGCATATGGGATACTTGCCTTCATTAGCCGAGGCATAGAATATAAGAGCAGGGAGGTTATGATGGAGCTGTATAAAACGCTAGTTAGGCCACAGCTGGAATACTATGTGCAGTTCTGGTTGCCACACTATAGGAAGGATGTGATTGCATTGGAGAGAGTGCAGAGGAGATTCACCAGGATGTTACCTGGGCTGCAGCGCTTCAGCTATGAAGAGAGACTGGTCAGGCTGGGGTTGTTTTCCTTGGTGCAGAGAAGGCTGAGGGGGGACCTGATTGAGGTGTACAAAATTATGAGGGGCATAGATAGGGTAGATAGAAAGGAACTTTTCCCCTTAGTAGAGGGGTCAATAACCAGGGGGCATAGTTTCAAGGTAAGGGGCAGGAGGTTTAGAGGGGATTTGAGGAAAAACTTTTTCACCCAGAGGGTGGTTGGAATCTGGAACTCACTGCCTGAAAGGGTGGTAGAGGCAGGAACCCTCACAACATTCAAGAAGCATTTAGATAAGCACTTGAAACGCCATAGCATACAAGGCTACGGACCAAGTGCTGGAAAATGGGATTAGAATAGACCGGGCTTGATGGCCAGCGCGGACACGATGGGCCGAAGGGCCTCTTTCTGTGCTGCATAACTCTATGACTCTATATACATGTAGGTTCTGGTGTGGATGTGGCTTTGTTGATTCCAAGCTATGTTGGGAGAGATGGAGGAAAACTCAGTCTCAAATTATTTTGTTCTAAGAAATGTTGAGAATAGCGTTCAAGCCCCATCTACTCGAGGGTTAGAAGGGATTAATATTTCAGAATAATTTGGTTGCTCATCATTAACCTGCTTTTGACAATGTAGTGAAGGCAAACATATTGTTGCAGTGCCCTGTTCAATGCTTCACACTGCCTCAACCAGGAGAAGGGGTCCGAGCCAGGCCAGTCTCTCACATTGCAAGTTTAGACTCTCGCTTTTCTTGGTTTGGAAGTTTCTGCTTCTGTGGAAATCAATCTATTAGTGATCTCGTATTGTGGGATTTGGTTGCTCCTGTTCCTAGGTTTACCTGAAGATATAGGTTGAGGTGTGATATACGTGAGGGTATAGGTTGAGGTGTGATATACGTGAGGGTATAGGTTGCTGTGTGATATACGTGAGGGTATAGGTTGAGGTGTGATATACGTGAGGGTACAGGTTGCGGTGTGATATACGTGAGGATATAGGTTGAGGTGTGATATACATGAGGGTATAGGTTGAGGTGTAATATACGTGAGGGTATAGGTTGAGGTGTAATATACGTGAGGGTATAGGTTGAGGTGTGATATACGTGAGGGTATAGATTGAGGTGTGATATACGTGAGGGTATAGGTTGAGGTGTGATATACGTGAGGGTATAGGTTGAGGTATAATATACGTGAGGATATAGGTTCAGGTGTGATATACGTGAGGGTATAGATTGAGGTGTGATATGCGTGAGGGTATAGGTTGAGGTGTGATATACGTGAGGGTATAGGTTGAGGTGTAATATACGTGAGGGTATAGGTTGAGGTGTAATATACGTGAGGGTATAGGTTGAGGTGTGATATACGTGAGGGTATAGGTTGAGGTGTAATATACGTGAGGGTATAGGTTGAGGTGTAATACGTGAGGATATAGGTTCAGGTGTGATATACGTGAGGGTATAGATTGAGGTGTGATATACGTGAGGGTATAGGTTGAGGTGTGATATACGTGAGGGTGTAGGTTGAGGTGTAATATACGCGAGGATATAGGTTCAGGTGTGATATACGTGAGGGTATAGGTTGAGGTGTAATATACGTGAGGATATAGATTGAGGTGTGATATACGTGAGGGTATAGGTTGAGGTGTAATATACGTGAGGATATAGGTTCAGGTGTGATACGCGAGGGTATAGGTTCAGGTGTGATATACGTGAGGATATAGGTTGAGGTGATATGCGTGAGGATATAGGTTGAGGTGTGATATAGGTTGGTGATATACGTGAGGATGTGATGTATGTGAGGGTGTAGGTTTGGGTGTGATATATGTGAGGATATAGGTCGAGGTGTGATACGTGAGGATGTGAGGGTGTAGGTTTGGGTGTGATATATGTGAGGATATAGGTCGAGGTGTGATACGTGAGGATGTGATGGATGTGAGGGTGTAGGTTTGGGTCTGATATATGTGAGGATATAGGTCGAGGTGTGATACGTGAGGATGTGAGGGTGTAGGTTTGGGTGTGATATATGTGAGGATATAGGTCGAGGTGTGATACGTGAGGATGTGATGGATGTGAGGGTGTAGGTTTGGGTCTGATATATGTGAGGATATAGGTCGAGGTGTGATACGTGAGGATGTGATGGATGTGAGGGTGTAGGTTTGGGTGTGATATATGTGAGGATATAGGTCGAGGTGTGATACGTGAGGATGTGATGGATGTGAGGGTGTAGGTTTGGGTGTGATATATGTGAGGATATAGGTCGAGGTGTGATACGTGAGGATGTGATGGATGTGAGGGTGTAGGTTTGGGTCTGACCTGGTTTATTTTGGTTACGGACTTGCCGTGCTGTAAAAGGCCAAATGCAGAACTCTGAAATTGCTGCAAATATTTTACACATTAACATCTTTGAGATTTTAATAACTGTGGTCATTTAGTTTTGTTGATGCAGAATTGATCATTACTATTGTGGATTTTTAATTTACAAATTATAGAAATGAATTCTGGGTGCAGAATATTGAAGCACAGACTGATAGAATTATGGTGATTCTGTATGCTTCAGAAATCCGAGGAACCCAAATCACAAACATCTGTGAAGCCGGACCAAGAGGAACAGGAGGAGCTGGACTTCATGTTTGACGAGGAGATGGAGCAGATGGTCGGGCGCAAGAACACGTTCACTGACTGGTCGGATGAAGATTCCGACTGCGAAATTGACGATCACGATGTGAACAAGATTCTGATTGTGACACAGACACCTCCGTACTTGAGAAAACATCCTGGTGGGGACAGGACAGGGAATCACGTCTCCAGGGCAAAACTGACATCTGAGTTTGGTAAGGTCATTAATGATGGCCTTTACTACTACGAGCAGGACCTGTGGAAAGAGGACTATGAGCCAGAATATGCAACTATAAAGGTAGGTCTCTGGAGTTAACAGGTGCGGTGGAGCAGCAGTGCCATTTCAGTCTATCATCACTATACTCCTTCAGCAGTTCAATCATCCTGCTCTTTACAATCCCGTGCCCTTGAAAAGCCTTTCCTGTTCAGAATTGGGATTGACTGTTTTGATTCTCCAGCCTGTCTAGTTGATGCAGCTGCCTGAATCCCTTCAACCCCCACCCTAGGTCCACCAGTTACACCCCTTCAACACCAACCCCAGGTCCACCAGTTACACCCCTTCAACACCCACCCTCGGTCCACCAGTTACACCCCTTCAACACCAACCCCAGGTCCACCAGTTACACCCCTTCAACCCCCACTCCAGGTCCACCAGTTACACCCCTTCAACACCCACCCCAGGTCCACCAGTTACACCCCTTCAACACCCACCCCAGGTCCACCAGTTACACCCCTTCAACACCAACCCCAGGTCCACCAGTTACACCCCTTCAACCCCCACTCCAGGTCCACCAGTTACACCCCTTCAACACCAACCCCAGGTCCACCAGTTACACCCCTTCAACACCAACCCCAGGTCCACCAGTTACACCCCTTCAACCTCCCACTCCAGGTCCACCAGTTACACCCCTTCAACCTCCCACTCCAGGTCCACCAGTTACACCCCTTCAACACCAACCCCAGGTCCACCAGTTACCAGAAGAAATCGAGGATTGTGGTGGGAGAAGAAATGGGATGAGTCTGGGTGCAGGAGGTCTGTCCCTCTGGGTGCAAGAGGTCTGTCCCTCTGGGTGCAGGAGGTCTGTCCCTCTGGGTGCAGGAGGTCTGTCCCTCTGGGTGGGCGGGGAGGCTCTCCCTCTGGGTGCATCTCCTGTTTCTAAACATGTTGCAGCTTAATGTTGGACCATGAGGAGAAGGTTTAATGGGAAGAGCCTTCTTGACCTCTTTGGCAGAGAGTGCACTTTAAACGCGCGCCCTGGTCTTGTCAAAGCTAGAGGTTTTACAGTTAAACAAAAAGTTATGCTAAAAACATCTGTTTCTGAAATGGATGAATGTTCCAGAGATGGCGATCACAGGGTAGTTTCTGGTGGGCCTGAGTCCTAACTGGTAATGGTCAGTGGCTCGTGTTTGCTTAGCTCACCATTCTGTCTCTTTGTTTTGTATTCATGTAACATTCACTCACAGAAAAATGACTGAACCAGCACCAGGTTATAAACAAACAGGGTGCATTTGGAGTGTTTGAAACGGACGTTACTGATGGATTTACCGTCACTTAAACCAAGATTTAGTTTCCCGTGAGAAAGTTGGTTGTGGAACAGTAGGTAACCAGGACTTGGAGTAACGCGCCTGCACTCCCCGCCCAGTGCGATCAGGCGGGCTGAGCTCCTGGGGAGTGCCAGGGTGCTCGTCCCCTCAGCCCCCCCACCCCATGTGGTCAGCATGGAGTAGACTGCAGGCCCAGCATTCACCTCGGGGGGGGTGGGGGAGACGGGAGAGAGACTCTGCCCTGCTCTGTGGCTGATGCTGTGTCATTGACAAGGTCTGGGGAATGTTGAAGGTGGTATGGGAAGGGGGGGTGGGGTGCGGGGGGTTGTTTAAACAAGGGGTGTCTCACCTGTTGGGACAGAAGCTGTGTGATAATGCAGTTTGTTTGTTTAGTGGTCACTCCTGCGCTGGGGTGTGTCGACTTCTCTTTGTCGAACCAGACAGACGCACGTTGGAGCATCTATACACCCAGATTGCTCAGTGTCTCCCGCGGGGTCCAGTGTTTAGCTCCTCTTTGCTGTGTTTATTCTCAATGATATTAAAGCAAGGTAACTGTTTTATTGATATTATTTAAACAGTAACCACCAGAAAATTATAGCGATTTGAATCTATTTTGACCAGAGTAAATGTAAGGAATATTTTGGCAAACAGAACTGTAAATCAACAATGGGAAATGTTTAAGCAGGAGTTGGAAAAAGTTGAAATCAAGTGTATTCCAGAAAGGGGTATAAAGAGTGCATCGAAGGCTGGGGTTTCATGGGTGAATAGGGAGGTTAGATCAAATTTGAAACTTTAAAAAATGCTGATAGTTTTTCATATATATATATATGTGTGTCTTTGTGTGTCTCTCTCTCACTCCTTCCCTGCCTCACTCATAGAATGATACAGCACAGAAGGAGGCTATTCAGCCCATCGTGCCTGAGCCGGCTCTTTGAACAAGCTAATCAATTAGTCCCGCTCCCCCTGCTCTTCCCCCATAGCTCTGCAAATTTTTCCCCTTCAAGTATTTATCCAATTCCCTTTTGAAAGTTATTATTGAATCTGCTTCCACTGCCCTTTCAGGCAGCGCATTCCAGATCACAACAACTCGCTGCGCAATTTTTTTTCCCTCATGTCCCCTCTGGTTCTTTTGCCAATTACCTTAAATCTGTGTCCTCTGGTTACGGACCCTCCTGCCATTGGGAAACAGTTTTTTATTTACTCTATCAAAACCCATCATGATTTTGAACACCTCTGTCAAATCCCCTCTTAACCTTCTCTGCTCAAAGGAGAACAATCCCAGCTTCTCCAGTCTCTCCACATAAACGAAGTCCCTCATCTCTGGAACCATTCTAGTAAATCTCCTCCGCACCCTCTCCAAGGCCTTGACATCCAGTGCCCAGAATTGGACACAATACTCCAGCTGAGGCCTGACCAGTGTTTAATAAAGGTTTACCGTAACTTCCTTGCTTTTGCATTCTATTCCTCTATTAATAAAGCCAAGAATCCCATATGCTTTTTAACAGCCTTCTCAACTTGTCCTGCCAGTTTCAAAGATTTGTGCATACACACCCCCAGGGCTGTCTGTTCTGTGCTCCTTTCCTTACATTCCCGTCCCTATCTCTCTCTCTCGCTCTCTCTCTCTCCCTCCCCGTCTGTCTCTCTCTCTCCCCGTCTCTCTCTCTCTCTTTCTCTCTCTCTCTCTCTCTCTCTCTCTCTCTCCCTCCCCGTCTGTCTCTCTCTCTCTCCCCCTCTCTCCCTCTCTCTCTCTCTCTCTCTCTCTCTCTCTCTCCCTCCCCGTCTGTCTCTCTCTCTCTCTCTCTCTCCCTCCCTCCCCGTCTCCTCTCTCTCTCTCTCTCTCTCTCTCCCGTCTCCCTCTCTCTCTCTCTCTCCCTCTCTCTCTCCCCGTCTCCCTCTCTCTCTCTCTCTCCTCTCTCTCTCTCTCTCCCCGTCTCCCTCTCTCTCTCTCTCTCCCCGTCTCCCCGTCTCCCTCTCTCTCTCCCCGTCTCCCGTCTCCCTCTCTCTCTCCCCGTCTCCCTCTCTCTCTCCCCGTCTCCCTCTCTCTCTCCCGGTCTCCCTCTCTCTCTCCCGGTCTCCCTCTCTCTCTCCCGGTCTCCCTCTCTCTCTCCCCGTCTCCCTCTCTCTCTCCCCGTCTCCCTCTCTCTCTCCCCGTCTCCCTCTCTCTCTCCCCGTCTCCCTCTCTCTCTCCCCGTCTCCCTCTCTCTCTCCCCGTCTCTCTCTCTCTCCCCGTCTCTCTCTCTCTCCCCGTCTCTCTCTCTCTCCCCGTCTCTCTCTCTCCCCGTCTCTCTCTCTCTCCCCGTCTCTCTCTCTCTCCCCGTCTCTCTCTCTCTCCCGTCTCTCTCTCTCTCCCCGTCTCTCTCTCTCTCCCCGTCTCTCTCTCTCTCCCGTCTCTCTCTCTCTCCCCGTCTCTCTCTCTCTCCCCGTCTCTCTCTCTCTCCCCGTCTCTCTCTCTCTCCCCGTCTCTCTCTCTCTCCCCGTCTCTCTCTCTCTCCCCGTCTCTCTCTCTCTCCCCGTCTCTCTCTCTCTCCCCGTCTCTCTCTCTCTCCCCGTCTCTCTCTCTCTCCCCGTCTCTCTCTCTCTCCCCGTCTCTCTCTCTCTCCCCGTCTCTCTCTCTCTCCCCGTCTCTCTCTCTCTCCCCGTCTCTCTCTCTCTCCCCGTCTCTCTCTCTCTCCCCGTCTCTCTCTCTCTCCCCGTCTCTCTCTCTCTCTCCCCGTCTCTCTCTCTCTCCCCGTCTCCCTCTCTCTCTCTCTCTCTCTCCCCGTCTCCCTCTCTCTCTCTCTCTCTCTCCCCGTCTCCCTCTCTCTCTCTCTCTCCCCGTCTCCCTCTCTCTCTCCCCGTCTCTCTCTCTCTCTCCCCGTCTCTCTCTCTCTCTCCCCGTCTCTCTCTCTCTCTCCCCGTCTCTCTCTCTCTCTCTCCCCGTCTCTCTCTCTCTCTCCCCGTCTCTCTCTCTCTCCCCGTCTCTCTCTCTCTCCCCGTCTCTCTCTCTCTCCCCGTCTCTCTCTCTCTCCCCGTCTCTCTCTCTCTCCCCGTCTCTCTCTCTCCCCCGTCTCTCTCTCTCTCCCCGTCTCTCTCTCTCTCCCCGTCTCTCTCTCTCTCCCCGTCTCTCTCTCTCTCCCCGTCTCTCTCTCTCTCCCCGTCTCTCTCTCTCTCCCCGTCTCTCTCTCTCTCCCCGTCTCTCTCTCTCTCTCCCCGTCTCTCTCTCTCTCCCCGTCTCTCTCTCTCTCCCCGTCTCTCTCTCTCTCCCCGTCTCTCTCTCTCTCTCTCTCCCCGTCTCTCTCTCTCTCCCCCGTCTCTCTCTCTCTCTCTCTCCCCGTCTCTCTCTCTCTCTCTCCCCGTCTCTCTCTCTCTCCCCCCCCGTCTCTCTCTCTCTCCCCGTCTCTCTCTCTCTCTCCCCGTCTCTCTCTCTCTCCCCGTCTCTCTCTCTCTCCCCGTCTCTCTCTCTCTCTCCCCGTCTCTCTCTCTCTCCCCCCGTCTCTCTCTCTCTCCCCCCGTCTCTCTCTCTCTCCCCCCGTCTCTCTCTCTCTCCCCCCGTCTCTCTCTCTCTCCCCCCGTCTCTCTCTCTCTCCCCCCGTCTCTCTCTCTCTCCCCCCGTCTCTCTCTCTCTCCCCCCGTCTCTCTCTCTCTCCCCCCGTCTCTCTCTCTCTCCCCCGTCTCTCTCTCTCTCTCCCCGTCTCTCTCTCTCTCTCCCCGTCTCTCTCTCTCTCCCCCGTCTCTCTCTCTCTCTCCCCGTCTCTCTCTCTCTCTCTCTCTCCGTCTCTCTCTCTCTCCCCGTCTCTCTCTCTCTCCCCGTCTCTCTCTCCCTCCCCGTCTCTCTCTCCCTCCCCGTCTCTCTCTCCCTCCCCGTCTCTCTCTCCCTCCCCGTCTCTCTCTCTCTCCCCGTCTCTCTCTCTCTCTCCCCGTCTCTCTCTCTCTCTCTCCCCGTCTCTCTCTCTCTCTCCCCGTCTCTCTCTCTCTCTCCCCGTCTCTCCCTCTCTCTCCCCGTCTCTCTCTCTCTCTCCCCCTCTCTCTCTCCCCGTCTCTCTCTCTCTCTCCCCGTCTCTCTCTCTCTCTCCCCGTCTCTCTCTCTCTCTCCCCGTCTCTCTCTCTCTCTCCCCGTCTCTCTCTCTCTCTCCCCGTCTCTCTCTCTCTCTCCCCGTCTCTCTCTCTCTCTCCCCGTCTCTCTCTCTCTCTCTCTCTCTCTCTCTCTCTCTCTCTCTCTCCCCGTCTCTCTCTCTCTCTCCCCGTCTCTCTCTCTCTCTCTCTCTCTCTCCCCGTCTCTCTCTCTCTCGCTTTCTCTCTCTCGCTCTCTCTCTCGCTCTCTCTCTCTCCGTCTCTCTCTCTCTCGCTCTCTCTCTCCCCGTCTCTCTCTCTCTCTCTCTCTCTCTCCCCCGTCTCTCTCTCTCTTTTCTCTCCCCGTCTCTCTCTCTCTCTCTCTCTTTCTCTCTCTCTCTCTGTGACTCTCTCTCCCCCGTCTCTCTCTCTCTTTCTCTCTCTCTCTCTCTCTCCCCGTCTCTCTCCCCGTCTCTCTCTCTCTCTCCCCGTCTCTCTCTCTCTCTCTCTCTCTCTCTCTCTCTCTCTCTCTCTCCCCGTCTCTCTCTCTCCCCCCCGTCTCTCTCTCTTTCTCTCTCGCGCTCTCTCTCCCCGTCTCTCTCTCTCTTTCTCTCCCCGTCTCTCTCTCTCTCTCCCTCCCCGTCTCTCTCTCTCTCCCCGTCTCTCTCTCTCTCTCTCTCTCCCGTCTCTCTCTCTCTCTCTCCCCGTCTCTCTCTCTCTCCCCGTCTCTCTCTCTCTCCCCGTCTCTCTCTCTCTCCCCGTCTCTCTCTCTCTCCCCGTCTCTCTCTCTCTCCCCGTCTCTCTCTCTCTCCCCGTCTCTCTCTCTCTCCCGTCTCTCTCTCTCTCCCCGTCTCTCTCTCTCTCCCCGTCTCTCTCTCTCTCCCCGTCTCTCTCTCTCTCCCCGTCTCTCTCTCTCTCCCCGTCTCTCTCTCTCTCCCCGTCTCTCTCTCTCTCCCCGTCTCTCTCTCTCTCTCCCCGTCTCTCTCTCTCTCCCCGTCTCTCTCTCTCTCCCCGTCTCTCTCTCTCTCCCCGTCTCTCTCTCTCTCCCGTCTCTCTCTCTCTCCCCGTCTCTCTCTCTCTCCCCGTCTCTCTCTCTCTCCCCGTCTCTCTCTCTCTCCCCGTCTCTCTCTCTCTCTCCCCGTCTCTCTCTCTCTCCCCGTCTCTCTCTCTCTCCCCGTCTCTCTCTCTCTCCCCGTCTCTCTCTCTCTCCCCCCGTCTCTCTCTCTCCCCGTCTCTCTCTCTCTCCCCGTCTCTCTCTCTCTCCCCGTCTCTCTCTCTCTCCCCGTCTCTCTCTCTCTCTCCCCGTCTCTCTCTCTCTCTCCCCGTCTCTCTCTCTCTCTCCCCGTCTCTCTCTCTCTCTCCCCGTCTCTCTCTCTCTCTCCCCGTCTCTCTCTCTCTCTCCCCGTCTCTCTCTCTCTCTCCCCGTCTCTCTCTCTCTCTCCCCGTCTCTCTCTCTCTCTCTCCCCGTCTCTCTCTCTCTCCCCGTCTCTCTCTCTCTCTCTCTCCCCGTCTCTCTCTCTCTCTCTCTCCCCGTCTCTCTCTCTCTCTCTCCCCGTCTCTCTCTCTCTCTCTCCCCGTCTCTCTCTCTCTCTCTCCCCGTCTCTCTCGCGCTCTCTCTCTCTCGCTCGCTCTCTCTAAATGCTGGTTGAATGTTGTGAGGGTTCCTGCCTCTACCACCCTTTCAGGCAGTGAGTTCCAGATTCCAACCACCCTCTGGGTGAAAAAGTTTTTCCTCAAATCCCCTCTAAACCTCCTGCCCCTTACCTTGAAACTATGCCCCCTGGTTATTGACCTCTCTACTAAGGGGAAAAGTTCCTTTCTATCTACCCTATCTATGCACCTCATAATTTTGTACACCTCAATCAGGTCCCCCCTCAGCCTTCTCTGCTCTAAGGAAAACAACCCCAGCCTGTCTAGTCTCTCTTCATAGCTGAAGCGCTCCAGCCCAGGTAACATCCTGGTGAATCTCCTCTGCACCCTCTCCAATGCAATCACATCCTTCCTATAGTGTGGCGACCAGAACTGCACACAGTATTCCAGCTGTGGCCTAACTAGCGTTTTGTACAGCTCCATCA
Organism: Squalus acanthias; assembly: GCA_030390025.1. Lineage (NCBI taxonomy): Eukaryota > Metazoa > Chordata > Chondrichthyes > Squaliformes > Squalidae > Squalus > Squalus acanthias. Next base: position 204,987,941 of record CM059427.1, on the reverse strand, counting down.
TAATCTCCCTGCTCTTGCCTTCATTAGCTGAGGCATAGAATATAAGTATCCCATATGCCTTTTTAACCACCTTATCTACCTGTCCTGCTGCCTTCAGGGATCTATGTACATGCACACCAAGGTCCCTCTGATCCTCTGTCCTTCCTAGGGTCCGACCATTCATTATGTATTCCCTTGCCTTGTTAGTCCTCCCAAAATGCATCACCTCACACTTTTCAGGGTTAAATTCCATTTGCCACTGTTCTGCCCATCTAACCAACCCGTCTATATCGTCCTGTAGCCTGAGGCTTCCCTCCTCGCTATTTACCACTCCACCAATTTTCATGTCATCTGCGAACTTACTGATCATACCTCCTACATTCATATCTAAATCATGAATGTACACTACAAACAGCAAAGGACCCAGCACCGATCCATGCGGTACACCACTGGACACAGGCTTCCAGTCATAAAAACAACCTTTGACCATCACCCTCTGCCTCCTGCCACTAAGCCAATTTTGGATCCAATGTGCCAAATTGCCCTGGATCCCATGGGCTCTTACCTTCTTGACCAGTCTCCCATATGGGACTTTGTCAAAAGCCTTACTGAAGCCCATGTAGACTACATCAACTGCACTAACCTCATCCACACACCTAGTCACCCCCTCTCAAAATTCAATCAAATTGGTCAGACATGATCTCCCCCTGACAAAGCCATGCTGACTATCCTTGATTAATCCTTGCCTCTCCAAGTGGAGACTAATTCTGTCCCTCAGAATTTTTTCCAATAATTTTCCTACCACTGATGTTAGGCTCACTGGCCTGTAATTCCCTGGTTTATCCCTACTACCCTTCTTGAATAATGGTACTACGTTAGCTGTTCTCCAGTCCTCTGGCACCTCCCCTGTGGCCAGAGAGGTTCTGAAAATTTGTGTCAGAGCCCCTGCAATCTCCTCCCTTGCCTCACACAGCAGCCTGGGATACATCTCGTCTGGGCATGGGGATTTATCCACTTTTAAGCCCGCTAAAACCACTAGTACCTCCTCCCTCTCAATACTAATTTGTTGAAGTATATCACAATCCCCCTGCCTGATTTCTATGCCTACATCGTCCTTCTCCATAGTGAACACAGATGCAAAATATTCATTTAAAACCTCACCCACATCTTCCGGCTCTACACACAGATTGCCACTTTGGTCCCTAATGGGCCCTACTCTTTCCCTGGTTATCCTCTTCCCTTAATATACTTATAAAACACCTTGGGATTTTCCTTTATTTTGCCCGCCAGTGTTTTTTCATGCCCCCTCCTCGATCTCCTAATTTCTTTTTTAAGTACCCCCCTGCACTTTCTATACTCCTCTAGGGCTTCCACTGATTTTAGTCCTTTGTATCTGCCAAAAGCCTCCCTTTTTTTCCTAATCCATTCTTGTACATCCCTTGATATCAAGGGTTCCCTGGGCTTGTTGGTCCCACCCTTGACTTTTACGGGAACATGTTGGCATTGTACACTCTCTATTTCCTTTCTGAAAGACTCCCACTGCTCTGATGTGGATTTTCCTACAAGTAGCTGATCCCAGACTACTTTGACCAGATCCTGCCTTATCATATTAAAATCGGCCTTCCCCCTTCTCTCTCTCTCTCTCCTCCCCACATCTCTCTCTCTCTCTCTCCCTCCGTCCGCATCTCTCACTCTATCTCTCTCTCTCTTTAATGACTTGGACTTGGTGTACAGGGCACTATTTCATAGAAACTTAGAAAAATAGGAGCAGGAGTCGGCCATTCAGCCCTTCGAGCCTGCTCCGCCATTCAATATGATCATGGCTGATCCTCTATCTCAATACCATATTCCCGCTCTCTCCCCATACCCCTTGATGCCTTTTGTGTCTAGAAATCTATCTGTCTCCTTCACCACCCTCTGAGTGAAGAAATTTCTGCTCATCTCAGTCCTAAATGCCCTACCCCGTATCCTGAGACTGTGACCCCTTGTTCTAGACCCCCCAGCCAGGGGAAACATCCTCCCTGCATCCAGTCTGTCTAGCCCTGTCAGAATTTTATACGTTTTAATGAGATCCCCGCTCATTGTTCTAAACTCTAGTGAATACAAGCCTAGTCGACCCAATCTCTCCTCATACGACAGTCCTGCCATCCCAGGAATCAGTCTGGTGAACCTACGCTGCACTCCCTCTATGGCAAGTATATCCTTTCTTAGGTAAGGAGACCAAAACGGCACACAGTACTCCAGGTGTGGTCTCACCAAGGCCCTGTACAACTGTAGTAAGACATCCTTGCTCCTGTACTCAAATCCTCTTGCAATGAAGGCCAACATACCATTTGCCTTCTTAACTGCTTGCTGCACCTGCATGTTTGCTTTCAGTGACTGGTGTACAAGGACACCCAGGTCCCTTTGTACATCAACATTTCCCAATCTATCACCATTTAAATAATACTCTACCATTCTGTTTTTCCTACCGAAGTGGATAACTTCACATTTAAACCACGTTATACTGCATCTGCCATGTATTTGCCCACTCACTCAACTTGTCTAAATCGCCTTGAAGCCTCTTTGGATCCTCCTCACAACTCACAATCCCACCTAGTTTTGTGTCGTCAGCAAACTTGGAAATATTACATTTGGTTCCCTCATCCAAATCATTGATATATATTGTGAATAGCTGGGGCCCCAAGCACTGATCCCTGCAGTACCCCACTAGTCACTGCCTGCCACCCCGAAAAAGACCCATTTATTCCTACTCTCTGTTTCCTGTCTGTTAACCAATTTTCAATCCATGCCAGTATGTTACCTCCAATCCCATGTGCTTTAATTTTGCACACTAACCTCTTATGTGGGACTTTATCAAAGGCCTTCTGAAAATCCAAATACACCACATCCACTGGTTCTCCCTTATCTATTCTGCCAGTTACATCCTCAAAAAACTCCAGTAGGTTTGTCAAACACGATTTCCCTTTCATAAATCCATGTTGACTTTGTCTAATCCCGTTGATATTTTCTAAGTGTCCTGGTATCACATCCTTTGTAATAGCCTCTAGCATTTTCCCTACCACTGATGTTAGGCTAACCGGGCTGTAGTTTCCGGTTTTCTCTCCCTCCTTTTTTAAATAGTGGGGTTACATTTGCCACCCTCCAATCTGCAGGAACTGCTCCATAATCTATAGAATTTTGGAAGATGACAACCAATTCATCCACTATTTCCATGGCTACCTCTTTTAGTACTCTGGGATGCAGATTATCAGGCCCTGGGGATTTATCAGCTTTCAGTCCCATTAATTTCTCCAGCACTTTTTTTTACTAATTTCCTTTAATTCCTCCTTCTCACTAGACCCTTGGTTCCCTCGCATTTCTGGGAAGTTATTTGTGTCCTCTTCTGTGAAGACAGAACCAAAGTATTTGTTTAATTGCTCAGCCATTTCCTTGTTCCCCATTATAAATTCTCCCGTTTCTGACTGTAAGGGACCTACATTTGTCTTCACTAATCTTTTTCTTTTTACATACTTGTAGAAGCTTTTACAGTCTACTTTTATGTTCCTTGCAAGTTTACTCTCCTACTGTATTTTTCCCCTCTTAATCAATCTCTTGGTCCTTTTTTGCTGAACTCTGAACTGCTCCCAATCCTCAGGCAACTTTACATGACTCCTCTTTGGATCTAATACTATCCTTAATTTCTTTTGTTAGCCCTGGTTGGGCCGCTTTTCCTTTTGTGTTTTTGCGCCAGAAAGGAATGTATAACTGTTGCAATTCATGCATTCGTTCCTTAAATGTTAGCCATTGCCTGTCCACCGTCATTCCTTTTAATGAAGCTCCCCAATCTATCATAGCCAACTCACTCCTCATACCTTCGTAGTTTCCTTTGTTTGGATTTAGGACCCTAGTTTCGGATTGAACTTCTTCACTTTCCATCTTAATGAAGAATTCTACCATGTTATGGGCACTCTTCCCTAAAGGACCCCGCACAACAAGATTATTAATTAACCCCTTCTCATTGCACAATACCCAATCTAGGATAGCCTGTTCCCTAGTTGGCTACTCAACGTACTGGTCTAAAAAAACCATCTCGTACACACTCCAGGAATTCATCCTCCACAGTATTATTGCTAATTTGGTTTGGCCAGTCTATATGTAGATTAAAGTCTCCCATGATTACTGTAGTGCCCTTGTTACATGCATCTCTAATTTCCTGTTTAATGCCATCCCCTACATTACCACTACTGTTTGGAGGCCTATAGACAACTCCCACCAATGTTTTCTGTCCCTTGGTGCTTCTTAGCTCCACCCAGACTGATTCTACATCTTGATTTTCTGAGCCAATATCCTTTCTCACTATTGCTCTGATTTCATCTTTTACACACAACGCCACCCCACTTCCTTTTCCTTTTTGACTGTCCTTCCTAAATATTGAATATCCTTGGATATTCAGCTCCCAGCCTTGGTCACCCTGTAGCCACGTCTCCGTAATTGCAATTATATCGTATCCGTTTACATCTATTTGCGCTGTTGATTCGTCTACCTTATTACGAATGTTTCGTGCATTCAGATACAGTGCCTTTAGATTTGTCTTTTTAACATTTTTAGACATCTTAACTTTTTTTTGTACTATGGCCCTATTTGTCTTATCATTTTTTCTTACCCGGACCCTATTAGTGCACGCTTTTGTTTGTACGCTCTGTCCCTTCCTGACACAATCTGGTTATCCTTACCCCAATCACTTTCCTGCACTGCTTCCTTGTCTTTCAAAATTTGCAGAGGACGCAAAACTTGGAAACATAGTGAACAGTGAGGAGGATAGTGATGGACTTCAAGAGAACATTGGCTGGTGGAATGGGCAGACAGGTGGCAGATGAAATTTAATGCAGATAAGTGTGAAGTGATACATTTTGGTAGGAAGAACGAAGAGAGGCAATATAAACTAAAGGGTACAATCCTAAAGTGGGTGCATGAACAGAGAGACATGGGGGTATATGTGCACAAATAGTTGAAGGTGGCAGGGCAGATTGAGAAAGCAGTAAAAAAAAAGCATACGGAATCCTGGGCTTAAATAGAGGCATAGAGTCCAAAAGCAAGGAACCTTTATAAAACACTGGTTTGGCCACAACTGGAGTATTGTGTCCAATTCTGGGCACCGCACTTTAGGAAGGATGTGAAGGTCTTAGAGAGGGTGCAAAATAGAGTTACAAGAAAGTTTCCAGGGATGAGGGACTTCAGTTATGTGGATAACTGGAGAAGCTGGGGTTGTTCTCCTGAGAGCAGAGAAGGTTGAGAGGAGATTTGATAGAGATGTTCAAAATCATGAGGGATCTAGACTGAGTAGATAGAGAGAAACTGTTCCCATTGGCGGAAGGGTCGAGAACCAGAGGACACAGATTTAAGGTGATTGGCAGAAGAACCAAAGGCGACATGAGGAAAAACTTTTTTACTCAGCGAGTGTTACGATCTGGAATGCACTGCCTGAAAGGGTGGTGGAGGCAGATTCAATCGTGGCTTTCAAAAGGGAACAAAAATTGCAGGGCTACGGAGAAAGGGCGGGGGAGTGGGACTAGCTGAAATGCTCTTACAGAGAGCCGGCACGGGCTCGACGGGCCGAATGGCCTCTATCTGTGCTGTAACCTTTCTATGATTCTATGATTTACATTGCAGCAAGAAGTGGAAAATTTCAAGAAGCTGAATATGATCAGCAGGGAGGAGTTTGACACCCTGACCCCTGAACCACCTGTCGACCCAAACCAAGAAGTTCCCCCTGGGCCACCGAGGCCGCAGCAAGGTAAGGAGATCACTTCAACATGCAGGCCCCCGTCCGGCCCCCTCTCTGCACAGGGCAAAGGCCCCCGTCCGGCCCCCTCTCTGCACAGGGCAAAGGCCCCCGTCCGGCCCCCTCTCTGCACAGGGCAAAGGCCCCCGTCCGACCCTCGCACTGCACAGGGCAAAGGCCCCCGTCCGGCCCCCTCTCTGCACAGGGCAAAGGCCCCCGTCCGGCCCTCTCACTGCACAGGGCAAAGGCCCCCGTCCGGCCCCCTCTCTGCACAGGGCAAAGGCCCCCGTCCGACCCTCTCACTGCACAGGGCAAAGGCCCCCGTCCGGCCCTCTCACTGCACAGGGCAAAGACCCCCGTCCGGCCCTCTCACTGTACAGGGCAAAGGCCCCCGTCCGGCCCTCTCACTGCACAGGGCAAAGGCCCCCGTCCGGCCCCCTCTCTGCACAGGGCAAAGGCCCCCGTCCGGCCCTCGCACTGCACGGGGCAAAGGCCCCCGTCCGGCCCCCTCTCTGCACAGGGCAAAGGCCCCCGTCCGGCCCTCGCACTGCACGGGGCAAAGACCCCCGTCCGACCCTCTCACTACACAGGGCAAAGACCCCCGTCCGACCCTCGCACTGCACGGGGCAAAGACCCCCGTCCGACCCTCTCACTACACAGGGCAAAGACCCCCGTCCGACCCTCGCACTGCACGGGGCAAAGGCCCCCGTCCGACCCCCTCTCTGCACAGGGCAAAGGCCCACGTCCGGCCCTCGCACTGCACGGGGCAAAGACCCCCGTCCGACCCTCTCACTACACAGGGCAAAGACCCCCGTCCGACCCTCGCACTGCACGGGGCAAAGGCCCCCGTCCGACCCTCTCACTGCACAGGGCAAAGGCCCCCGTCCGACCCTCTCACTGCACAGGGCAAAGGCCCCCGTCCGACCCTCTCACTGTACAGGGCAAAGGCCCCCGTCCGACCCTCTCACTGTACGGGGCAAAGGCCCCCGTCAGTCCCTCTCACTGCACGGGGCAAAGGCCCCCGTCAGTCCCTCTCTCTGCACAGGGCAAAGGCCCCCGTCCGACCCTCTCACTGCACGGGGCAAAGGCCCCCGTCAGTCCCTCTCACTGTACGGGGCAAAGGCCCCCGTCAGTCCCTCTCACTGCACGGGGCAAAGGCCCCCGTCCGACCCTCTCACTGTACAGGGCAAAGGCCCCCGTCAGTCCCTCTCACTGCACGGGGCAAAGGCCCCCGTCAGTCCCTCTCTCTGCACGGGGCAAAGGCCCCCGTCCGACCCTCTCACTGCACAGGGCAAAGGCCCCCGTCCGACCCTCTCACTGTACGGGGCAAAGGCCCCCGTCAGTCCCTCTCTCTGCACAGGGCAAAGGCCCCCGTCCGACCCCCTCTCTGCACAGGGCAAAGGCCTCCGTCCGACCCCCTCACTGCACAGGGAAAGGCCCCCGTCCGACCCACTCTCTGCACAGGGCAAAGGCTCCCGTCCGACCCTCGCACTGCACAGGGCAAAGGCCCCCGTCCGACCCTCGCACTGCACCGGGGAAAGGCCCCCGTCCGACCCTCTCTCTGCACAGGGCAAAGGCCTCCGTCCGACCCTCTCTCTGCACAGGGCAAAGACCCCCGTCCGACCCCCTCTCTGCACAGGGCAAAGGCCTCCGTCCGACCCTCTCACTGCACAGGGAAAGGCGCCCGTCCGACCCACTCTGCACAGGGCAAAGGCTCCCGTCCGACCCTCGCACTGTACAGGGCAAAGGCTCCCGTCGGACCCTCGCACTGCACGGGGCAAAGGCTCCCGTCCGACCCTCTCACTGCACGGGGCAAAGACCCCCGTCCGACCCTCTCACTGCACGGGGCAAAGGCTCCCGTCCGACCCTCGCACTGCACGGGGCAAAGGCCCCCGTCTGACCCTCTCACTGTACGGGGCAAAGGCCCCCGTCCGACCCTCGCACTGTACGGGGCAAAGGCCCCCGTCCGACCCTCGCACTGTACGGGGCAAAGACCCCCGTCCGACCCTCGCACTGCACGGGGCAAAGGCCCCCGTCCGACCCTCTCACTGTACGGGGCAAAGGCCCCCGTCCGACCCTCGCACTGTACGGGGCAAAGACCCCCGTCCGACCCTCTCACTGTACGGGGCAAAGGCCCCCGTCCGACCCTCTCACTGTACGGGGCAAAGGCCCCCGTCCGACCCTCGCACTGTACGGGGCAAAGACCCCCGTCCGACCCTCGCACTGTACGGGGCAAAGACCCCCGTCCGACCCCCTCTCTGCACGGGGCAAAGACCCCCGTCCGACCCTCGCACTGTACGGGGCAAAGACCCCCGTCCGACCCTCTCACTGCACGGGGCAAAGACCCCCCGTCCGACCCTCTCACTGTACGGGGCAAAGGCCCCCGTCAGTCCCTCTCACTGCACGGGGCAAAGGCCCCCGTCAGTCCCTCTCTCTGCACAGGGCAAAGGCCTCCGTCCGACCCCCTCACTGCACAGGGAAAGGCCCCCGTCCGACCCACTCTCTGCACAGGGCAAAGGCTCCCGTCCGACCCTCGCACTGCACAGGGCAAAGGCCCCCGTCCGACCCTCGCACTGCACCGGGGAAAGGCCCCCGTCCGACCCTCTCTCTGCACAGGGCAAAGACCCCCGTCCGACCCCCTCTCTGCACAGGGCAAAGGCCTCCGTCCGACCCTCTCACTGCACAGGGAAAGGCGCCCGTCCGACCCACTCTGCACAGGGCAAAGGCTCCCGTCCGACCCTCGCACTGTACAGGGCAAAGGCCCCCGTCCAACCCTCGCACTGCACAGGGCAAAGCCTCCCGTCCGACCCTCGCACTGCACGGGGCAAAGGCTCCCGTCCGACCCTCGCACTGCACGGGGCAAAGGCCCCCGTCTGACCCTCTCACTGTACGGGGCAAAGACCCCCCGTCCGACCCTCTCACTGTACGGGGCAAAGACCCCCCGTCCGACCCTCGCACTGTACGGGGCAAAGACCCCCGTCCGACCCTCTCACTGTACGGGGCAAAGACCCCCGTCTGACCCTCTCACTGCACGGGGCAAAGACCCCCGTCTGACCCTCTCCCTGTACGGGGCAAAGACCCCCGTCCGACCCTCTCACTGCACAGGGCAAAGACCCCCCGTCCGACCCTCGCACTGCACAGGGCAAAGACCCCCGTCCGACCCTCTCACTGCACGGGGCAAAGACCCCCCGTCCGACCCTCGCACTGTACGGGGCAAAAGCCCCCGTCCGACCCTCTCACTGCACGGGGCAAAGACCCCCGTCCGACCCTCGCACTGTCCGGGGCAAAGTCCCCCGTCCGACCCTCTCACTGCACGGGGCAAAGACCCCCGTCCGACCCCCTCACTGTACGGGGCAAAGACCCCCGTCCGACCCTCTCACTGCACGGGGCAAAGACCCCCGTCCGACCCTCTCACTGCACAGGGCAAAGACCCCCGTCCGACCCTCTCACTGTACAGGGCAAAGACCCCCGTCCGACCCTCGCACTTCACAGGGCAAAGACCCCCGTCCGACCCTCTCACTGTACGGGGCAATGACCCCCGTCCGACCCTCTCACTGTACGGGGCAATGACCCCCGTCCGACCCTCTCACTGCACGGGGCAAAGACCCCCGTCCGACCCTCTCACTGCACAGGGCAAAGGCTCCCGTCCGACCCTCTCACTGTACGGGGCAATGACCCCCGTCCGACCCCCTCACTGTACGGGGCAATGACCCCCGTCCGACCCTCGCACTGTACGGGGCAATGACCCCCGTCCGACCCTCGCACTGTACGGGGCAAAGACCCCCGTCCGACCCTCTCACTGCACGGGGCAAAGACCCCCGTCCGACCCCCTCACTGTACGGGGCAAAGACCCCCGTCCGACCCTCTCACTGTACGGGGCAATGACCCCCGTCCGACCCTCTCACTGTACGGGGCAAAGACCCCCGTCCGACCCTCTCACTGTACGGGGCAATGACCCCCGTCCGACCCTCTCACTGTACGGGGCAATGACCCCCGTCCGACCCTCTCACTGTACGGGGCAATGACCCCCGTCCGACCCTCGCACTGTACGGGGCAATGACCCCCGTCCGACCCTCTCACTGCACAGGGCAAAGGCTCCCGTCCGACCCCCTCACTGTCCGGGGCAATGACCCCCGTCCGACCCTCTCACTGTACGGGGCAATGACCCCCGTCCGACCCTCGCACTGTACGGGGCAATGACCCCCGTCCGACCCCCTCACTGTACGGGGCAATGACCCTGGGGGTCAACAACAAACGGGCCGGCGGTGAGGAAACCCCAATCAAACAGCCGAATTCTCATTTGAAAGTGCAATTGTCTGTGGGGAACCCGCGGGGACTGGGACTAAATGGCTCGCTCTTTCTACGATGGGCCGATTGACCTCTTGCGCTGTATCATTGAATGATTCTATCGTTCACTGAGGTTCTGCAGGGAAGGGACCCCAACGCCCCTGCCTGGCCTGTAGTCAACGTGTTGCTGGAGCCTGTCGGGCTGCTTGTTAATTGTAGTTCTCGAAGACCAATCTTCGGCCTCTGTTGGTCTCGGTGATGTTTGATGCACGGCAAAGGGAGAGGCGAGGAGAGGCAGAGGGAGGCGAGGGTCTTCCCCCAGAGCCCCTGCAACTTTCTCTTTTTCAAGTATTTATCCAATTCCCTTTTGAAAGTTACTATTGAATCGGCTTCCACCGCCCTTTCAGGCAGCGCATTCCAGATCACAACAACTCGCTGCGTAGAAAAAATTCTCATCTCACCTCTGGTTCTTTTGCCAATCACCTTAAATCTGTGTCCTCTGGTTACCGACCCTCCTGCCACTGGAAACAGTTTCTCCTTATTGACCATCAAAACCCCTCATATTGGACATCTGGCAGAAAGCCTCTGGGTCTCCTTGTTTCAAAAGGAATCTTCAGTTATTGGAGGAGGGTGTAAAGAGAAGGATATTCAGTTGTAAACTGTATGTTGTAAATTGAAGATAAAACATTGGTCTGTGAACCAGGTGTGTACTCTAACTGGAATCGTCTCTTCTCTGTTTCCAGTACCTACAGATGCATTGGCCAATAAGCTGTTTGGTGCAGCTGAACCACCAGTGTCTTGCGTGGCACGATCTTTGCCAACAACGGTACCAGAATCACCAAACTACCGGGGTGCACGGACCCCTCGCACCCCTCGCACACCCAGGTTAAAGGATCCAAGTCAAACGCCCAGATTTTACCCTGTTGTGAAAGAAGGCAGGCCATTGGATGCAAAGGTAAGACTCTGGCAAGGAGCTGCATCTCGGGAGGTAACGCTGTGTTTCTCTCTCAAGCTGTTAAAACAAGCTTATAGCAGCAAACAGGCGAATGGGATTTAGTGCTTCATGACAATAGTTACAGAATATAAAAGCAAGGAACGACTCCTGCAGTTCAGAGCGCTGGTGGAGGATTGTGGTGAGTTTTGGCCAGCCCATCTTATAAAGGGTGTGCTGGCTTTGGAGACTGAGCGACAGTCTTCCAGGATGTTACCTGGGGTGAAGACTCTGGGCCAAACAGCAACAACATGCATTTATATAGCGCCTTTACGCGAAAAACATCCCAAGGTGCATTACAGAGGCATAATCAAAGAGAGAAGGCAGGAACTTGCATTATGTAGCGCCTTTCACCAGCTCAGGATGTCCCAAAGCGCTTTACAGCCAATTAAGCACTTTTGAAGTGTAGTCACTGTTGCAATGTAGGAAACGCGGCAGCAAAGCAAGATCCCACAAACAGCAATGAGATAATGTCCAGATCATCTGTTTTTTAGTGATGTTGGTTGAAGGATAAATATTGGCCAGGACACCAGGGATAACTCCCCAACTCTTCTTCGAATAGTGCCGTGGGATCTTTTACAACCACCTGAGAGCAGAGACTTGGTTTAATGTCTCATCCGAAAGACAACACCTCTGACAGTGCAGCGCTCCCTCGTACTGCCCCTCTGACAGTGCGGCGCTCCCTCAGTACTGCCCCTCTGACAGTGCGGCGCTCCCTCAGTACTGTCCCTCCGACAGTGCGGCGCTCCCTCAGTACTGTCCCTCCGACAGTGCGGCGCTCCCTCAGTACTGCCCCTCCGACAGAGCGGCGCTCCCTCAGTACTGCCCCTCCGACAGTGCAGTGCTCCCTCAGTACTGCCCCTCCGACAGTGCGGCGCTCCCTCAGTACTGCCCCTCCGACAGTGCGGCGCTCCCTCAGTACTGCCCCTCCGACAGTGCGGCGCTCCCTCAGTACTGCCCCTCCGACAGTGCGGCGCTCCCTCAGTACTGCCCCTCTGACAGTGCAGCACTCCCTCAGTACTGCCCCTCCGACAGTGCAGCACTCCCTCAGTACTGCCCCTCTGACAGTGCGGCGCTCCCTCAGTACTGCACTGGAGTGTCATCCTAGATTTTTGTGCTCAAGTCTCTGGAGTTGGACTTGAATCCACAACCTTCTGACTCAGAGGAGTGAGTGCTACCCACCAATGTTCCCTCTTGTTTTTTTTTGGAGTGTGTGGTCCCTTTAAGGGGCTGCGCAGCCCATTGACAGATGCGCAAAACTTGGCTTTGAAAAAGCCGGTCCTGGGCTGCGCGGGACCGACAGAGAGGTGTGCGGCTGCACACCTTATAGGGAATGTTGCTACCCACTGAGCCACAGCTGACACTAATTGCTGCCAAGCCAAAGACAGACATAATATGGGGGGTGGGGGGTGACAAAAAGCTGGGTCACAGAAGTAGGTTTTAAGGAAGGTCTTAAAGGGGAAGAGGGAGTTGGAGAGGATTAGATACAGAATTTCAGAGCTTGGGCCTTAGACTGCTGAAGGCACGGCCGCCAGTGGTGGAGCGAAGGGGCGGGATTCACAAAAGATGCACTCAGTTGATGGATGAATGGGCTGTGTGAGTTCTCGAAGTCCAGTTGCTTGTCACCTTATCTCCTGCACCCTGGCATGGTAGATAATAACACTCTATCCTTACCAGTTCTAAAACTTGATCAGTTGTCCAGGCAACAATGAAACCCCGTGAGTGGAACAGGGTCTGACAGTACCGTAAGTCTGTAAAGTGCAGGACACATTGACTCAACATTCATAGTTATTGTCATTTATTGCAGACTCCTCGGAAGCGGAAGACGAGGCACAGCTCAAACCCCCCACTGGAGAGCCACGTGGGCTGGGTGATGGATTCGAGAGAGCACAGGCCGAGGACCTCCTCCTTCAGGTTAGACGCTGCACACGTTGAGAGAAAAACCCCCTTCAACATTGTTCAACATTCATTTTAATCAGGATTGAAGTAAAAGGAATCTTGGTATAATGTTACAGTGAGGGGGATCTCGGGGTAATGTTACAGTGAGGGGGGTCTCGGGGTAATGTTACAGTGAGGGGGTCTCGGGGTAATGTTACAGTGAGGGGGTCTCGGGGTAATGTTACAGTGAGGGGGGTCTCGGGGTAATGTTACAGTGAGGGGGATCTCGGGGTAATGTTGCAGTGAGGGGGGTCTCGGGGTAATGTTACAGTGAGGGGGGTCTCGGGGTAATGTTACAGTGAGGGGGATCTCGGGGTAATGTTGCAGTGAGGGGGGTCTCGGGGTAATGTTACAGTGAGGGGGGTCTCGGGGTAATGTTACAGTGAGGGGGGTCTCGGGGTAATGTTACAGTGAGGGGGATCTCGGGGTAATGTTACAGTGAGGGGGTCTCGGGGTAATGTTACAGTGAGGGGGGTCTCGGGGTAATATTACAGTGAGGGGGGTCTCGGGGTAATGTTACAGTGAGGGGGGTCTCGGGGTAATGTTACAGTAAGGGGGATCTCGGGGTAATGTTACAGTGAGGGGGGTCTCGGGGTAATGTTACAGTGAGGGGGGTCTCGGGGTAATGTTACAGTGAGGGGGATCTCGGGGTAATGTTGCAGTGAGGGGGGTCTCGGGGTAATGTTACAGTGAGGGGGGTCTCGGGGTAATGTTACAGTGAGGGGGGTCTCGGGGTAATGTTACAGTGAGGGGGGTCTCGGGGTAATGTTACAGTGAGGGGGGTCTCGGGGTAATGTTACAGTGAGGGGGGTCTCGGGGTAATGTTACAGTGAGGGGGGTCTCGGGGTAATGTTGCTCAAAGTGGAATTGCTTTTGCAATCTGTGAAAAGGCAGTTACTTTATCGAGAGTGCCGAGGGCGGAGCGGGCTAAATCTAACTGCAGTTCTGAATGTTTGAAAACAGTTTGAATTGAGATAATCCATATTGCTTGAAGGTGAGAAGCAACTGGTGCAGCTGTCAGGGGAAGGATGTTAGTGGCTGCGCTGCAGGGGAACATGTGTCAATGGCTAGTTCAGCATTCGTGCACAATTGTGGAAATAAAAACTTGTCGAGTCAGTGATTGTGTTGACAATTAGTACTAGGTGTTGAAGAGTGAATTTTGTGTTTTGTGGCAGTTCCAATGCCAGTCCGTCAGAGGGAATCCCGATCGCTGGAAGCTACGGTTGCACGCCACAGTCTCTTCCCAAGTTCCAGCATCCCTCGCATGAGCTGCTGAAGGAGAATGGATTCACGCAGCACGTGTATCACAAGTTCCGCAGGAGATGCCTGAACGGTAGGTGACGGGTGTTCTGGCATCAAGCCATGCTTCAACGGGCCGACAACCTTCACAGCAACGTTTCTCCTTCCCCAAGGGCTCACGACACAACCCTCAGCTGCCCAGACCCCGAGGCCCGGGGTTTGAGCTCTGGACCTCTCTGGCTAAACTGACCCGAGTGGAACGACGATGGGAGTGCGACAGTGTTCCTGCGCTTGGGTCAAGGGGGCGGGGAATCGGTCACAGCTCCTCCTGATAGATGTTCCATGATCTTTGTGTGGACGTCTGATGAAGACAAGGAGCGGGCTCGATTGTGATGCTGCTACAGTCGATTAGCCTGTCCAGAGTCACTGGTTAGGCTCACACAGTGGTAACTTGGCTAGGCCAGCACTGCCTCAGGAAGAGTTAGATGCTCCAGGAGAGGAGGGGAGGAATCGGGGAGGAGGCCCCAGTGAATTCTGCAGGACGGAATCTCGAAAGAAACAGATACGTTGCGGCAATTTCGGGTTTTGATCTAGTTTCCAGTATCTGAGCACTTTGAGATTTCAGGCTTTGTCATCTCCCAGGCGTGTGTTGTGACTCTCGCAGAGAGTTGGTCAGCAGGTGTTGCTGTGCAGGAAGAGACGGTTCACTGGATCCCCTCTGATCTGTAATGTCGACTTTGTGGCGATCCTTTCAATCTCAAATATCGCAAGAACCCCAACAAACAAAGTGTATGTTTTAAATTAAACTCAGAATTTGGTCCAATGATGAGGTGGCAGTGAGCCCAGGACAATAGCCAAGTTTGGGGTGTGATTGTCAACCTTTGAGCTTCCCATGGTTTCGGATGTTGTTCCCTCCAGATGTGGTTACTAACTAATTAATTTCTAGGTGTCTGTTCCTGTGTGATTACTCTGCTGTATCTGACTCAATGTTGTCCTACTTACAGAGCGAAAGAGGTTGGGAATAGGACAGTCTCAGGAAATGAACACGCTCTTCCGATTCTGGTCGTTCTTCCTGAGGGATCATTTCAACAAGAAGATGTACGAAGAGTTCAGACAGTTGTCTGTTGAGGATGGGGAAGAAGGCTATAGGTAACTATATTCACCTCAACAACAGGACCACTTCCTTGGGCTCAATCCAGCCTTTGTGTCTTGTTCATTTATTCAGTCTCCAAATATGAGCAAGACATCATCTGATTGCAAAGAAGAAGGGAGAGATGGTGGAACACTGCCCCTCTAAGCCTTCTAGCTGTGTCAGTGATGTGTTGCTCTGAGTCTCAGTCAGGAGAGGCAGCCAATCACCTGTGACTCGGAAACGGTGGGACTTGGTCCGGATTCGGCCTCTTCAATTGAGGTGCAAAGAGCCCAGAGAGAAGCTCTCCTCTGACGGGTCGCTCAGTGCCATTGCCAACACTGGCTCATCCGCCAATACTGACACCACAGCATGAAGCAGGATCCAGTGCTTTTTAGATGCCTTAGGTTGTGGGTGTGGGTGAAACGGTCGTTGTCTCCCAGTGAGCCTGGTGTTGTTGTTGTCTCCCAGTGAGCCTGGTGTTGTTGTTGTCTCCCAGTGAGCCTGGTGTTGTTGTTGTCTCCCAGTGCGCCTGGTGTTGTTGTTGTTGTCTCCCAGTGCGCCTGGTGTTGTTGTTGTTGTCTCCCAGTGCGCCTGGTGGTGGTGTTGTCTCCCAGTGAGCCTGGTGTTGTTGTTGTTGTCTCCCAGTGAGCCTGGTGTTGTTGTTGTCTCCCAGTGAGCCTGGTGTTGTTGTTGTCTCCCAGTGAGCCTGGTGTTGTTGTTGTCTCCCAGTGAGCCTGGTGTTGTTGTTGTCTCCCAGTGCGTCTGGTGTTGTTGTTGTTGTCTCCCAGTGCGCCTGGTGTTGTTGTTGTTGTCTCCCAGTGCGCCTGGTGGTGGTGTTGTCTCCCAGTGAGCCTGGTGTTGTTGTTGTCTCCCAGTGAGCCTGGTGTTGTTGTTGTTGTCTCCCAGTGAGCCTGGTGTTGTTGTTGTTGTCTCCCAGTGAGCCTGGTGTTGTTGTTGTCTCCCAGTGAGCCTGGTGTTGTTGTTGTTGTCTCCCAGTGAGCCTGGTGTTGTTGTTGTTGTCTCCCAGTGAGCCTGGTGTTGTTGTTGTCTCCCAGTGCGCCTGGTGGTGGTGTTGTCTCCCAGTGAGCCTGGTGTTGTTGTTGTCTCCCAGTGAGCCTCGTGTTGTTGTTGTCTCCCAGTGAGCCTGGTGTTGTTGTTGTTGTCTCCCAGTGAGCCTGGTGTTGTTGTTGTTGTCTCCCAGTGAGCCTGGTGTTGTTGTTGTTGTCTCCCAGTGAGCCTGGTGTTGTTGTTGTTGTCTCCCAGTGAGCCTGGTGTTGTTGTTGTTGTCTCCCAGTGAGCCTGGTGTTGTTGTTGTCTCCCAGTGCGCCTGGTGTTGTTGTTGTTGTTGTCTCCCAGTGAGCCTGGTGTTGTTGTTGTTGTCTCCCAGTGCGCCTGGTGTTGTTGTTGTCTCCCAGTGAGCCTGGTGTTGTTGTTGTTGTCTCCCAGTGAGCCTGGTGTTGTTGTTGTTGTCTCCCAGTGAGCCTGGTGTTGTTGTTGTCTCCCAGTGAGCCTGGTGTTGTTGTTGTTGTCTCCCAGTGCGCCTGGTGTTGTTGTTGTCTCCCAGTGAGCCTGGTGTTGTTGTTGTCTCCCAGTGAGCCTCGTGTTGTTGTTGTCTCCCAGTGAGCCTCGTGTTGTTGTTGTCTCCCAGTGAGCCTCGTGTTGATGTTGTCTCCCAGTGAGCCTGGTGGTGTTGTTGTTGTCTCCCAGTGAGCCTGGTGTTGTTGTTGTCTCCCAGTGCGCCTGGTGTTGTTGTTGTCTCCCAGTGAGCCTCGTGTTGTTGTTGTCTCCCAGTGAGCCTCGTGTTGTTGTTGTCTCCCAGTGAGCCTGGTGTTGTTGTTGTCTCCCAGTGAGCCTGGTGTTGTTGTTGTCTCCCAGTGCGCCTGGTGTTGTTGTTGTCTCTCAGTGAGCCTGGTGTTGTTGTTGTCTCCCAGTGAGCCTGGTGTTGTTGTTGTTGTCTCCCAGTGCGCCTGGTGTTGTTGTTGTCTCCCAGTGAGCCTGGTGTTGTTGTTGTCTCCCAGTGAGCCTGGTGTTGTTGTTGTCTCCCAGTGAGCCTGGTGTTGTTGTTGTCTCCCAGTGAGCCTGGTGTTGTTGTTGTCTCCCAGTGAGCCTGGTGTTGTTGTTGTTGTCTCCCAGTGCGCCTGGTGTTGTTGTTGTCTCCCAGTGAGCCTGGTGTTGTTGTTGTCTCCCAGTGAGCCTGGTGTTGTTGTTGTCTCCCAGTGAGCCTCGTGTTGTTGTTGTCTCCCAGTGAGCCTCGTGTTGTTGTTGTCTCCCAGTGAGCCTGGTGGTGTTGTTGTTGTCTCCCAGTGAGCCTGGTGTTGTTGTTGTCTCCCAGTGCGCCTGGTGTTGTTGTTGTCTCCCAGTGAGCCTCGTGTTGTTGTTGTCTCCCAGTGAGCCTCGTGTTGTTGTTGTCTCCCAGTGAGCCTGGTGTTGTTGTTGTCTCCCAGTGAGCCTGGTGTTGTTGTTGTCTCCCAGTGAGCCTCGTGTTGTTGTTGTCTCCCAGTGAGCCTCGTGTTGTTGTTGTCCCTCAGTGAGCCTGGTGTTGTTGTTGTCTCCCAGTGCGCCTGGTGTTGTTGTTGTCTCTCAGTGAGCCTGGTGTTGTTGTTGTCTCCCAGTGCGCCTGGTGTTGTTGTTGTCTCTCAGTGAGCCTGGTGTTGTGTGCAGAGCCGTACAGGGTCAGTCCCTCTGCTGAATTGTCTGCTGGGGCAACAATGGGAGCAACGTTCCCGCTAAGCTGTGCGGCCACACCACGGTATAGAAGCCCCGTGCAGGCCGCTCATCGGCTTTTCAATGGAAGGAACCACGCATGCGTGAAAATTTTAATTTTTGTTTCCCGGTGCGCAGTCCCTTTAACTGGCTCCGCTGCCAGCTAAAGGGACCGCGCACTGAAAAAAACTATTGGGGAACATTGAATGGGCGTATGACAATTGGCCTGCGCTCTCGGGCTGGAGCGAGGAGCCAGAGTTGTTTCTGATTACATTGCAGTGACTGCTGGAATATGTATGTGTGGAAGTCCGTCAAAGGCAGGATTGGTCTCGGTTACGATGCCTGTGACCAAATAACTCCATTGTCCCATGATACCCTTCCCTAACTAAAATCTGTCCATCTCAGTCTTGAAAGCTCCAGTTGACCCCCAGCAGCCACAGCCTTTTTGGGGGAGAGTGTTCCAGATTTCCACTAACCTTTGTGAAAAGAAGTGCTTCCTGATATCACCCTGAACGGCCCAGCTCTAATTTTATGCCCTTTTGTTCTGAGGTGCGGGGCCCGGAACTGAACGCTGTGCTCCAGATGGGGTCTGACCAGAGCTCTGTACAACTGAAGCATCTCTTTGGATTCCAGACCCCTCGAGATAAAGGCCAGCGTCCCATTAGTATTTTTGACTGCTTTTTCTACCTGTCCACTAGCTTTTAGTGATTTGTGTATCTGGACCCCTAAATCCCACTGCTCCAACACAGCTCCTCGTCTCTCACCGTTAAGAAAATACTCTGATTACCACTTGGATCCACAGTGGGTGACCTCACACTTCCCCACATTGAACTCCATCTGCTACAGTTTTTCCCCATTAGTCTATCAATGTCCCTTTGTGACTCCCTGCTCCCATCTGCACAGCTTAGTGTCATCTGCAAACTTGAATATACGGCGCTCTATTTCGCTCATCCAAGTCATTGATAAATATGGTGAACACTGAGGCCCCAGAACAGATTCCTGGGGAACACCACTGGTCATATCCCGCCAATCAGAGTGCATGCCTTTTATCCCCACGCGCTCTGTCTCCTATCTCCCAACCAATTATCAACCCTGATGCGGAGATGCCGGTGTTGGACTGGGGTGGACAAAAGTGAGAAGTCGCACAACACCAGGTTATCGTCCAACAGCTTTATTTGAATTCACAAGCTGTCGGAGCGTTGCTCCTTCGTCAGGTGAATTATCGACCCATAACACAAGGTTACCTCCAATTCCATGTGCGCTTTCATTGTTGCCAATAATCTCTTGTGCGGAACCTAATCACCTGCCTTCGGGAAGTCAGTATAGACAACATCCATTGACTCTCCCGATCCAACATCCATTGACACTCCCCTATCCAACATCCATTGACACTCCCCTATCCAACATCCATTGACACTCCCCTAGCCAACATCCATCGGCACTCCCCCATCCAACATCCATTGACACTCCCCTATCCAACATCCATTGACACTCCCCTATCCAACATCCATTGACACTCCCCTATCCAACATCCATTGACACTCCCCTATCCAACATCCATTGACACTCCCCTATCCAACATCCATTGACACTCCCCTATCCAACATCCATTGACTCTCCCCTATCCAACATCCATTGACACTCCCCTATCCAACATCCATTGACTCTCCCCTATCCAACATCCATTGACAATCCCCTATCCAACATCCATTGACTCTCCCCTATCCAACATCCATTGGCACTCCCCTATCCAACATGTTAGTGACCACCTCAAAAAATGGAACCAGGTTAGTCAGACATGACCGACCCTTCGCAAATCCAACAGCAACAACTTGCATTTATATAGCACCTTTAACGTAGTAAAACATCCCAAGACACCTCACCGGAGCGTAATCAAACAAAAATTAACACTGAGCCAAAAAAGGAGACGTTAGGACAAGTTACCACAAGCTTGGTCAAAGAGGCAAGTTTTAAGCAGTGCGAGGCGAAGAGGTTTGGGGAGAGAATTTCAGAGCTTAGGGCCAAGACAACTGAAGGCACGGCCACCATTGTTGGGGCGAAGGAGGTGGGGGTGCACAAGAGGCCAGAGTTGGAGGAGTGCAGAGATCTCGGAGGGTTGTGGGGTTAGAGGAGGTTACAGAGATAGGGAGGGGGAGGCCATGGAGGGATTTTTACACAAGGATGAGAATTTTCAAATCAAAGCGTTAGCGTAACGGTGATTTATATAGAACCTTACAGTACAGAAAGAGGCCATTCGGCCCATCGTGCCTGTGCTGGCTCTTTGGCAGAGCTATCCCATTGATTCCACTCCCCTGCTCTTTCCCCATAGCCCGGAAAATTTTTACTTTTCAAGTATTTATCCAATTCCCTTTTGAAAGTTACTATTGAATCTGCTTCCACCGCCCTTTCAGGCAGCGCATTCCAGATCACAACAACTCACTGCGTTAAAAAAAATTCTCTTTATCTCCCCTCCGGTTTTGTGCCACTCACCTTAAATCTGTATCCTCTGGTTACGGACCCTCTTCACGGGAAACAGAGTAGATGGGGAGGATCTGTCAAAACCCCTCATGATTTTGAACACCTCTATTCAATTTCCTTTACCTTCTCTGCTCTAAGGAGAACAATCCCAGCTTCTCCAGTCTCTCCATGTAACTGTATCCCTGGTACCATTCTGATAAATCTCTTCGACACCCTCTCTAAGGCCTTGACATCCTTCCTAAAGTGTGGTGCCCAGAATGGGACACAGCACTCCAGCTGAGGCCTAACCAGTAATTTATAAAGGTTCAGCATAACTTCCTTATACTCTATTCCTCTATTTATAAATCCAAGGATCCCGCATACTTTTTTTAACAGCCTTCTCAACCTGTCCTTCCACCGTCAAAACATTTGTGTACATACACCCCCAGGTCTTTCTGTTCCTGAACCCCCTTTAAAATCGTTTCATTTAGTTTAGATTGCCTCTCCTCATTCTTCTGACCAAAATGTATCCCTTCACAGTTCTCTGCGTTAAATTTCACCTGCCACGTGTCTGCCCATTTTGGCAGACTGTCGATGTTCTCCTGAAGTCTGATACTATCCTCCTCACTGTTTACTGCATTTCTGAGTTTTGTGTCATCTGCAAGCTTTGAAATTATGCCCTGTATATCATGCGATGCTTTCTGCATTGTTTTTTTATTTGAAAGTGATGGAGTGGAGATCAGTTTTGCTGCAAAGAACTTAGTTCCCGTTCTAAATACACGTTCGCAGAAACCTTTAGCATTTGAATTAACAGGTGAAATCAGTCCTAATTTCTGCCGTTCCTTTCAAGTAACAATGTTCCAAAGCAGTTTAGAGGGAGACCAGGAGATGGTGGAAGATGATGGGGGTGAAACTGCAAGGAGAGTATTCGGGGTAGGGACGGGGCGAGCAGTGTGATGTGATCTATGTCCCGCACAACACTTGTCATAGGTCAGCTCAGTAATGAGACATCAAGTAATGTGTCTCGGTCTATGTCTCTGTCTTTGTCCTTTTCTTTCCATATCGATAATTCTTTGCTATAGGGTTGAGGGAGAGAACATTGCATCTTTTTAGGGTAAATTGGATAAATATTTGAAACAGGGAAAGATGCAGGGCTATGGGGAGAGCAGAGTAGTGGGATTAGTTTTGGATTGTTCTTGCAAAGAGCCAGCACAGACATGATGGGCCCAATGGCTTCCTTCTGTGCTGTAAACGCTTACGGTTATCCCATGAGTGAACATGATATAAGCTAGAAATGTCCATTTATCAATGGGTTTAAGCTCAGTGTCCTGTTATTACTAGCAGTCGAAGTTTGCATTATTGAATCAATGCTGCGGTTGCTGTGTTGGCGTCTTGATGGGAGCCAGAGCTATCTTGCCTGAGGTGCTCCCTCCCTCCCTCCCGTCCCAGCACGGTGTGGGAGAATGTTAGTGTTTATCTCTGGTCGTTCCATCCTGTGATATCACCACGTTTGTCTCCTTCCCATAGGTACGGACTGGAGTGCCTTTTCAGATATTATAGCTATGGCCTTGAGAGGAAATTTAGACCGGAAATCTTCAAGGATTTCCAGGAAGAAACCATTGTGGATTATGAAGCAGGTAAGGTGTTGCTTTGTTGCATCAAACTCTCTTCTGTTTTTTTTAATCAACTTTCCTTTGTCCTGGAAATAGGGAGTGATGCCGTGGGTGTCTCAGTTTCAAGGTATCATGCACTTTGGGGTTTTTAGTTGCTGCAGAAATCCTGTGAACTCCGAAATATTCTACGGCTCAGTGACTCGAATCACCTGTATCTTTATTACTGGAAAGGTAGCTGGAGAACAGGGCAGTGCTGAGGCGCTGCAGGTTGCTCAGCTCAAATGCGAGGCACCGCGTGAATGGCAAAGAGCTTTGTCACGAGCGAGGCATTATCGAAGGGATGGATTGCCTCAGATGTCCCACTGGTGAGAGTAGCAATGGCCCAGGAGCGCAGGGTCTGTGTTACACCATCAATTAGCAAGTGAGACAGGATTGGAGAAAATTAGACTTTCAAAAACACAGCTTTCAGTACTTAAAGGGATAATATATGTTAAAAATCATTTGTTGAATAAAGGGTCTTTCTCATGAACCCCCATTCCTGCCGATTGCCCAGCACCGAGTTAAGATGGGGAAATGGCTGATCACTGACTCATGCTGGGAAATGCGTTTGGACATCAGGTGAGGCCAGGATTGGGTTCAGCTGTTGCCCCAATGGTCGAATATCTGGCCTTAACTGGGCTCACATCGTGGGGCTGGTTGGTGTACTCTTCATGCTACACTGTGATACTGCTTAGCCAGGTGAGTCCAGGCTCCCGCTGGAGCGAGAATGGTTTAACATAAGGCTGCAACAATTTTCACTTGCCAAAAGAATTTGCCAGTTTTGTTTGATTACTGACTTGTCAATTGATTGTTTTTAGTTCATTAATTATTTGGTTGAGCGCATTAGTTAATGGTTCGGTTTAGTGTGTTAGTGGTGAACATAAGAAGCAGGAGTCGGCCAATCGGCCCCTCGAGCCTGCTCCGCCATTCAATAAGATCATGGCTGATCCAATCTTGGCCTGAACACCACTTTCCCGCTCTCTCCCCATACCCCTTGACTCCCTTGTAGTTCAAATGTCTGTCAATCTCCACCTTGAATATATTCAATGACTCCGCCTCCACAGCTCTCTGGGGTAGAGAATTCCAAAGATTCACGACCCTCTGAGAGAAGAAATTCCTCCTCATCTCCGTCTTAAATGGGCGACCCCTTATTCTGAAACTATGGCCCCGAGTTCTAGATTCCCCCACGAGGGGAAACATCCTCTCTGCATCTACCCTGTCAATCCCCCTCAGAATCTTATATGTTTCAATAAGATCACCTCTCATTCTTCTAAACTCCAATGAGTATAGGCCCAACCTGCTCAACCTTTCCTCATACGTCAACCCTTTCATCCCAGGAATCAACCTAGTGAACCTTCTCTGTACTGCCTCCAATACAAGTATATCCTTCCTTAAATATGGTGACCACAACTGTACGCAGTACTCCAGGTGTGGTCTCACCAGCACCCTGTAAAGTTGCATCAAAACTTCCCTACTTTTATACTCCATACCCCTTGCAATAAAGGCCAACATTCCATTAACCTTCCTAATTACTTGCTGTACCTGCATGCTAACTTTTTGTGTTTCATGTACTAGGACCCCCAGATCCCTTTGTACCGCAGCATTTTGTAATCTCACTCCATTTAAATAATAATTTGCTTTTTCATTCTTCCTTCCAAAGTGGATAACCTCACATTTTCCCACATTATACTCCATCTGCCAAATTTTTGTCCACTCACTTAACCTATCTATATCCCTTTGCAGACTTGTCTGCCTTTAGCCCCATTAGTTTGCCCAGTACTTTTTCTCTAGTGATAGAGATTGTTTTAAGTTCCTCCCTCCCTATAGCCCCTTGATTATATGTTATTATTGGGATGTTTTTAGTGTCTTCTACTGTGAAGACCGATCCAAAATAATTGTTTAGAGTCTCTGCCATTTCTCTATTTCCCATTATTAATTCCCCAGTCTCATCCTCTAAGGGACCAACGTTTACTTTAGCTACTCTCTTCCTTTTTATATACCTGTAGAAGCTCTTACTGACTGTCTTTTATATTTCTTGTTAGTTTACTCTCATACTCTATCTTCTCCCCCTTTATAATTTTTTTAGACATCCTTTGCTGGTTTCTAAAAATTTCCCAATCCTCTGGCCTACCAGAGTACCAGTGAAGTATATCATATTAGTGGTGAGATTTAGTGCATTAGTGGTTGGTTTTAGCATGTTAGTGTTTAGGTTTAGTATGTTAGTGGTTACATTTAGTGTACTAGTAGTTAGATTTTCCATGTTGGTAGTTAGATTTAGCACTTTAACAGTTAGATAAGTGAGATAG
Organism: Squalus acanthias; assembly: GCA_030390025.1. NCBI lineage: Eukaryota > Metazoa > Chordata > Chondrichthyes > Squaliformes > Squalidae > Squalus > Squalus acanthias. The sequence continues at coordinate 204,963,493 of CM059427.1, read as the reverse complement.
TGATTAGATTTAACATGTTAACCCATTGGTTATATTACGCATGTTATTTAATGGCTTGATGTAGCACGTTAGTGGCGAGATGTAGCACGTTAGTGGCGAGATGTAGCACGTTAGTGGCGAGATGTAGCACGTTAGTGGTTAGTTTCTGGATGTTAGTTAGACTTAGCACATTAGTGGTTAGTTTAAGCGTGGTATTAGTTGGGGTTAGGGCATTACCGGTTAGATTAAGAATGTTGGTGGTTAGTTTTAATATGTTAGTGTTCCATTATCCAGATTCATACAACGGATAATGAATCATAGAATAGAATCACAGCACAGAAGGAGGCCATTCGGCCCATTGAGTCGGTGCTCTGTCTCCAAGAGCACTTCAGCTAGTCCCACTCCCCCGCCCTTTCCCCATAGCCCTGCAGTTTTTTTTCCTTCAGGTACTTATCCAGTTCCCGTTTGAAAGCCGTGATTGAGTCTGCCTTCACCATCCTTTAGGCAGTGCATTCCCGCTCATAACCACTCGCTGTATAAAAAAGTTTTCCCTCGTGTCACCTTTGGACTTCTGCCAATCACCTTAAATCTGTGTCCTCTGGTTCTCGACCCTTCCGCCAATGAGAACAGTTTCTCTCTCTCTACTCTGTCCAGGCGACTCATGATTTTGAACAGTTCTATCAGATCTCCTCTCAATCTTAGAAACATAGAAACATAGAAGATAGGAGCAGGAGTAGGCCATTCGGCCCTTCGAGCCTGCTCCGCCATTCAATGAGATCATGGCTGATCATCCAAACTCAGTACCCTGTACCTGCCTTCTCCCCATATCCCTTGATACCTTTAGCTTTAAGAAATATATTTAATGACTTGGCCTCAACTACCTTCTGTGGTAGAGAATTCCACAGGTTCACCACTCTCTGGGTGAAGAAATTCTTCCTAATTTCTGTCCGAAATGGCTTACACCTTATCCTTAGATTATGACCCCTGGTTCTGGACTCTCCGACCATCGGGAACATTCTTCCTGCATCTAGTTTGTCCAGACCTGTCAGAATTTTATATGTTTCGATGAGATCCCCTCTCATTCTTCTATACTCCAGCGAGTATAAGCCCAATCGACCCAATCTCTCCTCATATGTCATTCCTGCCATCCCAGGTATCAGCCTTGTGAATCTTCGCTGAACTCCCTCCATGGCAAGAACATCCTTCCTCAGATAAGGCGACCAAAACTGCACACAGTACTCAAGGTGTGGTCTTACTAAGGCCCTGTACAACTGCAGCAGGACATTCCTGTTCCTATACTCAAACCCTTTCGCTATGAAGGCCAACATACCATTTGCCGCCTTCACCGCCTGCTGCACCTGCATGCTTACCTTCAGCGACTGGTGCACAAGGACACCCAGGTCTCGTTGCACTTCCCCTTCTCCCAATCTATTGCCATTCAGATAATAGTCTGCCTTTCTGTTTTTGACACCAAAGTGGATAACCTCACATTTATCCACGTTATATTGCATCTGCCACGCTTCTGCCCACTCACCCAACCTGTCCAAATCATCCTGGAGTTTCTCGGTATCCTCCTCACAGCACACACTCCCACCCAGCTTTGTGTCATCTGCAAACTTGGAGATATTACATTTAGTTCCCTTATCTAGATCATTAATGTATATTGTGAATAGCTGGGGTCCAAGGACCGATCCCTGCGGTACCCCGCTAGTCACTGCTTGCCACTCGGAAAAAGACCCATTAATTCCTACTCTTTGCTTTCTGTCCGCCAACCAGTTCCCTATCCAAGTCAATACCTTGCCCCCAATCCCATGTGCCTTAACTTTACACGCTAATCTCTTATGCGGGACCTTATCGAAAGCCTTTTGAAAGTCCAAATACACCACATCTACTGGTTCTCCCTTATCTATTTTCCCAGTTACATCCTCAAAAAATTCCAGTGGATTAGTCGAGCACGATTTACCTTTTGTAAATCCATGTTGACTTTGTCCGATCCTGTCACTGTTTTTCAAGTGCTCAGCTATTGCATCCTTTATAATGGACTCTAGCATTTCCCCCCCGACCGATGTCAGGCTTACCGGTGTGTAATTCCCCGCTTTCTCTCTACCACCCTTTTTGAATAGTGGGGTAACATCAGCTACCCTCCAATCCATGGGTACAGTTCCAGATTCCATCGAATGTTGGAAGATGATCAGCAATGTCTCTACTATTTCTAGGGCCACTTCCTTAAGTACCCTAGGATGTAGATTATCAGGCCCTGGGGATTTATCAGCCTTCAATCCCGTCAATTTCCCTAACACCATTTCCCTGCAAATACTGATTTCTTACAGTCTGATGAAAGGGAGGAACTGAATGTTCTCCTGCATCTCTGGGAGGTTATTTGTGTCCTCCTTTGTGAAGACAGAACCAAAATATGCATTTAATTGGTCTGCCATTTCTTTGTTCCCCATTATAACTTCCCCCACTTCTGACCTACACTTGATTTCACTAATCTTTTTCTCTTCACATATCTATAAAAGCTCTTACAGTCAGTTTTTATGTTCCCTGCAAGCTTAATTTCATATTCTATTTTCCCCTTCTTAATTAATCCCTTTGTCCTCCTTTGTTGAATCCTAAACTGCTCCCAATCCTCAGGGTTACCGCTTTTTCTGGCCAATTTATATGCCCTCTCCTTGAATCTTATGCTATCCCTAATTTCCCTTGTTAGCCACGGTTGAATCACCCTTTTTGTTTTATTCTTATGCCACACTGGGATGAACAAATTCTGTAGTTCATGCATGCAGTCTTTGAATGTTTGCCATTGCCTATCCACCGTCAACCCTTTGAGTGACATTCCCCAATTAATCCTACCCAATTCGCGCCTCATACCATCGTAGTTTCCTTTATTTAAATTCAGGACCCTAGTCTCTGATTCAACTACTTCACTCTCCATCCTAATGAAGAATTCTATCATATTATGATCACTCTGACCCAAGGGGCCTCGTACAACAGGATTGCTAATTAATCCTTTCTCGTTACATAATACCCAGTCTAAGATGGCCTGATCTCTGGTTGGTTCCTCCACAGTATTTTTACTAATTTGGTTAGCCCAATTTATATGTAAATTAAAGTCACCCATGATGACTGCTGTGCCCTTACTGCATGCTTCTCTAATTTCCCTTTTAATGCCATCCCCAACCTCCGTATTACTGTTTGGAGGTCTATATACCACTCCCACTAACGTTTCTGCCCCTTGTTATTTCTCAGTTCTACCCATACAGATTCCGCATCATCAGAGCTAATATCTTTCCTTTCAATTGCGTTAATCCCCTCTTCAACCAGCAATGCTACCCCACCTCCCTTTCTTTTTTGCCTATCTTTCCTAAATATTGAATACCCCTGGATGTTGAGTTCCCAGCGTTGGCCACCCTGGAGCCATGTTTCTGTAATCCCAATCAAATCGTATTCATTTACCTCTATTTGCGCAGCTAATTCATCCACCTTGTTCCGAATGCTCCTTGCATTAAGACACAAAGCCTTCAGGCTTGTTTTTTTAACGCTCTCAGACCTATATGAATTATTATTTACTGTGACCATGTTTGATTTAAACCGTTGAGTTCTTTGCCTTCTACTTTTGTTTTTCTCCTTCCTGTCTTTTGCTTTTACCCTTGTTTCCCTTTCCTCTGTCTCCCTGCTCAGGTTCCCAACCCCCTGCCACTTTAGTTTAAACCCTCCCCAACAGCACTCGCAAGCACTCCCCCTAGGACATCGGTCCCGGCCCTGCCCAGGTGCAGACCGTCTCGTTTGTACTGGTCCCACCTCCCCCAGAACCGGTTCCAATGTCCAAGGAATTTGAATCCCTCCCCCTTGCACCATTCCTCTAGCCACGTATTCATTTGGAGAACAACCCCAGTTTCTCCAGTCTATCCACGTAACTGAAGTCCCTCATCCCCGGAACCATTCTTGTAAATCTTTTCTGCACCCTCTCCAAGGCCTTCACATCCTTCCTAAAGTGCGGTGCCCAGAAATGTACACAATACTCCAGTTGTGGACGAACCAGTGTTTTATAAAGGTTCATCATAACTTCCTTGTTTTTGTACTCTATGCCTCTATTTATAAAGCCCAGGATCCCGTATGCTTTTTTAACCGCTTTCTCAACCTGTCCTAACACCTTCAACTATTTGTGCACAAACACCTCCAGGTCTCTCTGTTCCTGCACCCCCTTTAGAATTGTCTCCTTTAGTTTATATTGCCTCTCCTCGTTCTTCCTACCAAAATGTATCACTTCGCATTTTTCTGCATTAAACTTCATCTGCCACGTGTCCGCCCATTCCACCAGCCTGTCTATGTCCTCTTGAAGTCTATCCCTATCCTCCTCACTGTTCACTATACTTTTCTGCACCCTCTCTATGGCCCTCACATCCTTCCTAAAGTGTGGTGCCCAGAATTGAACACTACTGCAGTTGAGGCCTAACCAGTGTTTTATACAGGATCATCATAATTTCCACGCTTTTGTACTCTATCCCTCTATTCATGGAGCCCAGGATCCCATAAGCTTTTTTAACTGCTTTCTCAACCTGCCCTGCTACCTTCAACAATTTGTGCACATATACCCCTAGGTCTCTCTGTTCATGCACCCCCTTTAAGATTGTACCCTTTAGTTTACATGTCCTCTCTTCATTCTTTCTACCAAAATGTATCACTTCACACTTTTCTGTGTTAAATTTCATCTGCCACGTGTCCGCCCATTTCACCAGTCTGTCTCTGTCCTCCTGTAGTCTATCACTCTCCTCCTCACTGTTCACTATACTTCCAAGTTTTGTCATCTGCAAATTTTGAAATTGTGCCCTGTACACCCATGTCCAAGTCATTAATATGTATCAAGAAAAGCAGTGGTCCTGGAACGGACCCCTGGGGAACATCACTGTATACCTTCCTCCAGTCCGAAAAACAACCGTTCGCCACTACTCTCTGTTTTCTGTCACTTAGCCAATTTTGGATCCATGCTGCCAAATGGAAATCTGCAACTCTTTCCCCAAAAGGCTGTGAATGCTGGGGGACAATTGAAATTTTCAAGACTGAGATTGGTAGATTTTTGTTGGGTAAGGGCATCAAGGGATATGGAGCAAAGGTGGGTAAATGAGGTCCAGGTCGGCCACAATCTAATTGAATAAGCTCGAGGGGCTGAATGGTCTCCTCCTGTTCCTGTATACCTGTGTTGGTGTTTAATTGTAGAACATTCGTGGTTAAACTTAGCACATTAAACACAATTTTCACTTTACATTTAGTACATTGGGTAGATTAATAGACAGATATAACATCTTGGATTTATGTGCCTGAATTATCATTGTACATCCTGTATTCTGTGTGTTTTGTGTTTGATATCTTAGGGCAGCTGTACGGATTAGAGAAATTCTGGGCCTATCTAAAGTATTCAAAAGCTAAGAATCTGGACATTGAGCCAAAACTTCAGGAATACCTCAGCAAATTTAAACGTCTGGAAGATTTCCGGGTGGATGTAAGTAACAGTCACAATGTGGGGCTCTGAAGTCTTGTGAAATATTCATGTCTTCTGGTCTGTGGAGGGTGATTGCTGTGTGGGTGGGAACGCGGAACACGTTCATATCCATGATATTCACTGCCAGGCTCGGCTCAGCTCCGCCCGAGAGTGTTGGCTGACTGGGACAGGATCCGCTACAGACAAACTCGATAGATTTTTACTATTCTATTATAAAATTGTTCCCTTACAGAAGTGAATTGAGCTTGTTTGAAAAAGGAGAGCGGGATAAACCTGGTCACTACAGGCCAATTAGTCTAACGTCTGTAGTAGGAAAAGAACTAGAGACCATTGTCAAGGACAAAATTAACTCTCACTTTGAGAAGTATGGGTTAATGAGGGACAGCCAGCACGGATTTGTTGAAGGCAAATCGTGTCTGACTAACCTGATTGAGTTCTTTGATGAAGTAACAGAGAGGGTTGAAAAGGGGGTAGTGCAGTAGATGTATATATGGACTTTCAAAAGGCATTTCATAAAGTACCTCATAACAGACTTATTTGGAAAGTATTCAAGGGACGGCGATAACTTGGGTACGTAATTGGCTAAGAAGGCAGGAAAGTAGTGGTGAACAGATGTTTTACTGACTGGCGTATGCAGTGGGGTCCCTCAGGGGTCGGTATTGGGACCATTGCTTTTGTTATCTATAAATGACCTGGACTTCGGTATAGGGAGTACAATTTTGAAGTTTGTGGACGATACAAAACTTGGCAACGTAGTAAATAGTGAGCAGGATAGTAGCAGACTTCAGGAGGACATAGACAGACTTGTGAAATGGGCAGATGCAATTTACTGTGGATAAGTGTGAAGTGATGCACTTTGTGAGAAACAACATGGAGAGGCAGTATAATCTTAATGGTCCTGTTTTGAGGGGTAGCAAGGACAGAGGGACCTGGAGGTGCGTATTCACAAATCTTTGAAGGTGGCAGGGCAAATTGATAAAGCGGTTAAGAAAATGTATGGGATATTTGGCTTTCCAAATGGGGGCATTGAATACAAAAACAAGGAAGTTATGAGGGTACAGAGGAGGTTTACCAGGATGATGCCAGTGATGAGGGAGTTCAGTTACGTGGAGGGATTGGGAAAGCTGGGGTTGTTCTCAGGGCAGTGAAGGTTAAGGGGAGACCTAATAGAGGAATTCAAAATTTTGTGGGGTTTTGATAAAGCAAGTAGGGAGAAACTATTTCCTCTGGCAAGTGGGTCAGTAACCAGAGGCCTTGGATTTAAAATAATTGTTAAAAGATCTAGAGCGGAAATGAGGAGAAAATTCTTCACACAGAGGGTTGTTAAGATCTGGAACGCACTACCTGAAAGGAGCTTTCAAAGGGCAATTGGACATATACATGAAGAGGATTAATTTGCAGGGCTATGGGGAAAGAGCGGGGGGGAGTGGGACTAATTGGAGAGCTCTTTCAAAGAGCTGGCACAGGCACGATGGGCCGATTGACGACCTGTGCTGTAAAATTCTATGATTATATGAATTCTTTCCAGTGAATCACTTTTATCCTCTCAAAACTTTTACAATGTTAAAAATCTCTATTAGATTCCTCTTAATCATTTTTGTCCCAATGAATAAGATCCTAAATTTTTTTATCTTCCCTTCATAACTATACACTCATATTCCTGGTATCGTTGGAGTGAATCTTCACTGTCCCTCGCCATGGCTCTAATATCCTTCTTATAATGGGGTCCCCAGAACTGCACAGAATATCTCAACTGGCCTAAACAATGTATAGATTCAGCATCACTCCCTTGCTTTTATATTAACATTTTACATTCGATAAGGTGCCACATAAAAGATTATTACACAAGATTAGGGCTCGGGGGTTGGGGGTAATATAGTAGCATGGATAGAGGACAGAAAACAGAGAGTAGGGATAAACAGATCTTTTTCAGGTTGTCAGGCTGTAACTAGTGGGGTGCCGCAAGAATCAGTGTTGGGGCCTCAGCTATTTACAATCTATATTAATGACCTAGATGAAGGGACCGAGTGTAATGTATCCAAGTTTGCTGACGATACAAAGCTAGGTGGGACAGTAAGCTGTGAGGAGAACACAGTCTGCAAAGGGATATAGATAGACTAAGTGAGTGGGCAGTAATGTGGCAGATGGAGTATAATGTAGGGAAATGTGAGGTTATTCACTTTGGTAGGAAGAATAGAAAAACAGAATATTTTTTAAATGCTGAGAAACTTTCAAATGTTGGTGAGATTTGGGTGTCCTCGTGCAAGAAACACAGAAAGCTAGCATGCAGGTACAGCAAGCAATAAAGAAGGCAAATGGCATGTAGGCCTTTATTGCAAGGGGGTTGGAGTATAAGAGTAAGGAAGTCTTGCTACAATTGTACAGGGCCTTGGTGAGACCACACCTGAAGTACTGTGCACAGTTTTGGTCTCCTTAGCTAAAGAAGGATATACTTGCCTTGGAGGCGGTGCAATGAAGGTTCACTAGATTGATTCCTGGGATGAGAGGGCTGTCCTATGATGAGAGATTGTGTAGATTGGGCCTATACTCTCTGGAGTTTAGAAGAATGAGAGGTGATCTCATTGAAACATACAAGATTCTGAAGGGGATTGACAGGGTAGATGCTGAGAGGTTGTTTCCCCTGGCTGGAGTGTCTAGAACCAGGGGTCACAGTCTCAGGATAAGGGGTCGACCATTTAGGACTGAGATGAGGAATTTCTTCACTCAGAGGGTTGTGAATCTTTAGAATTTTCTGCCCCAGAGGGCTGTGCAAGCTGAGTCTTTGAGTATATTCAAGGCTGAGATAGATAGAGTTTTGGACTCTTGGGGAATCGAGGGATATGGGGATCGGGCGGGAAAGTGGAGTTGAGGTCGATGATCAGCCATGATCTTATTGAATGACGGAGCAGGCTCGAGGGGCCGAGTGACGGAGCAGGCTCGAGGGGCCGAGTGGCGGAGCAGGCTCGAGGGGCCGAGTGGCGGAGCAGGCTCGAGGGGCCGAGTGGCGGAGCAGGCTCGAGGGGCCGAGTGGCGGAGCAGGCTCGAGGGGCCGAGCAGGCTCGAGGGGCCGTGTGGCGGAGCAGGCTCGAGGGGCCGAGCAGGCTCGAGGGGCCGTGTGGCGGAGCAGGCTCGAGGGGCCGTGTGGCGGAGCAGGCTCGAGGGGCCGAGGGGCGGAGCAGGCTCGAGGGGCCGAGTGGCGGAGCAGGCTCGAGGGGCCGAGTGGCGGAGCAGGCTCGAGTGGCGGAGCAGGCTCGAGGGGCCGAGTGGCGGAGCAGGCTCGAGGGGCCGAGTGGCGGAGCAGGCTCGAGGGGCCGAGTGGCGGAGCAGGCTCGAGGGGCCGAGGGGCGGAGCAGGCTCGAGGGGCGGAGCAGGCTCGAGGGGCCGAGTGGCGGAGCAGGCTCGAGGGGCCGAGTGGCGGAGCAGGCTCGAGGGGCCGAGTGGCGGAGCAGGCTCGAGGGGCCGAGTGGCGGAGCAGGCTCGAGGGGCCGAGTGGCGGAGCAGGCTCGAGGGGCCGAGTGGCGGAGCAGGCTCGAGGGGCCGAGTGGCGGAGCAGGCTCCAGGGGCCGAGTGGCGGAGCAGGCTCCAGGGGCCGAGTGGCGGAGCAGGCTCGAGGGGCCGAGTGGCGGAGCAGGCTCCAGGGGCCGAGTGGCGGAGCAGGCTCGAGGGGCCGAGTGGCGGAGCAGGCTCGAGGGGCCGAGTGGCGGAGCAGGCTCGAGGGGCCGAGTGGCGGAGCAGGCTCGAGGGGCCGAGTGGCGGAGCAGGCTCGAGGGGCCGAGTGGCGGAGCAGGCTCGAGGGGCCGAGTGGCGGAGCAGGCTCGAGGGGCCGAGTGGCGGAGCAGGCTCGAGGGGCCGAGTGGCGGAGCAGGCTCGAGGGGCCGAGTGGCGGAGCAGGCTCCAGGGGCCGAGGGGCGGAGCAGGCTCCAGGGGCCGAGGGGCGGAGCAGGCTCCAGGGGCCGAGGGGCGGAGCAGGCTCCAGGGGCCGAGGGGCGGAGCAGGCTCGAGGGGCGGAGCAGGCTCGAGGGGCCGAGGGGCGGAGCAGGCTCGAGGGGCGGAGCAGGCTCGAGGGGCCGAGGGGCGGAGCAGGCTCGAGGGGCGGAGCAGGCTCGAGGGGCCGAGGGGCGGAGCAGGCTCGAGGGGCGGAGCAGGCTCGAGGGGCCGAGTGGCGGAGCAGGCTCGAGGGGCCGAGCAGGCTCGAGGGGCCGAGTGGCGGAGCAGGCTCGAGGGGCCGAGTGGCGGAGCAGGCTCCAGGGGCCGAGGGGCGGAGCAGGCTCCAGGGGCCGAGGGGCGGAGCAGGCTCGAGTGGCGGAGCGGGCTCCAGGGGCCGAGTGGCGGAGCGGGCTCGAGGGGCCGAGTGGCGGAGCAGTCTCGAGGGGCCGAGTGGCGGAGCAGGCTCGAGGGGCGGAGCAGGCTCGAGGGGCCGAGTGGCGGAGCAGGCTCCAGGGGCCGAGTGGCGGAGCAGGCTCCAGGGGCCGAGTGGCGGAGCAGGCTCGAGGGGCCGAGTGGCGGAGCAGGCTCGAGGGGCCGAGTGGCGGAGCAGGCTCCAGGGGCCGAGTGGCGGAGCAGGCTCCAGGGGCCGAGTGGCGGAGCAGGCTCCAGGGGCCGAGTGGCGGAGCAGGCTCCAGGGGCCGAGTGGCGGAGCAGGCTCCAGGGGCCGAGTGGCGGAGCAGGCTCCAGGGGCCGAGTGGCGGAGCAGGCTCCAGGGGCCGAGGGGCGGAGCAGGCTCCAGGGGCCGAGGGGCGGAGCAGGCTCCAGGGGCCGAGTGGCGGAGCAGGCTCCAGGGGCGGAGCAGGCTCGAGGGGCGGAGCAGGCTCGAGGGGCCGAGGGGCGGAGCAGGCTCGAGGGGCGGAGCAGGCTCGAGGGGCCGAGTGGCGGAGCAGGCTCGAGGGGCCGAGCAGGCTCGAGGGGCCGAGTGGCGGAGCAGGCTCGAGGGGCCGAGTGGCGGAGCAGGCTCCAGGGGCCGAGTGGCGGAGCAGGCTCCAGGGGCCGAGGGGCGGAGCAGGCTCCAGGGGCCGAGTGGCGGAGCAGGCTCGAGGGGCGGAGCAGGCTCGAGGGGCGGAGCAGGCTCGAGGGGCGGAGCAGGCTCGAGGGGCGGAGCAGGCTCGAGGGGCCGAGGGGCGGAGCAGGCTCGAGGGGCGGAGCAGGCTCGAGTGGCGGAGCAGGCTCGAGGGGCCGAGCAGGCTCGAGGGGCCGAGTGGCGGAGCAGGCTCCAGGGGCCGAGGGGCGGAGCAGGCTCCAGGGGCCGAGGGGCGGAGCAGGCTCGAGTGGCGGAGCGGGCTCGAGGGGCCGAGTGGCGGAGCAGGCTCAAGGGGCCGAGTGGCGGAGCAGGCTCGAGGGGCCGAGTGGCGGAGCAGGCTCGAGTGGCGGAGCGGGCTCGAGGGGCCGAGTGGCGGAGCAGGCTCGAGGGGCCGAGTGGCGGAGCAGGCTCGAGGGGCCGAGTGGCGGAGCAGGCTCGAGGGGCCGAGTGGCGGAGCAGGCTCGAGGGGCCGAGTGGCGGAGCAGGCTCGAGGGGCCGAGTGGCGGAGCAGGCTCGAGTGGCGGAGCAAACTCGAGGGGCCGAGTGGCGGAGCAGGCTCGAGGGGCCGAGTGGCGGAGCAGGCTCGAGGGGCCGAATGGCGGAGCAGGCTCGAGGGGCCGAGTGGCGGAGCAGGCTCGAGGGGCCGAGTGGCGGAGCAGGCTCGAGGGGCCGAGTGGCGGAGCAGGCTCGAGGGGCGGAGCGGGCTCCAGGGGCCGAGTGGCGGAGCAGGCTCGAGGGGCCGAGTGGCGGAGCAGGCTCCAGGGGCCGAGGGGCGGAGCAGGCTCCAGGGGCCGAGTGGCGGAGCAGGCTCCAGGGGCCGAGTGGCGGAGCAGGCTCGAGGGGCCGAGGGGCGGAGCAGGCTCCGGGGCCGAGGGGCGGAGCAGGCTCCAGGGGCCGAGTGGCGGAGCAGGCTCCAGGGGCCGTGTGGCGGAGCAGGCTCGAGGGGCGGAGCAGGCTCGAGGGGCCGAGGGGCGGAGCAGGCTCCAGGGGCCGAGTGGCGGAGCAGGCTCCAGGGGCCGAGTGGCGGAGCAGGCTCCAGGGGCCGAGTGGCGGAGCAGGCTCCAGGGGCCGAGTGGCGGAGCAGGCTCCAGGGGCCGTGTGGCGGAGCAGGCTCCAGGGGCCGTGTGGCGGAGCAGGCTCCAGGGGCCGAGTGGCGGAGCAGGCTCCAGGGGCCGAGTGGCGGAGCAGGCTCCAGGGGCCGAGTGGCGGAGCAGGCTCCAGGGGCCGAGTGGCGGAGCAGGCTCCAGGGGCCGAGTGGCGGAGCAGGCTCCAGGGGCCGAGTGGCGGAGCAGGCTCCAGGGGCCGAGTGGCGGAGCAGGCTCCAGGGGCCGAGTGGCGGAGCAGGCTCCAGGGGCCGAGTGGCGGAGCAGGCTCCAGGGGCCGAGTGGCGGAGCAGGCTCCAGGGGCCGAGTGGCGGAGCAGGCTCCAGGGGCCGAGTGGCGGAGCAGGCTCCAGGGGCCGAGTGGCGGAGCAGGCTCCAGGGGCCGAGGGGCGGAGCAGGCTCCAGGGGCCGAGGGGCGGAGCAGGCTCCAGGGGCCGAGGGGCGGAGCAGGCTCCAGGGGCCGAGGGGCGGAGCAGGCTCGAGGGGCCGATGGGCGGAGCAGGCTCGAGGGGCCGAGTGGCGGAGCAGGCTCGAGGGGCCGAGTGGCGGAGCAGGCTCGAGGGGCCGAGGGGCGGAGCAGGCTCCAGGGGCCGAGTGGCGGAGCAGGCTCCAGGGGCCGAGGGGCGGAGCAGGCTCCAGGGGCCGAGGGGCGGAGCAGGCTCCAGGGGCCGAGGGGCGGAGCAGGCTCCAGGGGCCGAGGGGCGGAGCAGGCTCGAGGGGCCGATGGGCGGAGCAGGCTCGAGGGGCCGAGTGGCGGAGCAGGCTCGAGGGGCCGAGTGGCGGAGCAGGCTCGAGGGGCCGAGGGGCGGAGCAGGCTCGAGGGGCGGAGCAGGCTCGAGGGGCCGAGTGGCGGAGCAGGCTCGAGGGGCCGAGCAGGCTCGAGGGGCCGAGTGGCGGAGCAGGCTCGAGGGGCCGAGTGGCGGAGCAGGCTCGAGGGGCCGAGTGGCGGAGCAGGCTCCAGGGGCCGAGTGGCGGAGCAGGCTCCAGGGGCCGAGGGGCGGAGCAGGCTCCAGGGGCCGAGTGGCGGAGCAGGCTCGAGGGGCGGAGCAGGCTCGAGGGGCGGAGCAGGCTCGAGGGGCGGAGCAGGCTCGAGGGGCCGAGGGGCGGAGCAGGCTCGAGGGGCGGAGCAGGCTCGAGTGGCGGAGCAGGCTCGAGGGGCCGAGCAGGCTCGAGGGGCCGAGTGGCGGAGCAGGCTCCAGGGGCCGAGGGGCGGAGCAGGCTCCAGGGGCCGAGGGGCGGAGCAGGCTCGAGTGGCGGAGCGGGCTCGAGGGGCCGAGTGGCGGAGCAGGCTCGAGGGGCCGAGTGGCGGAGCAGGCTCGAGGGGCCGAGTGGCGGAGCAGGCTCGAGTGGCGGAGCGGGCTCGAGGGGCCGAGTGGCGGAGCAGGCTCGAGGGGCCGAGTGGCGGAGCAGGCTCGAGGGGCCGAGTGGCGGAGCAGGCTCGAGGGGCCGAGTGGCGGAGCAGGCTCGAGGGGCCGAGTGGCGGAGCAGGCTCGAGGGGCCGAGTGGCGGAGCAGGCTCGAGTGGCGGAGCAAACTCGAGGGGCCGAGTGGCGGAGCAGGCTCGAGGGGCCGAGTGGCGGAGCAGGCTCGAGGGGCCGAATGGCGGAGCAGGCTCGAGGGGCCGAGTGGCGGAGCAGGCTCGAGGGGCCGAGTGGCGGAGCAGGCTCGAGGGGCCGAGTGGCGGAGCAGGCTCGAGGGGCGGAGCGGGCTCCAGGGGCCGAGTGGCGGAGCAGGCTCGAGGGGCCGAGTGGCGGAGCAGGCTCCAGGGGCCGAGGGGCGGAGCAGGCTCCAGGGGCCGAGTGGCGGAGCAGGCTCCAGGGGCCGAGTGGCGGAGCAGGCTCGAGGGGCCGAGGGGCGGAGCAGGCTCCGGGGCCGAGGGGCGGAGCAGGCTCCAGGGGCCGAGTGGCGGAGCAGGCTCCAGGGGCCGTGTGGCGGAGCAGGCTCGAGGGGCGGAGCAGGCTCGAGGGGCCGAGGGGCGGAGCAGGCTCCAGGGGCGGAGCAGGCTCCAGGGGCGGAGCAGGCTCCAGGGGCGGAGCAGGCTCCAGGGGCGGAGCAGGCTCCAGGGGCCGTGTGGCGGAGCAGGCTCCAGGGGCCGTGTGGCGGAGCAGGCTCCAGGGGCCGAGTGGCGGAGCAGGCTCCAGGGGCCGAGTGGCGGAGCAGGCTCCAGGGGCCGAGTGGCGGAGCAGGCTCCAGGGGCCGAGTGGCGGAGCAGGCTCCAGGGGCCGAGTGGCGGAGCAGGCTCCAGGGGCCGAGTGGCGGAGCAGGCTCCAGGGGCCGAGTGGCGGAGCAGGCTCCAGGGGCCGAGTGGCGGAGCAGGCTCCAGGGGCCGAGTGGCGGAGCAGGCTCCAGGGGCCGAGTGGCGGAGCAGGCTCCAGGGGCCGAGTGGCGGAGCAGGCTCCAGGGGCCGAGTGGCGGAGCAGGCTCCAGGGGCCGAGTGGCGGAGCAGGCTCCAGGGGCCGAGTGGCGGAGCAGGCTCCAGGGGCCGAGGGGCGGAGCAGGCTCCAGGGGCCGAGGGGCGGAGCAGGCTCCAGGGGCCGAGGGGCGGAGCAGGCTCCAGGGGCCGAGTGGCGGAGCAGGCTCGAGGGGCCGATGGGCGGAGCAGGCTCGAGGGGCCGAGTGGCGGAGCAGGCTCGAGGGGCCGAGTGGCGGAGCAGGCTCGAGGGGCCGAGGGGCGGAGCAGGCTTGTGTATAAAACCCAGATTCCCATTTGCTTTTTTATGGCCCTTTCTGCCTAAATTTCAAACATTTTGTGATCAGCGTCCCTGCACCGACGGATCTCTCTCCTCCGCAGAGTTTCATCGTTTAGAGTCACTTCTTGCCTCAAAATGCTCCACTTCACATATCTCCGCAATGAACTGTATCTGCCACCGATCTGCCCAGCAGCCTGTCAGTGTCTTCCTGCAATTTTCCTCCCAGTTTGCTGTGCCTCCCAATTTGGTGTCAGAAATTTCAATATCATTCTTCTGCCTGCATCCAAATGGTTTATATCAATGAAAAATGAAAGGGGTCCCAGCACAAATCTCTGGGACACAGCTCGACCCACATCCTGCCAATCTGAAAAACATCTGGAGCCACAGGCATTTGAAGCACAGAACGAGGCCTTTTGGCCGGCTCTTTGCGACAGAATTCCCATAATAATCCCACTGTCCCGCTCTCTCCCCATAGCCCTGTATCAATCCCAAACTAATCCCACTGCCCCGCTCTCTCCCCATAGCCCTGTATCAATCCCAAACTAATCCCACTGCCCCGCGCTCTCCCCATAGCCCTGTATCAATCCCAAACTAATCCCACTGCCCCGCTCTCTCCCCATAGCCCTGTATCAATCCCAAACTAATCCCACTGCCCCGCACACTCCACATAGCCCTGTATCAATTCCAAACTAATCCCACTGCCCCGCTCTCTCCCCATAGCCCTGTATCAATCCCAAATGAATCCCACTGCCCTGCTCTCTCCCCATAGCCCTGTATTAATCCCACTGCCCCGCTCTCTCCCCATAGTCCTGTATCAATCTCAAATTAATCCCACTGCCCCGCTCTCTCCCCATAGCCCTGTATCAATCCCAAACTAATCCCACTGCCCCGCACACTCCACATAGCCCTGTATCAATCCCAAACTAATCCTACTATCCCGCTCTCTCCTCATAGTCCTGTATCAATCCCAAACTAATCCCACTGCCCGCTCTCTCCCCATGGCCCTGTATTAATCCCAAACTAATCTCACTATCCCGCTCTCTCCCCATAGGTCTGTATTAATCCCAAACTAATCCCAATGCCCCGCTCTCCCCCACAGCCCTGTATCAGTCCCAAACTAATCCCACTATCCTGCTTTCTCCCCATAGCCCTGTATCAATCCTGAACTAATCCCACTGCCCCGCTCTCCCCATAGCCCTGTATCAATCCCAAACTAATCCCACTGCCCCACTCTCCCCATAGCCCTGTATTAATCCTAAACTAATCCCACTGCCCCGCTCTCCCTCATAGCCCTCTATCAATCTCAAACTAATCTCACTGCCCCGCTCTCCCTCATAGCCCTCTATCAATCTCAAACTAATCTCACCGCCCTGCTCCATCCTTGTATCCTCCATCCTTGTATCCTCCTCTGCTTCAGATATTTATCAGTTTTCCCCTGATAGATGCGATGTTCTCTGCCTACCACTCCCTGTGGCAAAGCATTCCAGGTTCCAACAACCGACTGTACAGATATTTCTTCTAACCCCTCTCCTCACTCTCAATGACAATTTTAACCTGATGATAGAGGTGTACAAGATTATGACGGGTTTGGATAGGCTAGATGGGGAAAGGCTGTTCCCATTAGTTGATGGTACAAGGACTAGAGGACACAGATTTAAGGTTTTGGGCAAGAGTTACAGGGGGGATGTGAGGGAAAACTTTTTTACGCAGCGAGTGGTAATGACCTGGAACTCGCTGCCGATGAGGGTGGTGGAATCGGAGACACTCAATGATTCCAAAAGGAAATTGGATAGGCACTTGAAAGAAATAAACTTGCAGGGCTACAGGGATAGAGCGGGGGAATGGGACTGACTGGATTGCTCTGCAGAGAACCGGCACAGACTCGATGGGCCGAATGGCCTCCTCCTGTGCCGTTATGACTCTATCACTGAGTCATTGTGGCACAGAAGGAGGCCATTCAGCCCATCGGCTCTCTGCAGAGCAATCCAGTCAGTCCCATTCCCCCGCTCTATATCCGTAGCCCTGTAAGTTTATTTCCCTCAAGTGCCGATCCAATTTCCTTTTGGAATCATTGATCATCTCCGCTTCCACCACCCTCATCGGCAGCGAGTTCCAGGTCATTATCACTCGTTGCGTAAAAAAGTTCTTCCTCACATCCCCCCCTGTATCTCTTGCCCAAAACCTTAAATCTGTGTCCCCTAGTCCTTGTACCATCAGCTAATGGGAACAGCCTTTCTCTGTCTAACTTATCCAAACCCGTCATAATCTTGTACACCTCTATCAAATCACCCCTCAACCTCCTTTGCTCCAAGGAGAACAACCCCAGCTTCTCCAACCTAACCTTGTAGCTAAAATCCCTCATCCCTGGAACCATTCTGGTGAATCTCCTCTGCACCCTCTCAAGGACCTTCCCATCCTTTCTAAAGTGTGGTGACCAGAACTGGACGCAATACTCTAGTTGTGGCCTAACCAGAGCTTTATAAAGGTTCAGCATTACTTCCCTGCTTTTGTACTCAATACCTCCTATTTATGAAGCCCAAGATCCCATATGCTTTGCTAACCACTCTCTCAATATGTCCTGCCACCTTCAAAGATCTATGTACATGAACCCCCAGGGGTCTCTGCCCCTGCACGCTCTTTAGAACTGTGCCATTAAGTGTATATTGCCTCTTCCTATCCCTTCTGCCAAAATGCATCGCTTCACACTTCTCTGTATTAAATTCCATCTGCCACTTGTCTGCCCATTCTGCTAGCCTATCTATGTCCTGTTGCAGTCGATTGGTATCATCCTCACTGTTTGCCACACCTCCAAGTTTGGTATTATCGGCAAATTTTGAAATTTTGCGCTCTCTTCTAATATCCTAGTCATTTATATCAAATAAAGCAGTGGTCCTAGCACTGACCCTTGGGGAACACCACTGTCTACCATCCTCCAGTCTGAAAAACAACCATTTACCACGACTCGCTGTTTTCTGTCCTTAAGCCAATTTCTTATCCAAGCTGACACTGACCCTCCTGTTCCATGAGCCTCAATTTGGTAACCAGCCTTTCATGTGGTACTTTGTCAAACGCTTTCTTAAAATCCATATAGACAACATCCACTGCATTCCCCTCAACCTTCTCTGTTACTTCATCAAAAAATTCAATTAGATTAGTCAAATCCGATCTGCCTTTTACAAATCCGTTCTGGCTCTCCTTAATTAACTTAAACCTCTCCAAGTGCCTGTTAATTTTTTCCCTGATGATTGTTTCTAAAACCTTACCCACCACTGATGTTAAACTGACCAGCCTGTAGTTACTAGGATTGTCCTTGCACCCTTTCTTGAACAATGGTGTCACATTTGCCACTTTCCAATCCTCTGGCACCTCCCCCGTATCTAGGGAAGATTGGAAGATTATGGCAAGCCCTCCTTGGATGACGAGGGAGATGGAAAATATGATGAAACAAAAAAAGAGGGTGTATGATGAATGTCAGGTGAATTCTCTACCATCTCCACTTCTTCTATTTTGTCAGAATCCTCTTCCTTAGTAAACACTGATACAAAGTACTCATTAAGTATTCTAGCCTTGCCCTGTGCCTCTAAGCATATATCACCTTCATTGTCTCTAATAGGCCCCACCCCACCTTATTACCCACTTACTATTTACATGCTAGAAGAAGATTTTTGGGTTCCCTTTTATGTTAACTGCCATTCTACTCTCACATTCTCTCTTTGCCAGTCTTATTTTCCTCTTCACGTCCCCTCTCAACTTATTGTATTTGGCCAGTTCTCCCTTGAAGAATTCACCTGACATGCATCATAAACCCTCTTCTCTGTTTCATCATATTCTCTATCTCCCTCATCATCCAAGGAGCCCTGGCTTTGGTTCCCCTACCTTTCCCTCTTGTTGGAATGTACCTAGCCTGTACCTGAAACATCTCCTCCTTAAAGATCACCCATTGTTCTGTTACAGTATTTCCTGTCAATCTTTGGTTCCATCTTACCCTGGCTAGATCCCCTCTCAACCCATTGAAGTTAGCCCTCTTCCAATTTAGAAGGTCTACTTTAGATTGTTATTTGCTCTTCTCAATTACTAATCTAAACCTTATGATACGATGATCAGTCTTAACCAAGTGTTCTCCCACAGACACTTGGCCCACCTCATTCCCCAGCACCAGATCCAGCAATGCCTCCTTCCGAGAACATACTGGTCAAGGAAGTTCTCCTGAACACATTTCAGAAATTCCTCCCCCTCCTTTCCCTTTACTCTAACTTTATCCCGATCGATATTTGGGTAATTAAAGTCCCCCAATATCACCACTCTATAGCTTTTGTATATCTCTGTGATTTCCCTGCAGATTTGCTCCTCTATCTCTCACTATTTGGAGGCCTATAGAATACCCCCAATAGTGTGATCATACCCTTTTTTGCTTCTCAACTCTAACCAAATGGATTCTGTCCTTGTCCCCTCAAGGACATCCTCTCTTTCCAACACTACAATGTCTTCCCTAATCCGTACTGCCACCCCACCTTCCTTTTTTCCTTCCCTATCTTTTCTGAACACCTTCTATCCGTGAATATTAAGCACCCAGTCCTCACCATTTTTAAGCCACGTTTCCGTTATTGCCACTACATCATATTCCCACACGGCTAATTGTGCTTGTAGCTCACCAACCTTATTCACCACACTGTGCGTTTACGTACATGTATTCCAAACCTGTCTATGTATCCCTCGTAGTCCTTCGTAGTCTGCTCCTGTCTAATATGGTACTGCTTCCTTCTCTAGTACTGTCCAACACTCTCCCTCCTTTATACACATTCGTCATTTCTACTTCTATATTCTAGTACATACCCCCCTCCCAATTTAGTTTAAACCCTCCCCAACCACACTAGTGAACCTCCCCGCAAGGACATTGGTCCCAGTCCTGTTGAGGTGCAAACCGTCCCTTTTGAATAGGTGCCTCCCGCCCCAGAACCTGTCCCAGTGCCCCAAGAATCTGGAGCCCTCCCTTCTGCGCCATGCCGCAAGCCACGCATCGATCCTCCATCGATCCACAATCCCAGCGCCCCTGGATCCGATCCCGGCGCCCCTGTGACGTGAGAGCTGAGGGAGGAGGAATGTTTGTATTTGACAAACCTCCTTAAAGGACTTCAGCGGTAGATGACTTTGTTTTGCAGTAGGTTCAGTAATCAGTAGCTACGAGTGGATCTGTCCATGTAAAGGCAGTGCAGTCATGTTTAGAGTAGAATTACTCTCACTGAAATGCACACAATCTGGTTTAACACACATGGTTGTGGGAACGGCTGTTGATAAGTTACCAAATGAACCAGTCTTCTTTACTCCTGGTTTAGTTCTCGAGATTGTAAAATGGTTAAACTTGCAATGAGAAAAGTGTGTAGTTGTGACCAGTGGGGAATGCCATTCACCAGCTTGTACAATGAAGTAACTATTTTCGTTGCAGCCTCCAATTTGTGATGAAGTTGGCCGCAAGCGCCATTCTTCGGGCGCTGAAGAGAAACGGCGTCTGCCATCGGTGTCTTCCAGTAAAACCTCGAGCGGCGCCAGTGAGGCCGAGACTGGGACACAGCTCCCCTCCAAAAGCACGACAGACGAAGCCAACCCCACTCTGAGCCAGGAAGCTGCTTCAGCGGAGCCCCTGGGAGCGGAAACTGCAGACAAATAGAGCTTGGACTCTGCCCCTCAACCCTGGATCTTTTATTTGAACTTTGGTATTGTCACCTCAATGACCTACAGAAAAACTGGGCCAGATATCAGACATTCTTCAACGCTGGGCAGTGGACAATCGCATCAACTGCCTGAAGACTTGTATTCAAAGCCGGTTTCACGCCCTTCACCCATATGAATGAATGTTGCATGAGAACAATTGGCTGAAATATAATTCACCTGCTTGATTTGGGGGTCGACAATACAGCTTCACTCAGATATCCAGAAAACACAAAAAAAACAAAACCCGTCCCTTGAGGAGAACGGGATTAAAAAGATGCCTTATTACTGCCTGCTCCTGTTTCTGAGCAGCACCTAGTTAAATTCTGCTCGCTCGGCTAATGACTCTCCTATTGGCCTGCTAATCTTGATAAAATTATCAGTTCCTTATCCTGGATTTTGAATTGTCAAGGTTTTGTTTGTACCCGATTAAAAGTTACCGCAGGCGGGATCGAATAGGGAAGGTGATTTAAAACGCAAATCCTACTGAGTGGCAGGTACTTTTCTGTCCGGCCTTATTCCGCTTGTTCAAGGTAAACGACTTCAACAGTCTGATAGCCAGAGATAAAGACGTTAGGAAGTAGCCACGGCAACGGCTCATTGGCCCCACGTCAAACTCTCGATCAGGGTCACTGCTGCAGTGCCTTTGGCCACAAACATTTTGTTGCTCCTGTCTGTTGTCTCTTTCCCTTCCCCCCGTTCTCAAACCAGCAACACCTTGAAAAACTCTACAGTCCGATTTCATCTTGGCCGATGAGCTGAGCTGCCTGCTTGAAGTAACAATCAGTAACATTGCTGAAATTTATATCGGGCAACATCATTCTCAAAATGTCGTGTGTTACGTAGGGATGTCGCAGTGTGATTTATTTTCGATGTACTGGTCCAGTGGTGATCTTAAGTCCCATTATTCTAGCTGTTGCCCTGGAAACACCACCATCACTAGGAGCACAAGGCTTGGTGTTTTCTTCATCTTGTTAACCAGTATCGCATTTCTTGTGGTCTGTGGTTAGCAGTATACAGGAAACATTGAGCCCTGCAATATTGCAGATTTGCTACATCAGAGTATATTGGGATGTGCTATTGTGATATTCGTAATATCAGATTATTGTGTTGTGATTGGTATGCATGTTTCTCATGGATGGGTGAGTGTGGCATTATTGGGCCCTGGAGGAGCTGGTAGTGGGAGCAGCCTGGTAGCTTTGCTTTACTATCGCTCAGACCTTGGGCCGCCTGTTCCTCGAGGGGGGCTGTTGGGAAGAGCTTGATCAGTCAGCGGCCAGCTAGTTGGCTGGCGCTTTTGGTGGAAGAAAATGCACTTTCTCCGCTCTCTGTCTCTCTTTCGAGTGCATTTGGCACTCACTCTCTCTCTTGTTCTTTCTCACTCACTTTCGTTTTTTCTTTCTCGTTCTTTTTCCCCCTCTCACTCACGCTCTTGTTTTCTCTCTCTCTCTCCCCCTCTTTCATTTTCTCTCTCTCTCTCTCGTTCAGCAGGCATTGTTTTCCCGGGGCCGCCCTGCCCGCCCAGTTAGCGGAGTTGGTGTTTGGTGAATTGCCCTGGGCTGTTTAGGAGGGTATGTGCAATGTACACGGTGTTTGGGAAAAGGCTCCCGTATCCCCATTTAACCGGCTTGGCTAGTGCCATCTGTTACCGCTGACTGAGTGCTGGCTGCAGCTTGTGTCTTCCTCTCTCCTCCGTGCTAAACTCACGAAGGGACTAGCTCCTGAAACCCAAGCTCTGATCCGTATTGTTGGCTGTTTTATCTTCAGGCTAACATTTACCATCAACGCTAATTCTTTCTGAAGATGAGTTGGTTAAACAGCAGCCGCTTGTAGGTTAAGAAATGCTGGCCAAGCCAGGTCAGTTTAAGGAGTGCGGATTAATGTACGAGTACTGGATAATAGCCCTGCTTCCCAGGGCCGTCACTCTGTTCAGGAGAATGCGTCCCCTTTAACCTCGCCGTGATTAAACTGCACGCAATCGCCTGACTGGGAACAATTCAGAATCCCTGCCTGACGAACCATGTTTGAACATGTCAGCTGTAACCTGTCACATTGTTTACACCTCCCGCTTTCAGCGAGTCTTACAAACTCTCTGGAGTTCCTGTAATACGGGACTGTGATCACTCGCAGTCAGTTGGGTTTGACCAATTTAACCAGACGTAGTTGTAACTAAGAGGCTGCATTGTTGGCAGTAATTCAGGGCTGAGGCTTCCTGAATGCTTAGCCAGCTCTGTTAGGAGAATGTGAAGCTGCTTTTATTTAAATGAGAAATACTTTAAAAATGCCTCTGCTAGACAGGAACCTAGGTCTTGAACATGTTTTATTTCAGGTAATTTGGAATATTTGGTAAGCTTCTCTTTGCTGTTTTGGTTATGCTAAAATCATACTGTTGCATTTAGAATTCCAGTGTCTGATTGATGGGGCGATTTGTATATAACTCAACGCCATGAGCTTCGAGCTGAATGTCATTTTTTTCCCCTAAGTGAGAACTATTTGAGAATCTAGCCATATTTGCCAAAGAAATATTCTGGGTTTCACAGATGCTGGATATAAGTCAGTTGCACATATGTTAAAAAGGTGCTGTGGATTAATTCTGCGTTTCCCAGCCCGTGGGTGAAAGGCACAGCTCGCACCCTCAGCTCGCACTCGCACCTCGCACCCTCAGCTCGCACTCGCACCTCTCACACGCAGCTAGTTTCAAGGACATTTAACTTTTTTCTTTCCTCCTCCCCCTTTTCTTCCCTTTGAACCATTTGCCTTTGTGCCCCTGCATTGTTCACCAGAACACCTGCCCATTCTCCCCGTACCCCTGCATTGTTCACCAGAACACCTGCCCATTCTCCCCGTACCCCGGCATTGTTCACCGGAACACCTGCCCATTCTCCCCGTACCCCTGCATTGTTCACCGGAACACCTGCCCATTCTCCCCGTACCCCTGCATTGTTCACCGGAACACCTGCCCATTCTCCCCGTACCCCAACACTGTTCACCAGAACACCTGCCCATTCTCCCCGTACCCCGGCATTGTTCACCGGAACACCTGCCCATTCTCCCCGTACCCCTGCATTGTTCACCAGAACACCTGCCCATTCTCCCCGTGCCCCTACACTGTTCACCAGAACACCTGCCCATTCTCCCCGTACCCCTACATTGTTCACCAGAACACCTGCCCATTCTCCCCGTACCCCTACACTGTTCACCAGAACACCTGCCCATTCTCCCCGTACCCCAACACTGTTCACCAGAACACCTGCCCATTCTCCCCGTACCCCTACACTGTTCACCAGAACACCTGCCCATTCTCCCCGTACCCCTACACTGTTCACCAGAACACCTGCCCATTCTCCCCGTACCCCAACACTGTTCACCAGAACACCTGCCCATTCTCCCCGTACCCCGGCATTGTTCACCAGAACACCTGCCCATTCTCCCCGTACCCCTACACTGTTCACCAGAACACCTGCCCATTCTCCCCGTACCCCAACACTGTTCACCAGAACACCTGCCCATTCTCCCCGTACCCCGGCATTGTTCACCAGAACACCTGCCCATTCTCCCCGTGCCCCTGCATTGTTCACCAGAACACCTGCCCATTCTCCCCGTACCCCACATTGTTCACCGGAACACCTGCCCATTCTACTCTGTAGCTTCAGTCAGCCAGGAAATAAAACCATCCCTCCACGCTACCTAAACAGATCTCCCGCAGGCATTGATGCTCAGTGAGGGTGCTCTGGAACAGGACGAGAAGTTCGATCCGTACTTCCTCCCATCCTGACTTGTTTCAGCTGGGTTATTTCCAATTGTTTTAGCCAAACTGAGATCTCAAATACCAAATGGTAATGAAGGGATTCCTCCCTGTGAGTGAGGCTGCTCGAAGGTCATCAGTGACGCTGGAGCGAGGCACATGGTCCAGGCCTGTCCTGTACAACCAGACTGATGGGGGAACGGAGATTAAAGCTCAAAGTACAGCAATTCATTCACACTGCTGCAAACTTACCTTCCAAGTGTTTTTTGTTGAAGTACATTATGTCTGTGCGTAGCCTTTGATCACTTTGTGAAGGTTAGACCTTTAATTTATATACAGAATGATGAACCCAGCTTCACTGTTCTGGGGTATCCAGCTTTAACACCCAGTGTAACTGCGCGCTCCCGGGAGCCGGTTTAACACTCAGTTTACGGGCAGGGGGAATGTGTCCCTCCAATTGTTCAGGAGTATCTAGTTTGTTAAATCTCCGGAGAAGTTCCACGTTTCAGCTCGTTAGAAACTCCTGCATGAGTTGTGATGCTATTGGGTAAAGTGTGATGATTGTATCTCGCTAAATGCGCTGTTCCGTTAATTTACTGAAGAATCAGTCCTGTTCACTCTGGAACAATTGCAGTCGTGTGAAATTGCTGCAGCAAATCCTCAGCTACAGCGACGAACAAACTCATGTCCTGGACCTGCTTCTCAGTTGCTCTGCTCTTTCCCCAACAGCAGTAGATGTCAGTTCGGTAATGTGAGCGCACCGAGATCGTTTGTGAATCCCTCAGGCTCAAGCATCCAATTTCCCCAGATTTCAAATCCAAAGCTGGGCGAAGGTGGTGGGTTAGAGCTGGGCGAAGGTGGGTTAGAACAGGGCGGAAGGTGGGTTGGTGGTGGGCGAAGGTGGTGGGTTAGAGCAGGAGGGCGAAGGTGGTGGGTTAGAGCAGGAGGGCGAAGGTGGTGGGTTAGAGCAGGAGGGCGAAGGTGGGTTAGAGCTGGGCGAAGGTGGTGGGTTAGAGCTGGGCGAAGGTGGTGGGTTAGAGCTGGGCGAAGGTGGGTTAGAACAGGGCGGAAGGTGGGTTGGTGGTGGGCGAAGGTGGTGGGTTAGAGCAGGAGGGCGAAGGTGGGTTAGAGCTGGGCGAAGGTGGGTTAGAACAGGGCGGAAGGTGGGTTGGTGGTGGGCGAAGGTGGTGGGTTAGAGCAGGAGGGCGAAGGTGGTGGGTTAGAGCAGGAGGGTGAAGGTGGGTTAGAGCTGGGCGAAGGTGGGTTAGAACAGGGCGGAAGGTGGGTTGGTGGTGGGCGAAGGTGGTGGGTTAGAGCAGGAGGGCGAAGGTGGGTTAGAGCTGGGCGAAGGTGGTGGGTTAGAGCTGGGCGAAGGTGGTGGGTTAGAGCAGGAGGGTGAAGGTGGGTTAGAGCTGGGCGAAGGTGGGTTGGTGGTGGGTTGGAGCAGAATACTTCACCGCACTGAACAGCATTGACACACCTGGCGAGAGTGGTTGGCCGAAACTGGTGAGACATTGGACTGGGTGCCTTGCCGGCTCAGAACACGAGTTTTTTGGCGGAGATTGGGGAGGATCCTGGTAGAATTGAATCTGAATTGTAACTCCGATGTGTAAATAGTGCACGAGCTGGGTGTAGTCAAGTGCATCTTTAAAGCTGCTTTGTGAAATTCTGGGCTTGTTGATCTCCGTTTTTTGCGACAGGAACAGAATGAGGGGAAAATGCATACATTTCTTGGAACATTTAATTCTTTTCCTAATATTCAATTCTCAGATTATTGATCTGTAAATGAGCTGGTTTTGCAGAGACAGTTTCTTACTGTGTGGTCGGGTTTGCACTAGTCTTTATTTGATGACATGGAATACTTAATTCCCCACGGACCTTCCTTCAATATTAAGCTGTGTTTGGAGCAGTGAGCAAGCCCATTCTAATCGGCGGGTTTCACATTATTCCATTTCACTTCAATCTCCAATCATTTCACACACATCAAGACTGCTTCAAGTCATTGTGTTTAATTTAAATAACTAGTTTTGATTTCATCCAAATCTAAAACCTCTCAGTTAAATGGGATTTTAGTTTATTTTAATTTGAATGCCACTGCGCATAGCAGGGAAAAGAGTTTGCACTTTCAAAGGCAAATCTGTAAACGAACCACTCACAGTGCCTGGGGCTGCACATATTGCAGTCCTGCCCCAAGGTCTGGGGCTGGCAAGGGCCTCGAGGGCTGGAGCAGCCCTGTCCTCGTGGGCTGGGGCTGGCCAGGGCCTTGAGGGCTGGGGTGGCCGTGTCCTCGCGGGCTAGGGCAAACCAGGGCCTTGAGGGCTGGGGCGGCCGTGTCCTCGTGGATCGGGGCCTCCAGGCTGGGGCGGCCGGGCCCTTGCAGGCTGTGCAGTCTGCTAAATACAGATGCTGGAACACTAGTGCGATTATATTCACTGGCTTCCCCTCCCCAGCCCAAAATAACTCAACGGCCTAATGATATTCTCATCTCTGCTGAATTTGAACTGCCTCCTTCTGGCGGAACATCTCTTAACCTATTGACCTGTGTTTAAAAGTGTTTTCTCCATTGAGAGCTGATAATTCCATTTCAGCTGCTTCATTACTGATGGTCTTAGCTTTCAATCGCCAGGAACACTGGTCAGGTGGTTCAGCTTCGAGCACAACCCATTGCAAAATAGATTGACAGGTTGATGGTTTGAAAAGGGATATAGTGCTTTAATGAGCCAAGAACCACCCCTTACAGCAGTGTGGCTCAGTATTTATTACAGCTCGCCAGCAGTTTATAGCCATGCAGAGCTAGGCGGAGTGCAGACAGTGAAACATTAGACTGAAGTGGAATGCCCAGAGTGCCTGCTTAGGATGCTGGTGAGTCTCCTTCTCCTGGCTGCTGTAATATTAGAAACTACAACAAATGCAGATTATCCCACTTTAAAAAAAAACCTTGTAAAATACTTGAACAAGAGCTTGTAACATAAACTATTAATCACTTAGAGTATTTGCTTTTTAGTCTGATGTGGTTCCTTCCGGGTAGTGTTTCGCCCTTTGTAATTTGTGGTAATTCTGCTTTCCTTTTATATAAAAAAAAATCAGTTAAAATGTACAAAAAATTAAAAAAAAATGCTAAAATGACTACTTTTTGGGTCTGGTTATTTTCAGTGTAAACGGAGCTGAAGTTTGACATTCAGTGAATTACAGATGTGCCAGACCTCTGCTATATCTCTCCCCGGCGCTCGGGTAAACATTCTGCTGACTCTCGTTGTCTAGACTTCAGGTTTAGCGGGGCTGCAGATGGTAACCAGTGCCAGTCAGACGGCCCAAGCACGTTGGGGGGGCGAGGCGTATGTATTCTGGGGATGTCCTGGAAGTTAATGTTGAGTTTCCACCTCATTGTCCTATTTGACCCCGAGATGAGCTTCTGATCCCACTTCCACTCCATCACCAAGAACGCCTACTTTCACCTCCGTAACATTGCCTGTCTCTGCTGAAACCCTCATAGAAACATAGAAACATAGAATCTAGGAGCAGGAGTAGGCCATTCGGCCCGTCGAGCCTGCTCCACCATTCAATACGATCATGGCTGATCATCCAAACCCAATACCCTGTCCCTGCTTTAATCCCCACAGTACACATATCCCACCCTACCCCCGTAACCCCACGTATTTAATTCCCCTAACATATCCCATCCTATCCCCATAACCCCACATATTTAATCCCCCCCTAACACTAAGGGTCAATTTATCATAGCCAAATCAACCTAACCCGCACATTTTTGGACTGTGGGAGGAAACCGGAGCACCCGGAGGAAACCCACGCAGACACGGGGAGAATGTGCAAACTCCACACAGACAGTCACCCGAGGTCAGATTCGAACCCGGGTCCCTGGCGCTGTGAGGCACCAGTGCTAACCACTATGCCACCGTGTTGCCCGTGCTCATCCATGCCTTTGTTACCTCTAGACTCGACTATTCCAATGCACACCTGACCAGACTGACAGCTTCATGTTGACTTTCCCTGAGACCAGATTTTTAAAAATTGAATTCAGATTCTCAAACTGGCACAGTGGGTTTTGAACTTGCATTCTCGGAATTACTAGTCCAGGCCCCTCTATTAGCCCAGTGATATAACCATGGCAATACCGTCCCCATACTCCCCATTCACCTCCTATCCCCGAGCTCTCCGTTCCTCTGACCCTGGTCTCTTGTCCATCCCCCTGACCACTAGTGGCTGTGCCCTCAGCTGCCTGTCGAGGCCCTACACTCTGGGGTTTCCTGGATGTTGGGCGGTTCTTTCCCCAGTGAGCAGTGAGCCTCTGGAATGTGTTGGCGGCTGGTGCAGTGGGTGCGGACTCTGCCTTTGAGAGGAAGCCGGGCCGGTTCCTGACTGGGGCAGAGATCGCATCATATAGGTCAGTGTCTTTATAGACAACACACAGTCCATGTGAACTCCCGGACTGCTTTCCATCACCTGAGGGTTGGAGAGGAATTTTCCAGAATATTTTTTCCATTATTGTCCCTGGGATTATTCTGTTCTTTTGCCTCCCAGGAGATCACATGGCTGGGGAAGAGAGGGGGAGGGTGGGAGGAGAGGGAGGTGTTTAGTCACGATGCTTCAGCCATCATAAGTGTGGGGCAGCCTTGATGGACTAGCTGGTCTTTTCCTGCCCTCCCTAAACTCCTCCGCCTCCCTCACCTTTAAGACCCTCCTTAAAATCGCATATTGGAACAAGCTTTTGGTTCCCCCTTCTAATGTCTCCTCAACGTCCATTTAAAAAAAAAAGACACTTGCAAAGCATCTTGTGTCCCCTTTCTATGTTCCAGGCGCTGTATAACATGGGATCCAATGACTGGCCAACAAAGTCCACACATTGAGCCCAGTACTGGCCCAAACCACCCGATCAACTGCAGGTAAAGAGTGGTTTGCTGAACTCTCCCTGGTTACAGATGTCCTCGTTGGGATAAGGTAGAGGAGTTGTGAGAATAACCAACCTATTAAATTGTTTAGTTGCATAAACTTCAGCTGAAAATCAATGCTGGGCTGCTTGCTGTAAAATCTGTGGCAACCTGGGCTGAGAAGGAGGAAGGAACAAGTTCAGAAAGGTCACTGTCCCCAGTTTCGGCGTCTGATTGCTGCAGACTCACGGAGCAGTTGCCTTTCCAGCCAGCAGAGGAAGCCCGTGCCACAGATGGCGGAGGAAATCGACCTGTGAAGCTGACGGATGTACTGACTGAGCCACGGCTACAAGCAACATCTTGGCCGAGGGGCCGAGGACAGATCTGTCCAGTCAGCACATTCTGTGGTGTCGTTCGGCCGTCCCTGAGCACCAACTCCAGTGAAACATTTCCTTCCTTCCTTCCCCCCTTTCCCTGCCCCTGCACTTGCTTAAAAACCTGTTCCATCTCCAGCTTTTTCCAGTTCTGACGAAGGGTCATTGACTTGAAACGTTAACTCTGTTTCTCTCTCCACAGATGCTGCCTGACCTGCTGAGTATTTCCAGCATTTTCTGTTTTTATTCCATTTAAACATTTGGCCTTTCAGCCGAGGTTGTGGCAGTGCAACATCTCAGGCATCGTGCTTTTTATTCAACTGAAGTTTAAGCTCAGATGTGTAACAGTAGGGCAGTGCGGAGGGCAGTGGGCCAGTCAGAGGGCAGTCAGTGACCGGGTGTTAGATACTGTGTGGTTGGGGGCAGATTGACTAGTTGGAATTGTTGAGTTCCAGCTCGAGCAGAGAGCACCTCATGGGAGAGGGGTTTAAGACGGTTTGCAATGGAGAGAAGCCAGGGGTTATCTTTGCATTCGAGGATGATCCTGGAATAGTGAGCAGGACAGGATAGTGTTTGTGTTCCAGCCAGTTTTGGCTGTGAATGACTAAACCAGTTGTCCATGATAAACGTTCAAGTCTGCGTCCCTTGGACTTGAGAGCGGAGATTAGGGCCGTACCAAGGGGAATGGCTAGGGTGAGAGTAATGGTCTTAATGGGGACTAGGGCATCAAAGGTGGTGGTGAGGGTGTGGTTGAGCAGATCAGTAGCTGCAGAAATGCTGTGAATGGAGGGCCAAAGGCTGGACAGTTGGGATTTTGAAAGTGCAGTTGTAAGTGCATTGGGAGTTTTTTTTCCAGGGGCGGACACAGAAGGAAGCCGGGGTGGGGGGAGAGCAATACAAGGAAGTGGTCAGAGATGGCATTATCTGCGATTGACACGATGGGAGTAGTGAGGTCACGAGGGCAGCAGTGAATGAGAGTTGGGGAGTTTATATGGAGGGAGAGATTAAGGGAGGCTGGTGAACTCGAGAGAGCGAGCATGATGAGTTGAGTTGGAGGTTAAAATTATCGAGGATGAGAAGTCGCTCAATGCAGAAGCTGAGGGAGGAAAGCAGTGAAGATGAGAAATTTGGCGTGCTACTTGGGTGGGTGGTAGAGAACGAAGATTTTAAATAAGAGGTGGGAGGGGTGGAACAAGGTGAGATGCTCAAAGGAGAAAGTGCCAGAGGAGTAAGGGGACAGACCAAGGTGTGATTTGGTGATGAGCCACCACGGCAGTCTGAGCGAGGCAAGTGGTGGAAGGTATAATCGGTAGGAAGGTGTCATCACCCCTATGCCAAGATATCGATGCAATCATCCATGAATGAGCTCATGGATGGCAAGGGCCTTGTTTGCAAGTGAACGGACATTCTGGAGGGAGATGCGGAGAGGGTCGGTGATGGCTGACCCACTGCCAGCGTCCACAGGGTCAGCGCTGGGAGGGGAGGTGATTGGCAAGATTAGCCTCCAATGGGTGCGCTGGGTGGGAAGGTTGGCGTGAGAGTAGAATGGGGCAGTTGGGGGTTGCTGCTTGCAAGGAGGCAACGACGAGTGCCACAGTGGGCCCTTCAAAGGATGCCAAGAAAGGCAGAGGGAAGCTGTAGGCTTATCTAAGAGAGTCAAGCCTGGGGCGACGGCAGGAGAGTAGGAAGGTTGAGGGTTTGAGTGGGGCAGTGTACCAGAGAGGACAGATGAAAAGGAGGCATAACTGGATAACAGGAAGTGGAGGAGTTAGGAGAGAAAGAAAAGGTGATTAAAGAAATGGGCAGAAGCCAAAATGCATCACGATTGGACACTGGGAATTTTGGTTAAATAAGCATGGCAGAGATTAGGAGAGATTTCCTGGTGGGAAACAGAGGACAGGAGATGCTGGCCCTGAAATTGCGGTTGGCGGCGTAGTTAAGGAGTCTGCCGCCAATCGCCAAAAGAAATCTGCACTTTCCTGGTGCGAGGCCGCCTTCGAAAATGTGTTGTTTCGCTGCGGAGTTGAGCGCAGCGCAGTGGCCCATGAATCCCAGGGGCGCACCGTGCGCGCAACCGAACTTGGGTTCATGTGGGGTGGTCAGTCAATCAGGAAACAGAAATCTCCAATGCCCATTCATGAGTTTTTAGTCTCTCACTCACCCCAATAAATGAATAAATAAATCACAGTCTCTCCTTCTTGCAGGAGATAGGTGGATATAGATATTAATTTTGAAGATTTTTATTATCATGATGGGTGTATAATTCAAGCTGCTGCATATCCCCCCTCCCCTTATGCTGTGTAAACCGGCTCCTGCGCCTGTTTGCACCAGGCGTAAAATTTTACTGCCTAATTGGTGGGCAAGTAGCTCAACTCTGCGCCAGCAATAAGGATTTCGCACTCGGCGTGAATGATCTGTCAATTTGTGGTCCATTGGCGTACTCAGAGTACGTTGTCATACCAACCGCAAATTCTACCAATCACCTGACACAGATCAGGAAGTGAACACAACGTTTTGCCGCAGAAAATTTATTAATCAACTGGAATTCAAAGCAGCCGCAGGAATAAAAGCTTTTGCAGGATAAGAGACTCTCGGTTTAAACCACAGGTTTGCTCTCTGCGAGTCCCTGGCTCAGGCTGGGAGGGAATCTCCCGGACAGCAAACTTCACAAAACACAGCAAAACAATCTCCTTGCAAATAAATTGCAATCAGCAAATGTTAAAGATCGCTAGGGAAAGGGTTAAGGAATGCGAAGTCGGAAGCTCCCGGGGCGGTTTAAAGGAGCTTTCTCTTCCTCTTGGGGCAGTCGGGAATGGTCTCGGACAGCGGGGTGAGGCCGAGCAGGAGAGTGTGGCGCTCGTAAGCTTTTGTCTCTCGGAATATGGTGTCGGTCTGGTGGAGGCGATCCAGGACTCCCAGCACTCCGTAACACTGGTTAAACCTGCAAACACAAAGCCATTCACTCATATAATACAACAACCACGTCAACTAAAAACACCACAATATCAACCGGCCTAAAAAATCTATTCAATTATTCCATTTGGCCCTTCGAGCCTGCCCTGCCATTCAATAAGATCATGGCTGATCTACATCAACTCCACTTTCCCCATATCCCTTAATTCCCCTAGTGTCCAAAAATCTATCGATCTGTGTCTTGAATATCCTCAATGACTGAGCATCCACAGCCCTCTGGAGTAGAGAATTCCAAAGATTCACCACCCTCTGAAGAAATTTCTCCTCATCTCAGTCCTAAATGGCTGACCCCTTATTCTGAGACTGTGACCCCTGGTTCTGGACTCCCCAGCCAGGGGAAACATCCTCCCTGCATCTACCCTGTCAAGCCCTGTAAGAATTTTGTATGTTTCAATGAGATCACCTCTCATTCTTCTAAACTCTAGAGAATATAGGCCTAGTTTACTCAATCTCTCCTCATAGGACAATCCCCCCATCCCAGGAACCAGTCTGGTGAACCTTTGTTGCACTCCCTCTATGGCAAGTATATCCTTCCTTAGCTAAGGAGACCAAAACTGTACACAATACTCCAGGTGTGGTGTCACCAGGGCCCCATATAATTGCAGCAAGACTTCCTTACTCTTATACTCCAACCCCCTTGCAATAAAGGCTAACATATCATTTGCCTTCCTGATTGCTTGCTGTACCTGCATGCTAGCTTTCTGTGATTCGCGTACAAAGGACCTCAAATCCCTCTGAATACCAACATTTAATAGTCTCACCTTTTAAAAAATATTCTGCTTTTCTATTCTTCCTACCAAGGTGAATAACCTCACATTTCCCCACATTATTGCCCACTCACTTAACCGGTCTATATCCCTTTGCAGACTCTTTGGGCTCGATTTTGCCAGTGTGGGCGGGCTAACAAGAAATAGGAGCAGGAGTCGCCCCCTCGAGCCTGCTCCGCCATTCAATGAGATCATGGCTGATCTTCTGCCTCAACTCCATTCACCGGCCCTATCGCCATATCCCTTGATACCTTTACTAGTCAGAAGTCTATCGACTTCTGATTTGAATATACCCAATCACTGAGCCTTCACAGCCCTCTGGGGTAGAGAATTCCAAAGATTCACCACCCTCTGAAGAAATTTCTTCTCATCTCAGTCCTGAATGGCCGACCCTTTATCCTGAGGCTGTGCCCCTGGTTGTAGACTCCCCAGCCAAGGGAAACATTCTCCCAGCATCCATCCTATCCATCCGCGTAATAATTTTGTATGCTTCAATGAGATCCCCTCTCATTCTTCTGAATTCAAGAGAATACAGGCCTAGTTTACTCAATCTCTTCTCGTATGACAGTCCCGCCATCCCAGGAATCAATCTCATGAACCTTCGTTCTCCCTCTATGGCAAGTATATCCTTCCTTAAGTAAGGAGACCAAAATTGTACACAGTACTCCAGGTGTGGTCTCACCAAGGCCCTATATAATTGGAGTAAGACTTCTTTACTCCTGTACTCAAATCCTCTTGTAATGAAGGCCAGCATACCATTTGCCTTCCTAATGGCTTGCTGCACCTGCACTTTCAGTGTTAGGTGGGATTTGTGTCAGGACCCCGACTCCGAAGTGAAGTGTTGAAAAATTGCGATTTGCCCCTAATTGGGCAATTGATTTCCAGCGTGTGGGAACCCCTGGCCCAATGAGTCTTTTCACACAGAAAGTCGCCTCCGATGACGTCATCAATGCTGCTGGATTTAAGGCCTGCAAGCAGCCTTGCTTCTTCTGGAGACTGGAAACGCTTTGGAAATTGTATGAAGGACTTTATTTACCGACCATGTCCACCAGCAAGCAAAAGTGTGCACCTCGCTTTGATGAGCCCTCCCTCCAAGCTCTGGTGCAGGGAGCAAGATCCAATGAGGTGCTCTTCCCTTCCTCAGGGAGAAAAAAGCCACCTCAGCAGACTAAAGCTGTGTGGCCGAGGAGGTTAACTCCATATCAATGAGCCGCAGAACCTGGCTGCAGTGCAGGAAGAGGTTTCATTACCTTCTCCGCACAGGAAAAGTGAGTGTGACTTTCCCATCACCCTCAATCTGATCCCCATCGCCTCTCCTCACCAGCACTCTGCTTTGCCAACCTCTTCCTTCACATCCCACTTGACACTTACGTGCCTGCACCCTTACCCATTCCCTCTCTATGGTCACATTCACTTAACTATTCTACCATGCAGCCCTCACACTCTCTATCACTGTGATGCAATGACAACAACTTACAACACACAGGGAGGGCCCTTTGTCTCCTTCTAAGCATCTATGCTATGGATTCTCTACACTCACTACTTCATTCTCTCTCAAACTCCACTTGTGTCCCTCATTGCAGGAAAAGAGAGCCCACAATAATAGGGAAAGAGCCATGACAGGAGGAGGGCCACCCTCAGTAGCCCAGCTCACCGCCTGGGAGGAGGCAGTCCTGGAAATCGCTGGGATCGAGGAGGATTCCCAAGTGGGGGACGGACAGACGGGCGCATCACAGCAAGCTGGTGACAGAATAGTTTGGCATCTCTCTCAATGATATTGCATGAGTCACTGATAAGTCAATCTGTTGGAGCATCAGATTCATTATGATCATCGGCACTATTCAATGTGCATGTAACCTTGACCTCACATCTCTAACTCTTTCCTTTACTCCCCCACAGGACCATCGAAAGCCCCCGTCCCCACTGTCCAGGAGGAAGAGCCTGAGCTTCCAGACTCCTCAGAGGAAGCTGCAACCTCTGAGGGCGCAGCGTCAGCAGAATTCAGCAGACCCAGCACCAGCGCAGACACACACACCTCGGTGGGACCTTCGCGAGATAGAGTAGTGTTGTCACCTGGTGTATCACAGATCACAAGTGAGCATCAGCAGATGGTGGAGACAGGGATAGCAGTGGAGAGTCCTCGTCAGAGGGCGCAGGACTCTGTCAGCTCGGCTCCGCTGCATGTCGACCCTCTGCCTCCAGGTCCATCCAGAAGGAGAGCGGTGCTGGAACTCCAGGAACAGGAGTCTCTGGCAGGTTTTGTCTCCAGGGTCGCTGCGAGTGTGGAGCGAATGGAGGAGTCAATTGCGAACATGAGCAGAGCCTTTGTGGAGGCATTGGTGCATCACTGCGGAAAGGATGGCAAACTCCGTGGTAAGGCTGGCTACCATAGAGGAGAGGATGGCTACGGCCATGGAGGAGCTTAGTCGCCAGGGTATGGAAAACATGGTAATTGTTCAGAATAGAATGACATCTCTTGAGGAGCGATGGTCAGCTATTGAGCAGAGAAACCAGACCTTCATGGAAGTCCTCTGGAGTAGGACTTCCAGTGCAGAAACGGGTCCTCGTGGCCCCCCCTGAAGTGCAGCAAGGTGCTGTCAAGCCACTTGCTAGCTCTGAAGTGGGGCTGACCCATGAGAGGGATGTTTGTGGCAGAGAAGAAGGAAGTGGGGGCTCCTCTCCAAGCGCTCACAAGACCATGCCACTGCAGAGCCATTGGTCAGAGCCCCACCAAAGTCCTCACCCAACTGAGATGGGCGTCCCTGCACAGCTGCAGGAGCAGCAGACTGTTGGCGAGCCCGCACAGGTTCGCCACCCCAGAGGATGCCCACCAAAGGCGCCAAGACAGGAGCAGCAAGAAAGTGAGCAAGGGGCCTCCACATCTGCTGAAGCCACAGGGGAAGCACCACGTAGGAGCACGCGTAAGAGGAAGATAAAGCACAAGTAGTCACTTGGGTGCTGTGATGTTTTGTATTGGGACCAGCCGTCATTGTATTCTAAACAGATTTGATGGCAAACTGTTGAAGTTGTGACCTGTGTCATTTCGCAAATGGGACTTTCACATTGAGGGCTTAGGGTGCCTTGCAATTGTCAGTATGGTGGTCAGAGTGATAGGAATCTGCAGGTTCTTGTCCATTGTCGATGCTCTGGTAAGAAGGTGCAAGACAAAAGTGTTTGACTGTGCAGGCTCACCAAATCTGGCCAAGATGAGTGCGTCCCTTGCATCAATGTTGTCGCGCACTGGCGCCTTCTGGCCCGTGCAGCTTCAGGTGGGTGACTAGCAGCTTGGCGCTCCTGTTGTTCTTGGTTCTGCTACTGCCGTGGCTGATCTTCGTCCGAATCAGATGTCCAGGAGGAAAGGAATTAAATGGTCGCCATGCTTCTGGTATATGCCTCAGTTGAGGAAGCGCTCAGTCAAGGTGGGGAGAGGGGTTTCCCAGGAGGTCACACTGGAGATGGGTGTCAGGCTCCAAACTTCCACAACAATAAGTATGCCTGCTAAAAGTTCACCCAGACCTGAGACAACAAAGTTCTGCCACCTGCAAATGATCATCGGTGAAAACTCCTTTGTAATGGTGGAGCTGCAGCTGTGAGTAAGCAATCCACTTCTGAGGCCGCCAGGATTACCTGGCATGTTCCAGCGGAGGCGTGTAGGATGGGGGAAATGTCTAAAAATCGGAAAGGCCTCAAAATGGGATTATAGAGGCAATTAAGTGGTTGTTAAGGGCCTTAAGGGCCTATCTCACCTCTTGGAGGCGGGATGGAAAGGGGTCAGAAAACACGCATGTGGGAAAATTGCTCGGACGCGGGATGGAGGCGGGATCGGGCCTGCCCACCATTTTTTGCGATTTTACCACCTCACGCCTCTAAACCCACCTCCTCGTGCTTGGCAAAATCGAGCCCTTTGTGTCCTCCTCACAGCTTACTTTCCCACCTAGCTTCGTATCGTCAGCAAACATTACACTCGGTCCCTTCATCTAAGTCACTAATATAGATTGTAAATAGCTGAGGCCCCAACACTGATCCTTACGGCGCCCCACTAATTGCACCATGCCATCCTGAAAATGACCCAATTATCCCTACTCTCTGTTTTCTGTCCATTAACCAATCCTCTATCCATGCTAATATATAACCCCCAATCCCATGAGCCCTAATCTTGTGTAACAACCTTTCGTGTGGCACCTTATCAAATGCTTTTTGAAAATCCTAATATACAACATCCACTGGTTCCCCTTTATCTACCCCGCTAGTTACATCCTCAGAAAACGCTAATAAATTTGTCAAATACGATTTACCTTAAAAAACCATGTTGACTCTGCCTAATCATGTTATGATTTTCTAAGTGCCCTGTTACCACTTCCTTAACAATGGATTCCAGCATTTTCCCGACGACTGATGTCAGGCTAACCAGTCTGTAGATCCCTGTTTTCTCTCTCCCTCCTTTCTTGAATAGCAGTGTTACATTTGCTACCTTCCAATCTGCTGGGACCGTTCCTGAATCTGGGGAATTTTGCAAGATCAAAACCAATGCATCCACTATCTCTGCAGCCACCTCTTTTAGAACCCTAGGATGTAGGCCGTCAGGTCCAGGGGATTTGTCGAATTATAGTCCCATTAATTTCTCCAGTAGTTTATCATTAATTAATTGCTTTAAGTTCCTCGCTCTCGTTAAACCCTTGGTTCCCCACTATTTCCGGAATGTTCTTTGTGTCCTCTACAGTGACACATTTTCTCCCTCGTTATCAGTTTCTTGGTCATCCTTCGAAGATTTCTAAAACCCTCAAAAATCCTCAGGTTTACTATTTTTAGCACCATTATCAGCCTCTTTTAATCTAATACTATCCTTACCTTCTTTAGTTAGCCACGGTAGGAATGTATGTTCGGTGAGAATTATGAATTAATTCATAATTACACAAACACGGACTCTCACTGGGGTACAGTTCCACAGGCACCGACTCTCACTGGGGTACAGTTCCACAGACACTGACTCTCACTGGGGTACAGTTCCACAGACACTGACTCTCACTGGGGTACGGGTTCCACAGACACTGACTCTCACTGGGGTACAGTTCCACAGACACTGACTCTCACT
This sequence comes from Squalus acanthias, assembly GCA_030390025.1. Classification (NCBI taxonomy): domain Eukaryota; kingdom Metazoa; phylum Chordata; class Chondrichthyes; order Squaliformes; family Squalidae; genus Squalus; species Squalus acanthias. The sequence continues at coordinate 204,925,669 of CM059427.1, read as the reverse complement.
GGGGTACGGGTTCCACAGACACTGACTCTCACTGGGGTACAGTTCCACAGACACTGACTCTCACTGGGGTACAGTTCCACAGGTGCTGTGATACCAAGTTTCCGTTCTTCTGATCTGAATATAAACAATGAGTATTTGTGAGCTATTTGACTCATGAGTGCATCGTAAGATGGCCTGATGCTGCTGTGCACGCATGCACTTGTCACCGGGGCCATTGGGGAGCCTCCGGGGGGGCAGGGGTCACGGGTCACTGGGGAGCCTCCGGGGGGGCAGGGGTCACTGGGGAGCCTCCGGGGGGGGGGGGGGGGGGGGGCCAGGGGTCACGGGGGAGCCTCCGGGGGGGGGGGGGGGGCCAGGGGTCACGGGGGAGCCTCCGGGGCGGGGGGCGCAGGCACCAGATCTGGCGCCACCCAATCTTGTAGCCGTGACGATCGGGGTGGGCTTTTCACGGTGTGTTGCTCAGTGAGTCACCACTGGAGCCTCACGGAATCACAGCAGTACGACGCCGGCGATTCCGCCAAATGATGCAGTGGGACTGAGGCAAGAGATGGTGAGGAGCGATGGAGAGATTTCGAAGCCGCTCCCATCCGCCTCACTTCTCTCACCTGCTGCTTTTGTAGATCAGGAGGGGGCCAAAAGTGCCAAGAACTCTCAAACCCAGAGGACTGACCGAGGCCAATCCTCACGGATCCATCCATCATCGACTCTACCCACAGTTCACCGACACGGCAAAGCAAACTGGCCAAGGCTGCATGAGAGGGCGACCGATCTCAGGCCCAGTAACAGAGGAGCCAACGTCACACATTCAACCTGCAACAGGTGATCCGTCTGACCGAACCGTGGACCGAGTCCGAGGACGGTCAGTCCGATCTCACCACAGACCCGGTCCGTCCGATCTCACCGCGGACCCGGTCCGAGGACGGTCAGTCCGATCTCACCGCGGACCCGGTCCGAGGACGGTCAGTCCGATCTCACCGCGGACCCGGTCCGAGGACGGTCCGTCCGATCTCACCGCGGACCCGGTCCGAGGACGGTCCGTCCGATCTCACCGCGGACTCGGTCCGAGGACGGTCCGTCCGATCTCACCGCGGACCCGGTCCGAGGACGGTCCGTCCGATCTCACCGCGGACTCGGTCCGAGGACGGTCAGTCCGATCTCACCACGGACCCGGTCCGAGGACGGTCAGTCTGATCTGTGGACGGTCCGAGGACGGTCAGTCTGATCTCACTGTGGACGGTCTGAGGACGGTCAGTCTGATCTCACTGTGGACGGTCCGAGGACGGTCCGTCCGATCTCACAGCGGACTCGGTCCGAGGACGGTCAGTCCGATCTCACCGCGGACCCGGTCCGAGGACGGTCAGTCTGATCTGTGGACGGTCCGAGGACGGTCAGTCTGATCTCACTGTGGACGGTCCGAGGACGGTCAGTCTGATCTCACTGTGGACGGTCCGAGGACGGTCAGTCTGATCTGTGGACGGTCCGAGGACGGTCAGTCTGATCTGTGGACGGTCCGAGGACGGTCAGTCTGATCTCACTGTGGACGGTCCGAGGACGGTCAGTCTGATCTCACTGTGGACGGTCCGAGGACGGTCAGTCTGATCTGTGGACGGTCCGAGGACGGTCAGCCTGATCTGTGGACGGTCAGTCTGATCTGTGGACGGTCCGAGGACGGTCAGTCTGATCTCACTGTGGACGGTCTGAGGACGGTCAGTCTGATCTCACTGTGGACGGTCCGAGGACGGTCAGTCTGATCTCACTGTGGACGGTCCGAGGACGGTCAGTCTGATCTCACTGTGGATGGTCCGAGGATGGTCAGTCTGATCTCACTGTGGACGGTCCGAGGACGGTCAGTCTGATCTCACTGTGGACGGTCCGAGGACGGTCAGTCTGATCTCACTGTGGACGGTCCGAGGACGGTCAGTTTGACCTCACTGTGGACGGTCCGAGGACGGTCAGTTTGATCTCACTGTGGACGGTCCGAGGACGGTCAGTTTGATCTCACTGTGGATGGTCCGAGGACGGTCAGTCTGATCTACCATCACACACAAACAGTAAATACTGTCGGAATTTGCCACGTTTAATGGCACTGAACATTTGTTTTTTCTGCCGGTCTGGTGCGACCGACTCCCCTTTGGGGGATCCTCCATCGGACGTTTCATTCTCTGCCGCTCAGACTGATCTTTTGGTGCTTACTTGAGGTGATGAAAATCGTGGAACTCTGGTGAGGGGAGTAGTGGGAGGTGATAACCACAGTGTGAAACCGTGGAAATCAGCAGCGCCAAGGAAAACCAGAGCATCATGGTCGCCACGTGAGATCCCAGGAATATCGGTCCAACCATTGGTGGCAGCATGTTGGAGAGCTGAGAAAGAGAAAGGAGCAGTGAGTGACGCTGGGGCAACAATGCAATCCTCTACATCCCTGTACAAACCGTCTGTCTCACTCTCACACAGACACCGACGCACACACACCACAACACACATGACAACAGACACAACACAAGACAGACACACAACAGACATTAACTGGTACAACACACTCATCAACTTCTTGCATGCTTATTGTGCCATTAACAGCGGCCTGGATATCCTCAGACCAGCGGTGAAATGTAAAGGTAGTTTACTCAGTTTCATGATCAGGAGCGGCTCCAAAAGTATTCTGGGACATAAAATCATCCAAAGGTGCTTCACAGAGCAATAACGAAAACCACCAAACTATAAGTGTTTGTGGAATAGATGGAGGCCATTCCATGCTGTGCACATAGCTGGGAGAATCTGCTAAACAGTGGCCTCGGATGGGAATTCGGTGCGGGGGGTTGGGGGGTGGGGGTGGGGGCGGAGATGCACTGGTTGGCAGACAGGAAGCAAAGAGTTGGAATAAACGGGTCTTTTTCCGAGTGGCAGGCAGTGACTAGTGGGGTACCGCAGGGATTGGTCCTTGGACCCCAGCTATTCACAATATATATTAATGATCTAGACGAGGGAACTAGATGTAATATCTCTAAGTTTGCAGACGACACAAAGCTGGGTGGGCGTGTGTGCTGTGAGGAGGATGCAGAGAAACTCCAGTATGATTTGGACAGGTTGGGTGACTGGGCAGATGCATGGCAGATGCAATATGTGGATAAATGCAAGGTTATCCACTTTGGTGGCAAAAACAGGAAGACAGATTATCTGAACAGCAATAGATTGGGAAAAGGGGAAGTACAACGAGATCTGGGAGTCCTTGTGCACCAGTCGCTGAAGGTAAGCATGCAGGTGCAGCAGGCGGTTAAGATGGCAAATGGTATGTTGCCCTTCATAGCGAGAGGATTCGAGTACAGGAGCAAGGATGTCTTGCTGCAGTTGTACAAGGCCTTGGTGAGACCACACCTTGAGTATTGTGTGCAGTTTTGGTCACCTTATCTGAGGAAGGATGTTCTTGCCATGGAGGGAGTGCAGCGAAGATTTACCAGACTGATACCTGGGATGGCAGGAATGACGTATGAAGAGAGATTGGGTCGATTAGGCTTATATTCGCTAGAGTTTAGAAGAATGAGAGGGGATCTCATTGAAACTTATAAAATTCTAACAGGACTAGACAGAATAGATGCAGGAAGGATGTTCCCGATGGCGGGGGAGTCCAGAACCAGAGGTCATAATCTAAGGATAAGGGGTAAGCCATTTAGGACAGAAATGAGGAAGAATTTCTTCACCCAGAGAGTGGTGAACCTGTGGAATTCTCTACCACAGAAGGCTGTGGAGGCCAATTCATTAAATATATTCAAGAAGGAGATAGATATATTTCTTAAGGCTAAAGGGATCAAGGGATATGGGGAGAAAGCAGGGACAGGGTACTGAATTTGGATGATCAGCCATGATCTCATTAAATGGCGAAACAGGCTCGAGGGGCCGAATGGCCTACTCCTGCTCCTGTCTTCTATGTTTCTATGCTAACTGTTTTAAACCAAGGAGCAAAAGTAAATATATAATCAGAGTAATTAATTATATCCAAGGGGATAAAATTAAAATTAACTAAGTAGAGGATATGAACATTCAAGGAATCCGAATAGCATTAAATAAAAATCTGGTATATAGATGTAATAAATAGGAGTAAGGAGATACTGAACTAAAAACATATCTAACATGTAGAGAGACTTTGAAGTCAAGTGATGGGCCAGCTGAGACCTGTCGCCTGCAATCTGTGTGCGATGTGGGAACTCCAGAACGCTTCCTGTGTCCTGGATCGCCGCGTGTGCAGAAAGTGACTCCAGTTGCTCGAACTCGAGCTCAGCAAGTGAAGTAGTTCAATCCGAAACTCGGGTCCTAAATCTAAACAAAGGAAACTACGAAGGTATGAGGAGTGAGTTGGCGATGATCGATTGGGGAGCTTCATTAAACGGCATGATGGTGGACAGGCAATGGCTAACATTTAAGGAACAAATGCATAAATTGCAACAGTTATACATTCCTTTCTGGCGCAAAAACAGAAAAGGAAAAGCGGCCCAACCATGGCTAACAAAAGAAATTAAGGATAGTATTAGATCCAAAGAGGAGTCATATAAAGTTGCCAGAAAAAGTAGCAAGCCTGAGGATTGGGAGCAGTTTAGAATTCAGCAAAAAAGGACCAAGAGATTGAGTAAGAGGGGAAAAAATAGAGTATGAGAGTAAACTTGCAAGGAACATAAAAGCGGATTGAGAAGCTTCTACAAGTATGTAAAAAGAAAAAGATTAGTGAAGACAAATGTAGGTCCCTTACAGTCAGAAACGGGAGAATTTATAATGGGGAACAAGGAAATGGCTGAGCAATTAAACAAATACTTTGGTTCTGTCTTCACGGAAGAGGACACAAATAACTTCCCAGAAATGCTAGGGAACCAAGGGTCTAGTGAGAAGGAGGAATTAAAGGAAATTACTATTAGTAAAAAAAATAGTGCTGGAGAAATTAATGGGACTGAAAGCTGATAAATCCCCAGGGCCTGATAATCTGCATCCCAGAGTACTAAGAGAGGTAGCCATGGAAATAGTGGATGCATTGGTTGTCATCTTCCAAAATTCTATAGATTATGGAACAGTTCCAGCAGATTGGAGGGTGGCAAATGTAACCCCACTATTTAAAAAAGGAGGGAGAGAGAAAACAGGGAACTACAAACCGGTTAGCCAAACATCAGTAGTAGGGAAAATGCTAGAGTCTATTATAAAGGATGTGATACCAGGACACTTACAAAATATCAACGGGATTAGACAAAGTCAACATGGATTTATGAAAGGGAAATCATGTTTGACAAACCTACTGGAGTTTTTTTTGAGGATGTAACTGGTAGAATAGACAAGGGAGAACCAGTGGATGTGGTGTATTTGGATTTTCAGAAGGCCTTTGATAAAGTCCCACATAAGAGGTTAGTGTACAAAATTAAAGCCCATGGGACTAGGGGTAATATACTGGCATGGATTGAAAATTGGTTAACAGACAGGAAACAGAGAGTAGGACTAAATGGGTCTTTTTCGGGGTGGCAGGCAGTGACGAGTGGGATACTGCAGGGATCAGTGCTTGGGCCCCAGCTATTCACAATATATATCAATGATTTGGATGAGGGAACCAAATGTAATATTTCCAAGTTTGCTGGCGACACGAAACTAGGAGGGATTGTGAGTTGTGAGGAGGATACAAAGAGGCTTCAAGGCGATTTAGACAAGATGAGTGAGTGGGCAAATACATGGCAGATGCAGTATAACGTGGATAAATGTGAAGTTATCCACTTCGGTAGGAAAAACAGAAAGGAAGAGTATTATTTAAATGGTGATAGATTGGGAAATGCTGATGTACAAAGGGACCTGGGTGTCCTTGTACACCAGTCACTGAAAGCAAACATGCAGGTGCAGAAAGCAGTTAAGAAGGCAAATGGTATGTTGGCCTTCACTGCAAGAGGATTTGAGTACAGGAGCAAGGATGTCTTGCTACAATTGTACAGGGCCTTGGTGAGACCACACCTGGAGTACTGTGCACAGTTTTGGTCTCCTTATCTAAGGAAGGATATACTTGCCTTGGAGGCGGTGCAACAAAGGTTCAATAGATTGATTCCTGGGATGAGAGGGCTGTCCTATGATGAGAGATTGTGTAGAACGGGCCTATACTCTCTGGAGTTTAGAAGAATGAGAGGTGATCTCATTGAAACATACAAGATTCTGAGGGGGATTGACAGGGTAGATGCTGAGAGGTTGTTTCCCCTGGCTGGAGTGTCTAGAACTAGGGGGCATAGTCTCAGGATAAGGGATAGGCCATTTAAGACTGAGATAAGAAGGAATTTCTTCACTCAGAGGGTTGTGAATCTTTGGAATTCTCTGCCCCAGAGGGCTGTGAATGCTGAGTCTTTGAGTATATTCAAGGCTGAGATAGAGTTTTGGACTCTAGGGGAATCGAGGGATATGGAGTTGAGGTCGATGATCAGCCATGATCTTATTGAATGGTGGAGCAGGCTCGAGGGGCCGTATGGCCTACTCCTGCTCTTATGACTTATGCTCTTAAACATTCACTTCCTCCACCACCGGTGCACCGTGGCTGCAGTGTGCACCATCTACAAGATGCACTGCAGCAACTTGCCAAGGCTTCTTCAACACCGCACAAACCCACGACCTCTACCACCTAGAAGGACAAGGGCAGCAGGCGCATGGGAACACCACCACCTCCAAGTTCCCCTCCACATCACACACCATCCTGACTTGGAAATATATCGCCGTTCCTTCATCGTCACTGGGTCAAACTCCTGGAACTCCCTCCCTCACAGCACTGTGGGAGGAGTACCTTCACATAGAAAACATAGAAACAGGAGTAGGCCACTCAGCCCTTCGAGTCTGCTCCGCCATTCAATATGATCATGGCTGATCCTCTATCTCAGTACCATATTCCCGCTCTTTCCCCATACCCCTTGATGCCTTTCGTGTCTAGAAATCTATCTATCTCCTTAAATATATTCAGTGACTTGGCCTCCACAGCCTTCTGTGGTAGAGAATTCCACAGTTTCACCACCCTGAGTGAAGAAATTTCTCCTCACTCAGTCCTAAATGTCCTACCCCGTATCCTGAGACTGTGACCCTTGTTCTAGACCCCCCAGCCAGGGGAAACATCCTCCCTGCATCCAGTCTGTCTAGCCCTGTCAGAATTTTATACGTTTCAATGAGACGCCCTCTCATTCTTCTGAACTCTAGTGAATACAGGCCTAGTCGACCCAATCTCTCCTCATATGACGGGAGGGGCACCTGAGTTCAGGGGATGGGCCCAACAGTTGAGTGACTAAACACCGAAACCAATAAAGAGTAACTGTGGTGACGTTTGTACGTGTATGCCCCCATTCTGTAGTAAGTGGGCGTTGCTTATAGAACTGTATATCTTGAATGAACCGCTGTTTTTCCTTTGTGAGTGCACCTCAAGCTTGAGGAAGCTGGTTGGCTCCCCTTGTGCACAAGTCTCTCTTAGTTGTTTTAATAAATTTTGTTCTTGTCCTCAATTCCGTCTCTGTCTGGAGTTTCTCCAAATTCGAATCTAACAGTTGGTGTCAGAAGTGGGATACTGCAGGTAAGGACCATCGGAGTTAAAAGACACTGGGAGCGAGAACCCTGTCGTGTCCTAAGGAAGGAAGCCAGAGTAAGGCTCGTAGGAGGAATAAGGACTCGCTCGTTAACCAGTGGGGCTATAAAACCGGGTGTGGGCCTGTGCCATATGAGTTGAAAGACACTGAGCGTAACCAGTGGGGCTAAGACCGTATGGGCCTGTGAGTATTAAATTACCCACATAGTAAAATTATTCCTCATGGAGACCATGGACTGACGGAATTGATTAGACATAAATGTATATATTTCTGATTTTAGAGTATAAGGTGATACGTTTGTGCTGATAAAGTATAAGATAGAGTATAAGAATATACGTGAACTAGAAGAAACCAAACAGGCGTCACAATCTTGAGAGATAGAGAAGGAAAAAGATCTAATTTGCAGGCTAACCAATCTGAAAACTCAGCAAAGAAAAAAAAACAGGGATTTGGAAAGCCAGGAAAAGCTGCTGAGACACCAATGTAAAACAAAGATAAGCTTCATCCTTGAAGTTAATGTGCCTGGAATAAAATGAATAGAACGTTTACAAAGCATGTGTGAATGTTTCTGTGTTAGTGTGGTTTCTTCCTTTGTTTTTCAAGTGATACTGCTTAGTTTTAAATAACAGTGAGAAGTCGCACAACACCAGGTTATAGTCCATGATGCGGAGATGCCGGTGTTGGACTGGGGTGGACAAAAGTGAGAAGTCGCACAACACCAGGTTATAGTCCAACAGTTTTATTTGAATTCACAACAGCGCAGGAGATGCAACACATGCCCTTATACCTCCCCACTTCCCACTGCCCAGGGCCCCAAACACCCCTTCCAGGTGAAACAGCGATTTACTTGTACTTCCTTCAATTTAGTGTACTGTATTCGCTGCTCACGATGTGGTCTCCTCTGCAGTGGGGAGACCAAACGCAGATTGGGTGACCGCTTTGCGGAACACCTCCGTTCAGTCCGTAAGCGGGACCCCGAGCTCCCGGTGGCCTGTCACTTTAATTCTCCGCTCCACTCCCACTCTGACCTCACCGTCCTCGGCCTATTACACTGTTCCATGGAAGCTCAGCGTAAGCTCGAGGAACAGCACCTCATCTTTCGTTTAGGCACGCTACATCCCTCTGGACTCAACATTGAGTTCAACAATTTTAGATCATAACCTCGACCCCTATCACATTTATATTTTATTTTTTCATCCACCCTTTTGTTTGGCCGCCCCTTTTTTTTCCTCCCAGAAGCTGGCAGCTGTCCTTCATTCTGCCAGCGCATTTCACACTTCTTTTAGCCTCAACCTGTCACATTAACACCTCCTCTTGCCTTGATTGTCTCGCAATGTCTCTTAATCTCTCCTTTTGTTCTTTCATCCTCTCCCCCTTTTCCCAGCTTTATCCTTGCTTTAAATCTATTTCATTTCCTGCTTTTTTCCAGTTCTGACGAAAGGTCTTTGACCTGAAACGTTAACTCTTTCTCTCTCCATGGATGCTGCCTGGCCTGCTGACTTTTTCCAGCGTTTTGTGTTATTTCAGATTTCCAGCATCCGCAGTATTTTGCGATCGTATCTACTTAGTTTTAAATTTTGGTTTGAATTGAATTGGAGTTATTGAGGTTAATTAACCTATTGAAACCAGACTTTTATTGTGGCCACAGTGAAATTCTGGTTGCTGTAAATTTGTGTGGAAGCTACTAGTTCCGGACATGTGGCAAAAACACAACAATTTTTTTTTTTGGAAATAAAAAGAGGATTGTGTGGAGCGGTTTCACCGAATGTTTCGGAGATCTCATTGTTCAGCTACAAGACTTTGCAAGCTGTGAAGTTGTGACCAAACCTGACAGTGATTGACGTCTGTGTTTGTCTTCTTTTGAAATGCAAAAGAAAGAAGTTAACTCTTTCCACAAGCAGCTGTGAACTCTGTTTTTAACTCTTTCCACAAGCAGATGTGGGTTTTGTAAACATTTTGGGCATTGTTCAAATTTTAAGTTTTAAATTTGAGAGGATTGACGAATTAACCCATTTGGCTCTTAAAACTTTTGTCTTGTCTTGGATTTTGGAAGGTGCGAATAAGATTGTGCCCCCAGGATTGTAAAAAAACTTTGAACTACAATTTAAGTTAAGCTGGTGTGTAAAAACTGAGAAGAGCAACAAAAAGTTTGTTTAACAAAAGATTAAGTTTCAGTCTAACATTTAACCTGAGAGTCGCGGTTGCTATGGTGAAATTTTCCAAAGCAGTGTGATTTGATTTGTTTAAATGTGAAAAACTAATTTTTCTCCAGTCTCTTCGGGGTTAGTGGAGAAAGGGTGATCCTCCATCGGAGTGTCCCACTTCCCCTACAACTGTCGCCAGGTCATACCTGGTGGGTCACCCTGTGGGTAGGTCCCAACAGTGAGGGCCTGCTCTTAGGTATGGATATTCTTCATCAGATAGAGGCAAAGTTGCTCCTAAGGAATCATCTATTGGAAATAGGGGGGGCCCCAAGGGGGGAGGTTTCCCTTCCAGAAATATAAAGCCCGACAATGCAGAGTACAAGCCCTCCGCCCGGTTAAGCGCGCATGGGCGGAGGAAGGACCATGGGGGAGAGTTTGCGAGGCTTACCCTCTTGCATGGACCACCCACAAATTAGACTGTGGCAGAGCAGAGATGGACCCAGTTAGGGTCCACGGTCCCTACCACGAGGCCCACCGACAATACCCCCTCCGATCAGAAGCTCAACGGGCCGTTGAGTCTATAGTAGAGGACTTATTAGAAACCGGTATAGTGACAAAGACCCGTTCCCGTACCAACTCCCCAGTGTGGCCAGTGCAGAAACCAGATGGATCCTGGAGAAATGACCATTGATTATACGGCTCTGAACCGGGTCACTCCCAAGCTCCATGCTTTAGTGGCGAATCCTGCCACTATTTTAAACGGCCTCCACCCAGCCCTGTCCATATTCATGGCACTGGACATCCAAAACGGATTCTGGACCTGTCCTTTGGATCCCGGGTCCCAAGAGCGTTTCGCTTTCACTGTCCAGTCCACCCAGTATACTTGGACCTGGTTGCCTCAGCGATTTCACAATGCCCCTACTATTTTTCACGAGAGCCTGGAAAAGGCTCTCCAGCCGGCATTAGCAGATACCCGAATGCAAGATTCTGCCTGTCTTCAATATGTAGATGACATCCTCATTGGTAGTCCCTTGCCCTCAGCTCATCTGGACGCCCTGACGTGTGTCCTGGAGACTTTAGTTCTGGGGCGTGGGGGGTGGTGGGGGGTGTCTTACCAGATAGATTCTGATCAGGGAACCCACTTCACCGGCAAGGCCATGAAACAGGCCTTAGCTCTCCTGGGGGTTCGACAACGATTCCACATCCCTTACCATCCGCAATCCTCAGGAATGGTGGAACAGATGAACCATACTTTAAAACAGTCTGTGACTAAAGCCATTTTACAGACCGGAAAGGGGTGGCACGCAGTCCTCCACGCCATTCTTTGGGGCATACGAGCCACGCCAGCCAAAGGCACCGGCTTAACCCCGTTCGAACTAATGACTGGACGAGCTATGGCGTTACCCAAAGACGCACCCCCTCAGGGTACAGGGGACATAGATACATAGATACATAGAAGATAGGAGCAGGAGTAGGCCATCCGGCCCTTCGAGCCTGCTCCGCCATTTAATGAGATCATGGCTGATCCTCCAATTCAGTATCCCGTCCCCGCCTTCTCTCCGTAACCCTTAACCCCTTTTGCCTGTAGAAATATATCTAATTCCATCTTAAATATATTTAATGAGCTGGCGTACACTGCCCTCTGTGGCAATGAGTTCCACAGGTTCACCACCCTCTGAGTGAAGAAATTCCCCCTCATTTCTGTCCTAAATGGTTTAGCCCTTATCCTTAAATTATGTCCTCTAGTTCTGTTCTCACCCGCCAAGGGAAACATTCCTTCTGCATCTAGTCTGTCTAGACCTGTCAGAATTTTATACACTTCTATGAGGTCCCCTCTCAATCTTCTAAACTCCAGTGTGTACATCCCTAAACTACATAGTCTCTCCTCATAGGTCAATCCCGCCATTCCTGGTATCAGCCTGGTGAATCGCCGCTGCACCCCCTCCATGGCAAGAACATCTTTCCTCAGATGAGGCGACCAAAACTGTACACAGTACTCGAGGTGTGGTCTCACCAGTGCCCTGTACAGCTGCAGCAAGGTATCCCTGTTCCTGTATTCCAACCCTTTTGCTATGAAGGCCAGCATACCGTTTGCCTTCTTGACCGCCTGTTGCACCTGCATGCTCGCCTTCAGTGACTGGTGTACAAGAACACCCAGGTCTCTCTGTACTTCCCCCTCTCCCAATTTATTGCCATTTAAATAATAATTTGCCCTCCCGTTCCTGCACCCAAGGTGGATAACTTCGCACTTGTCCACATTATAGTGCATCTGCCATTTATCCGCCCAATCACCCAGTCTGTCCAAATCGCTCTGGAGCTTCCTGGTCTCCTCCTCTGAGCCCACCCCCCCTCCTAGTTTAGTGTCGTCTGCAAATTTGGAAATGCTGCATCCGACTCCCTGATCCAGGTCATTAATGTAAATTGTGAACAGCTGGGGACCCAGGACAGATCCCTGCGGTACCCCACTTGTTACTGCCTGCCATTCAGAAAATGAGCCGTTTATTCCAACTCTCTGTTTTCTATCTGACAGCCAGTTCTCTATCCACGTCAATACTTTCCCTTTATCCCATGAGCTTCAATTTTCCATGCTAATCTTTTATGTGGGACCTTGTCGAAGGCCTTTTGGACACTTCCCAATTTCAGACAACTCTCCTGACATATCTACACCTGATCAGTGAGGCTAATCAGGCCAACCACTTTTGGGTACAACACTTACAGGAGGCACATGATGCCAAAAGACAAAGGGGAATCTGGGAAGCGCCCCCTCGGGTGGGACAGTGGGTGATGGTTCAGCGACCGGTTCAAGGTACCTTTGAGCCACGGTGGGATGGGCCCTTCCAGTTCCTCCCAAGTACAGGAACCTCCGTTTGCTTACAGGAAAAAAAAAATTGGATGTAAGATGGAGACACTGGAGTCAGACCAAGCCGGTAATGGAGCCCGGGGAAGAGGTTTCCCCATCCCTCGGGGACCCTATGATTAGCAGAAAGTAATAACGAGTATTAACCTGTTTTTCTCCCCTATGTCTTGGAAAGATATCTGAAGAAAGGACAATAAGAAATATGACGTCAGTTACTGTTTTCACAAGCATGTGCCATTTTGTTTTTGTTTTATCTGTTCTGTTCGTGTTGAGTTAACGTATGGAAGTCTTTTTCTTTCAGGAAAGTTTTTTTTTAGATTTACGTGAAGTGACGCAATTACGTGCACCTGACAAAGTTTCGCTCCGCCTTCTTAAAACCTGCAAAGGAGTTAACCCTTTCCACTGACCGGTGTTTAAGTTCACCGAGCAACAACTTTAGTATGAAATTTAAAGATATTGGACATTATTAAATTTAAGTTTCTTAATTTTAAGTTAATATTTCCCCACAGTGACAGAAGGAAAATTATGATTTGATAAATTAACCCCTTGGGCTCTAAGCAGAGCCACAATGTATCATCTTCTTTCATTCATTATATGGAAGTTATCTTATAAACTAATTGCAGCACTTCTGTCCCTATATTTGATCAGGACCGGATTTCGAAGGACTGAGTCGATTCTTCGGGGCTCTATTTTACCTGTCTCTTTCTTACAGATGAGTGGGCCCGACCTCAGTACTGCCACCACTTCCGGGGATGTCGACCTTTCGGCGGTCCAGTTTCTCGACTTAACCAGAGACCCTGCGAGCTCGCACTACTATACGACTCTAACCTTCCTCGGAACTCACCCCTTGACTCTAGAGTTCTGATTATCTCCTTTTTGTGGTAGGGCTACCGGACCCCTCGTTCTACATCCCAACAGAACTCAGAATCTTTTATTTACCCTACCCCGCACAGAAGAGATAGATCGGTTCCGAGACACAGCTGCTCTTTGGGAACCGCTGGTGTCGGGACTGGAGGACCTTCCCCAGGGGATATCCACCCCCTTTTATAGGCCCTCCTACCTCCAAAGGAGGACAGTGCTACCTGTCTTCACACATTCCCGTCCGACAGCCCCTAACCCTCACCAAATTACGTTAAATCAGGTAAGTTACATTGAGCCTCTGTCACAAGGCCACCGCCTCCGCGCCACGTACGAAGTAGCCCTAACCCCGCTCCGAGCCTTGCGCACGCGGCTAATAGCAGGACAGACCGAAAGGGGGCAGGAGACAGACAGAGGGAGAGAGAGAGAGAGAGAGTCTGCTAGTTACCACAAGCTAGTGCCGAGACTGCTAAACGAACTGGACTCTTTATGCCTGGCGGTGATAAAGGATATGGGAACAGGGTGGGCACATGGGATTAAGACTAGTTCTCGTGTGGAGGATAAACACCAACATGAACTGGTTGGGCTGAACGGTCTATTTCTATTTTGTACTCTCTGTGTAATTCTATGTAAGAAGCCATCCGTTTGTTGAGAGTGAAGCATCTATATGCTCTGGAGAACTTTGGGTTCAGGCTTGCCTTGGATCAGTGGATAGAAACATTTGTGTATAAAATGATGAGTGGCCTTGATAGAGTGGATAGGAAGGACCTATTTCCCTTAGCAGATAGGTCAATAACCAGGGGCATAGATTTAAAGTAATTGGTAGAAGGATTAGAGGGGAGTTGAGAAATGTTTTCACCCAGAGGGTGGTGGGGGGTGTCTGGAGCTCACTGCCTGAAAGGGTGGTAGAGACAGAAACCCTCATTGCATTTAAAAGGTACTTGGGTATGCACTTGAAGTGCTGTAACCTGCAAGGCTACGGACTAAGAGTTGGAAAGTGGGATTAGGCTGGATAGCTCTTTTTCGGCCGGCAGAGCCACAATGGGCCGAATGGCCTCCTTCTGTGCTGTAAATTTCTATGATTCTAAGTTTTGTTACACGAAGCTGCATCATTCTTTCTCCCTTTTCTTTAGGGAAAGGGACAAGACAAGATCTCATTTGATATTTGTGATGTGTGGACCCACTGGCTGTGGCCATATAAACAGACCCCATTATTCACAGTCTTTGAGTAAATAACTGAGAATACAGATATGTTTAGATCCTCACAATGTCTTACTGTTGCTACAAAAACCCTTTGTGCTTGTTCGGCAGTTAAGGGTAAAACCGGTCCTCTCGAACAATAAACTATGCTTATAGTGAGGAAGAGATAACAACAGGAATGTGGAGGTAGGGTTACTCCCAACATCTGTGTCCAGCATGGGCAGGGGAGGGGCACAACAGTTGAGTGACTGAACACCAAAACCAATAAAGAGTAACTGTGGTGACGTTTGTACGTGTATGCCCCCATTCTGTAGTAAGTGGGCGTTGCTTATAGAACTGTATATCTTGAATGAACTGCTGTTTTTCCTTTGTGAGTGCACCTCAAGCTTGAGGAAGCTGGTTGGCTCCCCTTGTGCACAAGTCTCTCTTAGTTGTTTTAATAAATTTTGTTCTTGTCCTCAATTCCGTCTCTGTCTAGAGTTTCTCCAAATTCGAATCGAACAATCTCATTGAAATATACAAGATTCTGAAGGGGATTGCCAGTGTTAGATGCTGAGAGGTTGTTTCCCCGTGTCTGGAGTGTCTAGAACTAGGGGGCATAGTCTCAGGATAAAGAGCAGGCCATTTAAGACTGAGATGAGAAGGAATTTCTTCACTCAGAGGGTTGTGAATCTTTGGAATTCTCTGCCCCAGAGGCCTGTGAATCCTGAGTCTTTGAGTATATTCAAGACTGAGATAGATTGATTTTTGAACTCTAGAGAAATCAAGGGATAAGGAGATCGGGCGGGAAAGTGGAGTTGAGATCGATGATCAGCCATGATCTTACTGAATGGCGGAGCTGGTTCGAGGGGCCGTTTGCCCTACTCCAGCTCTTATTTCTTATCACGCTCCTGACTTGTACCTGGTAGATGGTGGAAAGGCTTTGGGGAGTCAGGAGGTGAGACACTCGCCGCAGAATACCTAGCCTCTGACCTGCTCTTGTTGCCACAGTATTTATGGGGCTGGTCCAGTTAAGTTTCTGGTCAATGGTGACCCCCAGGATGTTGATGTTGGGGTTTCGGTGATGGTAATGCCGTTGAACGTCAAGGGGCGGTGGTTAGATGCACTCTTGTTTAAGATAGTCATTGCCTGGCACTTGTGTGGCACGTATGTTACTTGCCACTTATCAGCCCAAGCCTGTATGTCATCCAGGTCTTGCTACATGCGGGCATGGACTGCTTCATTATCTGAGGAGTTGCGAATGGAACTGAACACTATGAAACCATCAGCAAACATCCCCACTTCTGACCTTATGATGGCGGGAAGGTCATTGATGAAGCAGCTGAAGATGGTTGGGCCAAGGACACTGCCCTGAGGAACTCCTGCAGTGATGTCCGTGGGCTGAGATGATTGGCCTCCAACAACCACAACTATCTTCCTTTGTGCTAGGTATGGCTCCAGCCAGTGGAGGGTTTTCCCCAATTCCCATTGACTTCAGTTTTACTGGGGCTCCTTGATGCCACATTCGGCCAAATGCTGTCTTGATGTCAAGGGCAGTCACTCTCACCTCACCTCTGGAATTCAGCTCTTTTGTCCATGTTTGGACCAAGGCTGTAATGAGGTCTGGAGCCGAGTGGCGGGACCCAAACTAAGCGTCGGTGAGCAGGTTATTGGTGAATAAGTGGCACTTGATTGCACTGTCGACAACACCTTCCATCACTTTGCTGATGATTGAGTGTAGAATGATGGGGTGGTAATTGGCCGGATTGGATTTGTCCTGCTTTTTGTGGACAGGACATACCTGGACAATTTTCCACATCGTCAGGTAGATGCCAGTGTTGTAGCTGTACTGGAACAGCTTGGCTAGAGGCACGGCTAGTCCTGGAGCACAAGTCTTCAGCCGGGATGTTGTCGGGGCCCATAGCCTTTGCTGTATCCAGTGCGCTCAGCCATTTCTTGATATCACGTGGAGTGAATCGAATTAATGGATAATGGGGGATTTCAATTCTCCTAATATAGACTGGGATAGTAACAGTGTAAAGGACAAAGAGGGGGAGGAATTCCTGAAACGTGTACAAGAGAGCGTTCTTGATCAGTCTGTTTCCAGCCCAACGAGGAAGGAAGCAGTGCTGGATCTAGTTCTGGGAAATGATGTGGGGCAACTGGAGCATGTTTCAGTGGGAGAACATTTGGGGAACAGTGATCATAAAATCATTAGGTTTAGAATAGTTATGGAAAAAGACAAGGTACAATCAAGCGTAAAATTACTTAACTGGAGGAGGGCTAACTTCAGTGAGTTGAAAAGAGATCTGGCCCAGGTGGATTGGAATCAAAAATTGGTAGGGAAAACAGTAATTGAGCAATGGGAGGCCTTCAATGACGAGATGGTTCAGGTACAGAGTAGACACATTCCCATGAGGGGTGCAGGAAGGGCATCCAAAGCTGGAGCTCCCTGGATGACAAAAGATAGAGATTAAAATGAAACAGCAAGAGGCGGCTTATGACGAATGTAAGGTTCATAATACAGTAGAGAACCAAGCTGAACATAGAAAGTACAGAGGAGATCTAAACACAGAATAACAGGGGCAAAGAGAGAGTATGAGAACAGATTAGCGGCTAACATCAAAGGGAACTCAAAAGTCTTTTATAAACATATAAATAGTAAAAGGGTAGTCAAAGGAAGGGTGGGGCCGATTAGGGACCAAAAAGGAGATCATCTTGTGGAGGCAGAGGGCGTGTCTTAGGCACTAAATGAGTACTTTGCATCTGTCTTCACTAGAGAAGAGGATGCTGCCAATGTAGCAGTAAAGGAGGAGGCAGTAACGATACTGGACAGGATAAAAATAGATAAAGAGGATGTACTTAAAAGGTTGGCAGTCCTCAAAGTAGAAAAGTCACCCGGTCCGGATGGGATGCATCCTAGGTTACTGAGGGAAGTAAGGGTGGACATTGCGGAGGCTCTGGCCACTATCTACCCATCCTCCTCAGATATGGGAGTGGTGCCAGAGGACTAGGATTACAAATGTTACACCCCTGTTTAAAAAAAAGGGGAGAGGGATAAACCCGGCAACTACAGGTCGGTGGTGGGGAAACTTTTAGAGACAATAATCTTGGACAAAATTGATTGCCATTTAGTAAAGTATGGGCTAATAAATGAAGGTCAACATGGATTTGTTAAAGGTAAATCATGTTTGACTAACTTGATCGAGTCCTTTGATGAAGTAACGGCGAGGGTTGATGAGGGCAGTGCAGTTGTTGTGTACATGGACTTTCAAAAGGCATTTTATAAAGTGCCACATAATAGACTTGTAAACAAAATTGAAGCCCACAGGATTAAAGGGACAGTGGCAGCATGGATATAAAATTGGCTAAAGGACAGAGAGAAGTGTTGAACGGTTGTTTTTCAGACTGGAGGGAAGTCTACAGTGATGTTCCCAGGGGTCGGTGTTGGGACCACTGCTCTTTTTGATATATATTAATGAACTGGACTTGGGTACACAGGGCATAATTTCAAAATTTGCAGGTGAGACGAAACTCAGAAATGCAGTAAACAATGAGGAGGATAGTATAAGACTTCAGGAGGACACAGACAGGCTGGTGAAATGGGCAGACACGTGGCAGATGTGTGATGTGATACATTTGGTAGGAAGAATGAGGAGAGGTAATATAAAATAAAGGGTACAATTTTAAAGGAGGTGCAGGAACAGGGAGACCTGGGGATGTATGTGCACAAATCATTGAAGGTGGCAGGACAAGTTGAGAAAGCTGTTAAAAGGCATACAGGACCCTTGGCTTTATTAATAGTGGCTGAGTACAAAAGCAAGGAAGTTACGCTAAACCTTTATAAAACACTGGGTTAGGCCCCAGCTGGAGTAGGGGAGATTTACTAGAATGGTACCAGGGATGAGGGACTTCAGTTACGTGGAGAGACTGGAGAAGCTGGGGTTGTTCTCCTTGGAGCAGAGAAGGTTAAGGGGAGAGTTGATGGAGGTGTTCAAAATTATGAAGGGTTTAGATAGAGTAAATAAAGAGAAACTGTTTCCACTGGCTGAAGGGTCGATAACCAGAGGACACAGATTTAAGGTGATTCACAAAAGAACCAGAGGAAAAAATTCTTTACGCAGCGAGTGGTTAGGATTGGGAATGCACTGCCTGAAAGGGCGGTGGATACAGATTCAATAGGAGCCTTCAAAAGGAATTGGATAAATACTTGAGGGAGAAAAAATTGCAGTGATATGGGGAAAGAGCGGGGGAGTGGGACTGACTGGATTGTTCTTCAGACGAGCTGGCACAGACTCGATGGGCTGAATGGCCTCCCCCTCTGTGCTGTATCATTCTATGATTCTATAATTCAGACTCTTATTTTCCAAGGAGTAGGCGGCCTCCTTATTCTTCCTACTAATATGCATCACCTCAAGTATTTATATTGAAGTTCATTTGCTGATTACACGCCTATTCTGCAAGTTTATTAATGTCTTCCTGTATTTTGTCGCAGTCCTCCTTTGTAATAACTCCACCACCCAATTTGGTATCATCCGCAAATTTTGAAATTGTACTTCCGATTCCCAAGTCCAAATCATTTATGTAAATGGTGAACAACAGTGGTCCCAGCACCGATCCCTGTGGACCACCACTTCCCAGCTTCTGTCATGAACAGTACTTGTCTACACTGTTCAGTCACAAACATCTCTTACCGCGTGCTCGATGGGATGTGCGTACAGGGACACGATGCCGATTGGAGCTGTCCATTCATGGTGCTTCTTGTGAATGTGTTTGTAAAGAGTTGGATGATGGAAAAGTCTGGAGAGAATGAATATTGAAATATCACAGGCAACAGAAAAATGGCTTTAAACCCAACAAATCCTTCCCCGTTTTCATCGACCAACCCCACCAGCCACCTTCTCCCCATATCCTCAACCCCACCTTCTCCCCAACCCCACCCACCCACCTTCTCCCCATATCCCCAACCCCACCTTCTCCCCAATCCCACTCACCCACCTTCTCCCCATATCCTCAACCCCACCCACTCCCCATATCCTCAACCCCACCACCCCACCCACTCCCCATATCCTCAACCCCACCTCCCCACCCACTCCCCATATCCCCAACCCCACCCACCCACCTTCTCCCCATATCCCCAACCCCACCCACCCACCTTCTCCCCATATCCCCAACCCCACCCACCTTCTCCCCATATCCCCAACCCCACCTTCTCCCCAACCCCACCTTCTCCCCAACCCCACCTTCTCCCCAACCCCACCTTCTCCCCAACCCCACCCACCCACCTTCTCCCCAACCCCACCTACCCACCTTCTCCCCATATCCCTCAACCCCACCCACCCCCATATTCCTCAACCCCACCCACCTTCTCCCCATATCCCCAACCCCACCCACCTTGTCCCCATATCCCCAACCCCACCATATCCTCAAACCCAACTACTCCCCATATCCCTCAACCCCACCGACCCACCTTCTTCCCATATCCCTCAACTCCACCGACCCACCTTCTTCCCATATCCCCAATCCCACCCACCCACCACCTCTCCATATCCCCAACCCCACCCACCCACCTTCTCTCCATATCCCCACCAGCCACCTTCTCCCCATATCCCTCAACCCCACCTACCCACTCTCACAATAATCCTCAACCCCACCTTTACATAAGATTACATAGCATATACTGCACAGAAACAGGCCATTCAGTCCATGGTCCACTCGAGCCTCCTCCTGTCTTTCCTCATCTCTCCCTATCAGCATAACCCTCTATTCCCTTCTCCCTCATATGTTTGTCCAGCCTCCCCTTAAATGCATCTATA
This sequence comes from Squalus acanthias, assembly GCA_030390025.1. NCBI lineage: Eukaryota > Metazoa > Chordata > Chondrichthyes > Squaliformes > Squalidae > Squalus > Squalus acanthias. Next base: position 204,905,253 of record CM059427.1, on the reverse strand, counting down.
CTATTCGCTTCAACCACTCCCTGTGGTAGCGAGTTCCACATTCTCACCACTCTTTGGGTAAAGAAGTTTCTCCTGAATTCTCGATTGGATTTCTTGGTGACTATCTTATATTGATAGCCTCTAGTTATGCTCTTTCCCACAAGTGGAAACATTCTCTCTGTATCCACTCTATCAAAACCTTTCATAATTTTAAAGACCTCTATTAGGTCACCCCTCAGCCTTCTTTTTTCAAGAGAAAAGAGACCCAGCCTGTTCATCCTTTCCTGATATGTATACCCTCGCATTTCTGGTATCATCCTTGTAAATCTTCTCTGCACCCTCTCCAGTGCCTCTATATCCTTTTTATAATATGGCAACCAGAACTGTACGCAGTACTCCAAGTGTGGTCTAACCAAGGTTCGATACAGGTTTAGCATAACTTCCCTACTTTTCAATTCTATCCCTCTAGAAATAAACCCTAGTGTTTGGTTTGCTTTTTTTATGGCCTTGCTAACCTGTGTCGCAACTTTTATTGATTTCTGTATTTGTACTCCGAGATCCCTTTGTTCCTCTACCTCACCTAGACTCGCACCCTCCAAGTGATAAGTGGCCTCCTTATTCTTCCTACCAAAATGTAATACCTCACATTTATCTGTGTTGAACTTCATTTGCCAATTATATGCCCATTCTGCAAGTTTATTAATGTCCTCCTGTAACTTGTTGCAGTCCTCCTCAGTATTGACTAATCCCCCAATTTGGTGTCATCCGCAAATTTAGAAATTGTGTTTTTGATTCCAAAGTCTAAATCGTTAATGTAAATTGTGAACAACAGTGGTCCCAGCACTGATCCTTGTGGAACACCACTACCCACCTTCTGCCGCTGTGAATAGCTACCCTTTACTCCTACTCTCTGCTTTCTGTCCTAAAGCCAGCCAGCAATCCATTCTGCTACTTGGCCCCGACTCCGCATTCTCTGACCTTGTTCATCAGTCTATTATGGGGTACCTTATTGAAGGCCTTTTGAAAATCCAGATAAATGACATCATCTGCATTACCATTGTCTACTCTCCCTGTTAACTCTTCAAAAAATTCAGTAAGGTTTTTAGGAAAGGCTGATATTTAGAGATATTTAGTGGACGAGAATCATATATGTATAACTTCAAGTGTAGCCATTGACCAAATAATATTACCCATAATTACTCCTGGGTAACTAAAAAGCTAAGACTTGTTCAAAATGTAGCTGCACAGTCAAAAGCAGTTTTGACTAAGTTTTGATAACAAACAGCCACAGACTGCGAGTGAAGGTTAAATCATTAAATAACATTATGATGCTAAGTAGAAATTCGCTTAACAAAACTAATTGCAACGATATTTAAAGAATAATTAGTATAAGGACATAAAATGAGTTTGATCATGGAGATAAAGTATTTATCTGGTCGATTAAAGTGAGATAGTTTGGATACCTCAAGACTAGTGAAGCAGCGCTGATATGGGCCCTTGGTATAAAGGCCTTGTACCAGGGAAGCTAGAAATGAAAGAGATAAAGTAAATTCCAATGGGGTGAAAAACTATAAACAAGATAACACTGAACATGGCAAAGTTGGTGGAAAAAGGCGGGATGCTACCTTAGTCTGAGTGACAATGGTATTTTGACAAAGACCATATATGGACACTGGCCAAACGAACTGTTGATAAGAAAAGGGTTAAAACCTCAATACTCAAAGAACAACTTTACACAGACGTACTGTGAGAACAAAGGAACAGACTTAAGACGATGTCATCTGTGTCCGAGAGGTTCCAGAGACCTAGGGCTGCGAGCTACTCATTAAAACTATCGCCTAATATTAAGTATATTACGCTGTAAGCTTAATAAATCTTGATCTATTGCTCAAACATACTGGCTGCTGCCTATTGGTGTCTTGTCCAAGAACTCAGAGATCGTTAAGATCTTACAGGTTGGTCGAGCAAGACTTTCGCTTTTGAAACCCATGTTGATTATTCATTATATTATTTTTGGTTTCTAGATGTTCTTCTATTTTCTCCTTTAATAGGGATTCCATTATTTTTCCTACCACCAATATTAAACTGACTGGTCTATAATTCCCTGGGCATGTTCTATCCCCCTTCTTAAATATCGGTATTACATTAGCTATCCGCCAGTCCTCTGGCACTATACCTTTTTCTAACGAATTTTTAAATGTGTAGTAATGCCTCTGCAATCCATCCAGACCAGGGGTTTTATCCTCTGAGTTTGATTAAGTTATTTAATATATCCCCATATTTTATTTTAAATGATATTGGGACAGGTGACCAAAAGCTTGGACAAAGAGTTTTAAGGAGCATCTTGAAGGTGAAGAGAGAGGCAGAGAGGTTTAGGGAGTGAATTCCAGAGCTTAGGGCCAGACAGCTGAAGGCACGGCCGCCAACGGTGGAGCGATGGAAATCGGGGGATGCGCAAGAGGCCAGAATTGGAGGAGTGCAGAGATCTCGGGGTGGGGGTGGAGGGCTGGAGGAGGTTACAGAGATAGGGAGGGGACGAGGAGGCCGTCGAGAGGTTTGAAACCAAGGTTGAGAATTTAATTATTATTTATTTTTTTTTTTTTTTTTTAATCGAGTTGTGGCCGGACCGGGAGCCAATGTTGGTCAGCGAGCACAGGGGGTGATGGGTGAGCGGGACTTGGTGCGAGTTACGACACGGGCAGCAGAGCTTTGGGTTGGGTATCCAGCTCACCTGTGTGAATAGTAGAAAAACACCTCTTCCAGCAGCCCGAGGAAGCAGAGTTCCAGCAGCACCCAGTGGAATGTGGGGAGCTCAGGGCCACAGGGATTGCCTCTCCATTTCATGATGGGGTACATCAGCAGCACCATGGGAAGCGACAGGAATACCTGGTTGAACACAACCGTTTTGATGGCTTGCTGAAGCTTCGCAGGTTCCACCTGTGAAACACGAGACAAGATCATCAATAGCTACAAGCGGGGATGTCTGACGCAGCCTCCTCGTAACTTCCTCCCCTCCTTCTGTTCCAGCCAGCCCTCAAAAACAGTTCCTTCTTTGTTCACAAAATCGATTAAGAGAAAAAAGAAATTCACTTGAAATGTTCTTTTTAATTTGAAGTTTCCGATCGCAGCCCGAGTTAATGCCGAGAGAGGAGATGTTTGATTCCAATCCGGAGCTGTTTTATTCCAGAGTGGGGAAAACACGCGGAACATTGAGATTGGGCACAATCGGATACACAGTCTACCCTTGTACGGATACAAGATAACGAACACGCAACGCTGGCCCACACCAGTTAGTTGTCCAACTCTATTTAACCCGCTTCAGGGTAGTGAATTGGTCCTTGCCCCCGTCCCTGCACCACCGACTTACTGTTGTTTGTCTTCTGATTTTTAAAAGCCTTTCTTTAAAGACTAGCGAGTCGCCACCTCTGTGAATGGTCAAACATCACTAACAAATAAGCCATTGTTTGGGGTCTGTGCAATCCTGTATTGTGATCCCGCATTACCCTGTATTGTTGCCCTCTCTTACCCCGCGTCACCTTGTATTGTTACCCTGTATTACCCCATATGCGGGAGGAGGAGGATTGGGGGGGGGGGTGCGGTATGGTCGGGGGAGGGGAGGTGTGGGAGGAGGAGGATTGGGGGGAGGGGGGGAGGGGGAGGGAGTGCAGGGATATCGGAGGAGACACAATCACTTTCAGGGATTGCTTTTCAAAGAGCCGGCACAGGGCCGATGGGCCGAATGGCCTCCTCCTGTGCTGTAGGATTCGATGATTCTTTAATCGGGCTAACAGAAGGGTTAAAGGGAAAGGGATTCAGTCAGTCACTACCCAGGTGATCTACGTTTACACCCAATGAAAGCTCACCTAATGGGTGAGGCTACTCTAATGCGGTAGGGAGTCACTGAGGCAGGTTCGAGGGAGCACTGCATTGCACCCTGCAAAAACTGAAGCTAAATCCCATTATGACAGTGAAAAGATATTTAACTGCTCACTGAAAGATCAAATAGCAATTCAGCAAACGTGATTTAGTTGAGTTTAGATAAGAGAGCGACTCTGACCGGGTCATTCCTGCCAGCCTGAATCCGGTAGCGAGCGATCTGCTGGGGTTTCCCAGTGGTATCCACGATCAGCAGGAGTCCATTCACAAGCCAGAAGGCGATGGTCGGAATCACCATGGCACCTGGGATAGAAACACAGCAAACTCAGCGGACCGGCTCAGGGAAGCTCCTGGGAACCGGGATCCTGGCAACCGAGAAATCTCAGCCACACTCCATACTCACTCTCCCACCCTCCTACTCTCCCACCCCTGACCTCTCCCACTCTCCCACCCCTGACCCCTCCTACTCTCCCACCCCTGACCCCTCCTACTCTCCCACCCCTGACCCCCCCTACTCTCCCACCCCTGACCCCCTCAAGTCCTCACGACCTCTCCTTTACCCTGTGATGACTCATGACCTTGCTCACCCAGTTCCCCTTCTCAGAAGCAGTGTTCCTTCCATGCCAGAAACCCGCTCTTCCACTCCACATCTCAGAACTTTCTATAATCATAGAATGGTTACAGCACAGGAGGCCGCCATTCGGCCCCTCGAGCCCATGCCGGCTCTCTGTAAGAGCACTTCAGCTAGTCCCACTCCCCCGCCCTTTCCTCGTAGCAAATTTTTCTCAGGTACTTATCCAACTCCCTTTTGAAAGCCACAATTGAATCTGTCTCCACCACCCTATCAGGCAGTGCATTCCAGATCCTAACCACTTGCTGCGTAAAAAAGTTTTTCCTCATGTCGCCTTTGGTTCTTTTGTCAATCACCTTAAATCTGTGTCCTCTGGTTCTTCCACCAATGGGGACAGTTTCTCTCTATCTACTCTGTCCAGACCCCTCATGATTTTGAACACCTCCATCAAATCTCCTCTCAACCTTCTCTGCTCTAACGAGAACAACCCCAGCTTCTCCAGTCTATCCACGTAACTGAAGTCCCTCATCCCTGGAACCATTCTCGTAAATCTTTTCTGCACCCTTTCCAAGGCCTTCACATCCTTCCTAAAGTGCGGTGCCCAGAATTGGACACAATACTCCAGTTGAGGCCAAACCAGTGTTTTATAAAGGTTCATCATAATTTCCTTGCTTTTGTACTCTATGCCTCTATTTATGAAGCCCAGTATCCCGCTTTCTCAACCTGCCCTGCTACCTTCAACGATTTGTGCACATATACCCCCAGGTCTCTGTTCATGCACCCCCTTTAGGATTCTACCCTTTAGTTTATATTGCTTTTCCTCGTTCTTCCTACCAAAATGTATCACCTCGCACTTTTCTGCGTTAAATTTCATCTGCCACCTGTCCGCCCATTTCACCAGCCTGTCTATGTCTTTTTGAAGTCCATCATTCTCCTCTTCACTGTTCACTATACTTCCAAGTTTTGTGTCATCTGCAAATTTTGAAATTGTGCCCTGTACACCCACGTCCAAGTCATTAATATATATCAAGAAAAGCAGTGGTCCTAGTACCGACCCCTGGGGAACACCACTGTACACCTTCCTCCAGTCCGATAAAAACCGTTCACCACTACTGTTTCCTGTCACATAGCCAATTTCGTATCCATGCTGCCACTGTTCCTTTTATTCCATGGGCTTCAACTTTGCTGGCAAGTCTATTACGTGGCACTTTATAAAACGCCTTTTGGAAATCCATGTACACTACGACAATCGTATTGCCCTCATCAACCCTCTCTGTTACCTCATTAAAAAACTCGACCAAGTTAGTTAAACATGATTTGCCTTTAACAAATCCGTGCTGGCTTTCCTTAATTAATCCACACTTGTCCAAGTATTAACTTTGTCCCTGATATCGTTTCTAAAAGCTTCCCCACTACCGAGGTTAAACTGACTGGCCTGTAGTTGCTGTGTTGATCCTTACACCCTTTTTTGAACAAGGGTGTAACATTTGCAATTATCCAGTCCTCTGGCACCGCCCCCGTTTCTAAGGAGGATTGGAAGATTATGGCCAGTACCTCCGCAATTTCCTCCTTAACCTCCCTCAGCATTCTAGGATGCATCCCATCTGGTCCTGGTGACTTATCTACTTTAAGTTCAGACAGCTTTTCTAGTACCTCCTCTTTAGCAAATCTTATCCTATCCAGTATCTCCACTACCTCCTCTTTGACTTTGGCAGCATCTTCTTCCTTGGTAAAGACAGATGCAAAGTACTCATTTAGTACCTCAGCCATACCCTCTGTCTCCATGCGTAGGTCTCCTTTTTAGTCCCTAATCGGCCCCACCCCTCCTCTTACTACCCATTTATTATTTATATGCATATAGAAGACTTTTGAATTCCCTTTTATGTTAGCTGCCAATCTATTCTCATACTCTCTCTTTGCCTCTAATTTTCTTTTTCACTTCCCCTCTGAACTTTCTATATTCAGCCTGATTCTCACTTGTATTCTCAACCTGACATCTGTCATACGCGCCCTTTTTCTGCTTCATCTTACTCTATCTCTTTCCTCATCAAGGGAGCTCTGGCTTTAGTTGCCCTACCTTTCCCCCTAGTGGGAATGTACCTCGACTATACTTGAACCATCTCCTCTTTAAAGGCAGCCCATTGTTCGATTACAGTTTTGCCTGCCAATCTTTGATTCCAATTCACCCGGGCCAGATCTGTTCTCAACCCAATGAAATTTGCATTCCTCCAATTAAGTATTTTTACTCTAAATTGCTCCCTGTCCTTTTCCATAGGTAGTCCAAAGAGTAATACTATGATCACTGTTCCCTAAATGTTCCCCTACTGACACTTGCTCCACTTGAACCACCTCATTCCCCAGAACCAGATCCAGCAATGCCTCCTTCTTCATTGGGCCGGAAACATACTGATCAAGAAAGTTCTCCTGAACACATGTCAGAAATTCTTCCCTATCTCTGCCCTTAACACTATTATGATCCCAGTCTATATTAGGATAATTGAAGTCCCCCATTATTACTACTCTAATTCTTGCACCTCTCTGTAATTTCCCTGCAAATTTGCTCCTCTATATCTTTCCCACTAGTTGGTGGTCTGTAGAATACACCTAGTAGTATAATGGCACCTCTATTGTTTCTCAACTCTAACCAAATAGATTCTGTCCTTGACCCCTCCAGGACATCCTCTCTCTCCAGCACTGTAACGTTCTCCTTAATCAATACTGCCACACCACCTCCTATCTTTCCTGAACTACTTGTATCCAGGAATATTTAGTACCCAATCCTGCCCTTTTTTGAGCCAGGTCTCCATTTTTGCCATATCATCATATTCCCATGTGGCTATTTGTGCCTGCAGCTCACCAACCTTATTTACCAGGCTTTGTGCATTCACATACATGCAATGTAAACCTATCTTAGGCCTTCTTGTATTCTCTTAGTCTGATCCCATCTATTACCTTACTCTGTCTTACTATAATGCTATCTGTCTCTCCCAATCCTTTGTTTCTCCTTTCTAATGCTACATCCTGGTGCCCATCCCCCTGCCAAATTAGTTTAAACTCTCCCCAACAGCACTAGCAAACCCCCCCCACCCCGCGAGGACATTGGTTCCGGCTCTGTTGAGGTGCAACCTTTCCGGCCTGTACAGGTCCCACCTCCCCCAGAACCGGTCCCAATGTCCCAGGAATCTGAAGCCCTCCCTCCTGCACCATCTCTCCAGCCACGCATTCATCTGCTCTATCCTCCTATTTCTATACTCACTCGCTTTCAAGCCCAAATCTGGCAGAAAATACTGATTCCATGTCCATTTTGAGGATTTAGGAAAAGAAGTCTCACAAAATGGCGGAGCAGGCTCGATAGTCGAATGGCCATCCACTACTTGTACTTCAGCAATGATGGTCAGTGTTCAGAATCTTTCCCCTGGTCTCCAAATACCTCATCCTGCATCTTCACTGTGCTCAAATCGCACCAATCCCAGGAACTTCAAAACTCTGCAATTCCTCCCTCTTTTCTACATAGAGTACAGAAGCAAGGAACTTATGCTAAACCTTTATAAAACACTGGTTAGGCCTCAGCTGGAGTATTGTGTCCAATTCTGGGCACCGCACTTTAGGGAGGATGTCAAGGCCTTAGAGAGGGTGCAGAGGAGATTTACCAGAATGGTTCCAGGGATGAGGGACTTCAGTGATGTGGAGAGACTGCAGAAGCTGGGATTGTTCTCCTCAGAACAGAGAAGGTTAAGAGGAGATCTGATAGAGGTGTTCAAAATTATGAGGGGTTTTGAGAGGAGTAAATAAGGAGAAACTGTTTCCAGTGGCAGGAGGGTCAGTAACCAGAGGACACAGATTTATGGTGACTGGCAAAAGAACCCGGGGGGGGGGGGAGAATTTTTTTTACGCAGTGAGTTGTTGTGATCTGGAATGCGCTGCCTGAAAGGGCGGTGGAAGCAGATTCAATAATAACTTTCAAAAGGGAATTGGATAAATACTTGAAGGGGAAAAATTTGCAGGCCTGTGGGGAAAAAGCGGGTGAGTGGGACTAATTGGAGAGCTCGTTCAAAGAGCAGGCACAGGCACGATGGGCCGAATGGTCTCCTTCTGTGCTGTGTGATTTCATAGAAACATCGAAGATAGGAGCAGGAGTAGGCCATTCGGCCCCTCGAGCCTGCTCTGCCATTCGATGAGATCATGGCTGATCATCTAAACTCAGTACCCTGTACCTGCCTTCTCCCCATATCCCTTGATACCTTTAGCTTTAAGAAATATATCTAACTCATCCTTGAATATATTTAATGACTTCGCCTCAACTACCTTCTGTGGTAGAGAATTCCACAGGTTCACCACTCTCTGGGTGAAGAAATTCTTCCTCATTTCTGTCCTAAATGGTTTACCCGTTATCCGTAGATTATGACCCCTGGTTCTGGACTCTCCGACCATCGGGAACATTCTTCCTGCATCTAGTTTGTCCAGACCGGTCAGAATTTTATATGTTTCGATGAGATCCCCTCTCATTCTTCTATACTCCAGTGAGTATAAGCCCAATCGACCCAATCTCTCCTCATATGTCATTCCTGCCATCCCAGGTATCAGCCTTGTGAATCTTCGCTGAACTCCTTCCATGACAAGAACATCCTTCCTCAGATAAGGCGACCAAAACTGCACACAGTACTCAAGGTGTGGTCTCACCAAGGCCCTGTACAACTGCAGCAGGACATCCCTGTTCCTATACTCAAACCCTTTCGCTATGAAGGCCAACATACCATTTGCCTTCTTCACCGCCTGCTACACCTGCATGCTTACTTTCAGCGACTGGTGCACAAGGACACCCAGGTCTCGTTGCACTTCCCCTTCTCCCAATCTATTGCCATTCAGATAATAGTCTGCCTTTCTGTTTTTGACACCAAAGTGGATAACCTCGCACTTATCCACGTTATATTGCATCTGCCACGCTTCTGCCCACTCACCCAGCCTGTCCAGATCATCCTGGAGTTTCTCGCTATTCTCCTCGCTGCACACACTCCCACCCAGCTTTGTGTCATCTGCAAACTTGGAGATATTACATTTAATTCCCTTATCTAGATCATTAATGTATATTGTGAATAGCTGGGGTCCAAGGACCGATCCCTGCGGTACCCCACTAGTCACTGCTTGCCACTCGGAAAAAGACCCATTAATTCCTACTCTCTGCTTTCTGTCCGCCAACCAGTTCTCTATCCAAGTCAATACCTTGCCCCCAATCCCATGTGCCTTAACTTTACCCGCTAATCTCTTATGCGGGACCTTATCGAAAGCCTTTTGAAAGTCCAAATACACCACATCTACTGGTTCTCCCTTATCTATTTTCCCAGTTACATCCTCAAAAAATTCCAGTAGATTACAAAAGGGACGGTCTACACCTGTGCAAAGATGGAACTGATGTTCTCGGGGTAATTTTTGATAAAGCAGTTCGGGAGCATTTAAACTAGTATGGCAGGGGGCCAGAAACCTATGTAGTGAAATAGAGGAAAGTGAAAGGCAGACAGAAATAAATGGTAAAAGGGTGAGGAACAAAAAACAAAGGGCCAAACTAATTCATAAAAAATGTGAGCATAAAAAAAGCCTGAGGGTTTTATACCTTAATGCGAGAAGCATCAGGAACAAGGTAGATGAATTAGCTGTGGAAATAGAGGTTAATAATTATGATCTAATTGGGATTACGGAAACATGGTTGCAGGGTGAGCAGGGCTGGGAGCTTAACATACAGGGGTATTCAGTATTTAGGAAGGATCGACAAAAAAGAAAGGGAGGAGGGGTAGCATTGCTGGTAAAAGAGGGGATAAATGCAATTGAAAGGAAGGATATTAATTCAGTTAATACAGAATCTATATGGGTGGAGCTAAGAAATAGCGAGGGGCGAAAAACATTAATAGGAGTGGTATATAGGCCTCCAAATAGTAAAAGAGAGGTTGGGGAGGGCATCACGAGGGAAATTAGAGAAGCGTGCAATAAGAGCACAGCTGTCATCATAGGTGACTTTAACTTACATATAGATTGGACTAGCCTAATCAGTAAAAATAATGAGGAGGAGGAATTCCTTGAGTGTTTAAGGGATGGTTATCTGGATCAATATGTCGAGGAACCAACTCGGGAACAGGCTATATTGGACTGGGTACTGTGCAATGAGAAGGGACTAATTAGTAATCTTGTTGTACGGGGACCCTTGGGTCAGAGCGATCATAACATGATCGATTTCTCACTCGAAATGGAGAGCGAAGAAATTGACTCAGAGACTAAGGTCCTGAATTTAAATAAGGGGAATTATGATGCCATTAGACGGGAACTGAGTAGGTCTGATTGGACAACGTTCCTGGGAGGACTGGAGGTAAATAAACAATGGCAAGCATTTAAAGATAGAATGACAAAATTGCAAAAATTGTTTATACCAATCTGGCATAAAAGGAAATCTAAAAAGGTGACTCAACCGTGGATAACAGGGGAAATTAGAGACAGCATAAAATCCAAAGATAGGGCGTATAAAATAGCCAAAAAAAGCGCCAGAGCGGAAGATTGGGAACAGTTTAAGATAGAGCAAAGGAGGACAAAGGGCTTAATCAAGAGGGGCAAAATAGCTTACGAAAGCAAGCTGGCGGAAAATATAAAAACTAACTCCAAAAGCTTTTATAAGTATATCAAGAGGAAAAGACTGGTGAAAACCAAAGTTGGTCCATTGCAGTCAGATACGGGGGAATATATAACGGGAAATAAGGAAATGGCAGACCAACTAAATGCATACTTTGGGTCAGTCTTTACGAAGGAAGACACAAAAAACCTCCCTGGGAAATCGGGAAAAATAGGGACATTGGCAAAGGAGGAACTGACGCAAATCAATATCTCTAAGGATATGGTGTTAAGGAAGCTAAAGGGATTGAAGGCGGACAAATCCCCAGGGCCTGATAACATGCATCCTAGGGTACTGAAGGAGGTGGCCCTAGAGATAGCGGATGCACTAAGTATGATTTTTCAGAATTCATTAGACTCGGGAACAGTGCCCATGGATTGGAGGGTAGCTAACGTTACCCCACTATTCAAAAAGGGGGGTAGGGAAAAAGCAGGTAATTACAGACCTGTAAGCCTTACATCAGTTGTGGGCAAAATGCTGGAGTCCATCATTAAGGATGAAATAGCGGAGCACTTAGCAAATGGGGACAGGATAGGACAGAGTCAACATGGATTTACAAAGGGTAAATCGTGCTTGACTAATCTATTGGAATTTTTTGAGGGAGTAACTGGTAAAATAGATGGGGGAGAGCCAGTAGATGTGGTGTACCTGGACTTCCAAAAGGCCTTCGACAAGGTCCCACATAAAAGATTAGCATGGAAAATTGAAGCTCATGGGATAAAGGGGAAAGTATTGACGTGGATAGAGAATTGGCTGTCAGATAGAAAACAGAGAGTTGGAATAAACGGCTCATTTTCTGAATGGCAAGCAGTAACAAGTGGGGTACCGCAGGGATCTGTCCTGGGTCCCCAGCTGTTCACAATTTACATTAATGACCTGGATCAGGGAGTCGGATGCAGCATTTCCAAATTTGCAGACGACACTAAACTAGGAGGGGGGGTGGGCTCAGAGGAGGAGACCAGGAAGCTCCAGAGCGATTTGGACAGACTGGGTGATTGGGCGGATAAATGGCAGATGCACTATAATGTGGACAAGTGCGAAGTTATCCACCTTGGGTGCAGGAACGGGAGGGCAAATTATTATTTAAATGGCAATAAATTGGGAGAGGGGGAAGTACAGAGAGACCTGGGTGTTCTTGTACACCAGTCACTGAAGGCGAGCATGCAGGTGCAACAGGCGGTCAAGAAGGCAAACGGTATGCTGGCCTTCATAGCAAAAGGGTTGGAATACAGGAACAGGATACCTTGCTGCAGCTGTACAGGGCACTGGTGAGACCACACCTCGAGTACTGTGTACAGTTTTGGTCGCCTCATCTGAGGAAAGATGTTCTTGCCATGGAGGGGGTGCAGCGGCGATTCACCAGGCTGATACCAGGAATGGCGGGATTGACCTATGAGGAGAGACTATGTAGTTTAGGGATGTACACACTGGAGTTTAGAAGATTGAGAGGGGACCTCATAGAAGTGTATAAAATTCTGACAGGTCTAGACAGACTAGATGCAGAAGGAATGTTTCCCTTGGCGGGTGAGAACAGAACTAGAGGACATAATTTAAGGATAAGGGCTAAACCATTTAGGACAGAAATGAGGGGGAATTTCTTCACTCAGAGGGTGGTGAACCTGTGGAACTCATTGCCACAGAGGGCAGTGTACGCCAGCTCATTAAATATATTTAAGATGGAATTAGATATATTTCTACAGGCAAAAGGGGTTAAGGGTTACGGAGAGAAGGCGGGGACGGGATACTGAATTGGAGGATCAGCCATGATCTCATTAAATGGCGGAGCAGGCTCGAAGGGCCGGATGGCCTACTCCTGCTCCTATCTTCTATGTATCTATGTATCTATGTATCAGTCAAGCACGATTTACCTTTTGTAAATCCATGTTGACTTTGTCCGATCCTGTCACTGTTTTTCAAATGCTCAGCTATTACATCCTTTATAATGGACTCTAGCATTTTCCCCACTACCGATGTCAGGCTTACCGGTCTGTAATTCCGCACTTTCTCTCTACCACCCTTTTTGAATAGTGGGGTAACATTAGCTACCCTCCAATCCAAGGGTACAGTTCCAGATTCCATCGAATGTTGGAAGATGATCAGCAATGCATCTACTATTTCTAGGGCCACTTCCTTAAGTACCCTAGGATGTAGATTATCAGGCCCTGGGGATTTATCGGCCTTCAATACCGTCAATTTCCCTAACACCATTTCCCTGCAAATACTGATTTCTTTCAGTTCCTCCCTTTCATCAGACCGTATGTTCTCCAGCATCTCTGGGAGGTTATTTGTGTCCTCCTTTGTGAAGACAGAACCAAAATATGCATTTAATAGGGCTGCCATTTCTTTGTTCCCCATTATAACTTCCCCCGCTTCTGACTGCAAGGGACCTACACTTGATTTCACTAATCTTTTTCTCTTCACATATCTATAAAAGCTCTTACAGTCAGTTTTTATGTTCCCTGCAAGCTTACTTTCATATTCTATTTTCCCCTTCTTAATTAATCCCTTTGTCCTCCTTTGTTGAATCCTAAATTGCTCCCAATCCTCAGGGCTACCGCTTTTTCTGGCCAATTTATATGCCCTCTCCTTGGATCTTATGCTATCCCTAATTTCCCTTGTTAGCCACGGTTGAGTCACCCTTTTTGTTTTATTCTTATGCCACACTGGGATGTACAAATTCTGTAGTTCATCCATGCAGTCTTTGAATGTTTGCCATTGCCTATCCACCGTCAACCCCTTGAGTGACATTCCCCAATCAATCCTACCCAATTCGCGCCTCATACCATCGTAGTTTCCTTTATTTAAATTCAGGACCCTAGTCTCTGATTCAACTACTTCACTCTCCATCCTAATGAAGAATTCTATCATATTATGATCACTCTGACCCAAGGGGCCTCGTACAACAAGATTGCTAATTAATCCTTTCTCGTTGCATAATACCCAGTCTAAGATGGCCTGATCTCTGGTTGGTTCCTCGACATATTGTTCCAGAAAACCATCTCGTAAACATTCTAGGAATTCCTCCTCCACAGTATTTTTACTAATTTGGTTAGCCCAATCTATATGTAAATTAAAGTCACCCATGATGACTGCTGTGCCCTTACTGCATGCTTCTCTAATTTCCCTTTTAATGCCGTCCCCAACCTCCGTATTACTGTTTGGAGGTCTATATACCACTCCCACTAACGTTTTCTGCCCCTTGTTATTTCTCAGTTCTACCCATACAGATTCCGCATCATCAGAGCTAATATCCTTCCTTTCAATTGTGTTAATCCCCTCTTTAACCAGCAATGCTACCCCACCTCCCTTTCTTTTTTGCCTATCTTTCCTAAATATTGAATAACCCTGGATGTTGAGTTCCCAGCCTTGGCCACCCTGGAGCCATGTTTCTGTAATCCCAATCAAATCGTATTCATTTACCTCTATTTGCGTAGCTAATTCATCCACCTTGTTCCGAATGCTCCTTGCATTAAGACACAAAGCCTTCAGGCTTGTTTTTTTAACGCTCTCAGACCTATATGAATTATTATTTACTGTGACCATGTTTGATTTAAACCGTTGAGTTCTTTGCCTTCTACTTTTGTTTTTCTCCTTCCTGTCTTTAGCTTTTATCCTTATTTCCCTTTCCTCTGTCTCCCTGCTCAGGTTCCCAACCCTCTGCCACTTTAGTTTAAACCCTCCCCAACAGCACTAGCAAACACTCCCCCTAGGACATCGGTCCCGGCCCTGCCCAGGTGCAGACCGTCCCGTTTGTACTGGTCCCACCTCCCCCAGAACCGGTTCCAATGTCCAAGGAATTTGAATCCCTCCTCCTTGCACCATTCCTCTAGCCACGTATTCATTTGAAATATCCTCCTATTTCTACTCTGACTAGCACGTGGCACTGGTAGCAATCCTGAGATTACTACCTTTGAGGTCCTCTTTTTTAATTTACCTCCTAACTCCCTATATTCTGCTTTTAGGACCTCATCCCATTTTTTACCTATATTGTTGATGCCTATGTGCACCACGACAACTGGCTGTTCGCCCTCCCCCTCCAAAGTGTTCTGTAGCCGCTCCGAGACGTCCTTGACATCTTGCACCAGGGAGGCAACACACCATCCTGGAGTCTCGATTGCGGCCGCAGAAACGCCTATCTATTCCCCTTACAATTGAATCCCCTATCACTATAGCTCTTCCACACTTTTTCCTCCCAGCCTGTGCAGTCTTCAGTCTTTCCCTCCTACAATCTATAGGCTTTTAAATCCGAGACTGACATCATCTTCCTCAACTCTTTCACTCTATCCTGCACCACAGGCCTTGACTTTTAACAATTATAAAATCTTAAAATCATGGTTAACGGAACAGGTGACAAGAGTCCTGACCGTAAGTGATGAACACACTTCCCACCTACAATGGGCTGCCTTACTTACTAACAGGTTCGTCCTGTAGATCTCGGAGTGAAAACCGCCACGTACAGTACATTAACTGAACTGAGAAAGAAGTGACTCGCTCCAACCCGCCTCGACTCACCGAGGAAGAAGAGAACCCATTCATTGCCTCGAAAGAATCCATGGGCCTTTCCCCACTGCGATTGCCAGAAGTCTCCGGACGCTCCCCAGAACTGCTGCAAATGCCTGAAAACAATTGGTGAACAATTCCAGGATTATCCGTGGCTCAGCTTCTCCGCAAACCCTTACCAACGGAGGCACGAACAGGGTGGAGGGACGGCCAGTGACACCAAGAAACCGGCAACTGCCAGCTCCCGGCTCTGCATTCATCAGCTCTGCTAAACAACGGCACTGAGTCACACACAAGGGGTGGTGCCGAGTCACACATACACACTGGGGCGGTACCGAGTCTCACACACACACACGGGGGCGGTACCGAGTCCCACACACACACACTGGGGCGGTACCGAGTTCCACACACACACACTGGGGCGGTACAGAGTCCCACACACACACTGGGGCGGTACCGAGTCCCACACACACACTGGGGCGGTACCGAGTCCCACACACACTGGGGGAGGTACCGAGTCCCACACACACACTGGGGCGGTACCGAGTCCAACACACACACTGGGGGAGGTATCGAGTCCCACACACACACTGGGGCGGTACAGAGTCCCACACACACACTGGCGCGGTACCGAGTCCCACACACACACACGGGGGCGGTACTGAGTCCCACACACACACACGGGGGCAGTAATGAGTCCCACACACACACACGGGGGCGGTACTGAGTCCCACACACACACGGGGGCGGTACTGAGTCCCACACACACACGGGGGCGGTACGGAGTCCCACACACACACGGGGGCAGTACCGAGTCCCACACACACACACACAAGGGGCGATACCGAGTCCCCCACACACACGTGGCGGTACTGAGTCCCACACACACACACCCAGGGGCGGTACTGAGTCCCATACACACACTGGGGCGGTACTGAGTCCCACACACACTGGGGCGGTACTGAGTCCCACACTCACACTGGGGCGGTACTGAGTCCCACACTCTCACACTGGGGCGGTACTGAGTCCCACACTCACACACTGGGGCGGTACTGAGTCCCATACACACACACTGGGGCGGCACCGAGTCCCACACACACACTGAGGCGGTAATGAGTCCCACACACACACCCCCGGGGGCGGTACCGAGTCCCACACTCACACCCCCAGGGGCAATACGGAGTCCCACACACACCCGGGGGCAATACGGAGTCCCACACACACCCGGGGGCGGTACAGAGTCCCACACACACACCCGGGGGCGGTACGGAGTCCCACACACACCCAGGGGCAGTACTGAGTCCCCCACACACACACCCGGGGGCGGTACTAAGTCCCACACACACACACCCGGGGGTGGTACTGAGTCCCACACACACACCCGGGGGCGATACTGAGTCCCACACACACACAGGGGCGGTACTGAGTCCCACACTCACCCGGGGGCGATACTGAGTCCCACACACACACAGGGGCGGTACTGAGTCCCACACACACACCCGGGGGCGATACTGAGTCCCACACACACACCCGGGGGCGATACTGAGACCCACACACACACCCGGGGGCGGTACTGAGTCCCACACTCTCACACACCCGGGGGCGGTACTGAGTCCCACACACACCCGGGGGCGGTATGGAGTCCCACACACACACACCCAGGGGCGGTACTGAGTCCCACACACACACACCCGGGGGCGGTACTGAGTCCCACACACCCAGGGGTGATATTGAGTCCCACACACACACCCGGGGGCGGTACGGAGTCCAACACAGTCTGGAGAGTGAGAGAGAGACTGACCGTGCAATGGTGTAAAGCGGGTGAAAGCGAGTCGGCCCGTTTTACATATCTTCCCATTTTTATTTCCATTGTAGTCAAGGAGAGATTTGAAACAGGCCGACTCACGATCTCCCGTCATCGCACAAAGCAAGATCAGTACTAAGTCCCTTGCTTTTTCTGGTATCTATCAATGATTTAGACTTGAATATAGCGGGTATGATTAAGAAGTTTGCAGATGATACTAAAATCGGCTGTGTGGTTGATACTGAAGAAGGAAGCTGTAGACTGCAGGAAGATATCAATAAATTGGTCAGGTGGGCAGAACAGTGGCAAATGGAATTCAATCCGGAGAAGTGTGAGGTAATGCATTTGGGGAGGGCTAACAAGGAAAGGGAATACACATTAAATGGTAGGACACTGAGTACTGTAGAGCAGCGTTTCCCAACCTGTGGTCCGCAAGGGTACTGCAGGTGGTCCGTGAAAAAAAATATATAAGTTGGACTCCCGTCAGCCATAGGCTGTTAAAAAAAATTTAAACGGCTGGTGGTCCGCAGAAGCAATTTTTAAACGGCTGGTGGTCCGCATGAAGGAAAAGGTTGGGAACCGCTGGTGTAGAGGAACAAAGGGACCTTGGAGTGCATGTCCACAGATCCCTGAAGGTAGCAGGCCAAGTAGATAAGGTGGTAAAGGCAGCATACGGAATGCTTGTATTCTATGCCACAGCTAATAAAGGCAAGAACAGGGGGGGTTATGCTTCAACTGTATAAAACACTAGTTAGGCCTCAGTGAGAGTACTGCGTGCAGTTCTGGTCACCACATTACAGGAAAGATGTGATTGCACTAGAGAGGGTACAGAGGAGATTTACAAGGATGTTGCCGGGAGAAGAGAATCTTAGCTAGGAGGAAAGACTGGATAGGCTGGGTCTGTTTACCTTGGAACAGAGGAGGCTGAGGGGAGACCTTATTGAGGTGTATCAAATTATGAGGGGCAAAGATAAAGTGGATAGAAAGGACCGAGTTCCCTTAGCAGAGGGGTCAAAAACCAGGGGGCACAGATTTAAAGTAATTGGTGGAAGATTTAGAGGGGATTTGAGGGGAAATTTCTTCACCCAGAGGGTGGTGGGGGTCTGGAACTCACTGCCTGAAAGGGTGGTAGAGGCAGGAACCCTAACCACATTTAGAAAGTACTTGGATGTGCACTTGGGATGCTCTAACCTGCAGGGCTACAGACCAAGAGCTGGGAAGTGGGATTAGGCTGGATAGCTCTTTGTTGGCCGGCGCAGACACGATGGGCCGAAATGGCCTCCTTCCGTGCTTTAAATTTCTATGATTCGATCCACACCCGTCAGTGCAGTTATTACACAGAAAGAGAGCGCGTGAGGAGGGCAGAGAGCGCGAGGGGGGGGGAGGGGGGCAGAGAGCGCGAGGGAGCTGATATCACGTTACTTGTTACATGAGGTTCTCCTTTTGTGTAACGCAACACTGCGCTAACCCGAGATCCCCGACCCCGACACCAGACCCCACCGACCCCCCTGACCCCAGTCGCCTAGACACCAAGTCCCCGGACGCCCCAGACGTCCAGTACCCGCCTCTTGCTGTCAGTTTACCAGGTCACAGAGTTCCTGAATGCTGCAAATACAAAGATTCCGGAGCCCAGGATGAAGGCAGCTTTCTTCACAGAATCCCAAACATGTCTCCCCTACAAACCAAACAACAACAACCGGGGAAATTAATAAAATTACACACAAACCACTCGCCAAATTCAGAGGAAACCCCGTCCCCCACACACACTGCACCCCAGTAACCCCGTCCCCCACACACACTGCACCCCATAACACCGTTCCCCACACACTGTACCCCAGTAACCCTGTCCCCCACACACTGTACCCCAGTAACACCGTCCTCCACACACTGTACCCCAGTAACCCCCCCCACACACTGTACCCCAGTAACCACGTCCCCCACACACACACTGCACCCCAGTAACCCCGTCCCCCACACACTGCACCCCAGTAACCCCGTTCCCCCACACACTGCACCCCAGTAAGCCCGTCCCCCACACACACTGTAACCCAGTAACCCGTCCCCAACACTGTACCCCAGTAACCCCGTCCCCCACACTGTACCCCAGTAACTCCGTCCCCCACACAGTGTACCCCAGTGACCCCGTCCCCGACACTGTACCCCAGTAACCCCGTCTCCCACACTGTACCCCAGTAACCCCGTCCCCCACACACACTGTACCCCAGTAACCCCGTCCCCCACACACACTGCACCCCAGTAACCCCGTCCCCCACACACACTGCACCCCAGTAACCCCGTCCCCCACACACACTGTACCCCAGTAACCCCGTCCCCCACACACACTGTACCCCAGTAACACCGTCCCCCCCACACACTGCACCCCAGTAACCCCGTTCCCCACACATTGTACCCCAGTAACCCCGTCCCCCACACACTGTACCCCAGTAACCCCGTCCCCCACACACACACACTGTACCCCAGTAACCCCATCCCCCACACACTGTACCCCAGTAACCCCGTCCCCCACACACACACACTGTACCCCAGTAACCCCGTCCCCCACACTGTACCCCAGTAACCCCGTCCCCTACACTGTACCCCAGTAACCACCCCCACACACTGTACCCCAGTAACCCCGTCCCCCACACACACTGTACCCCAGTAACCCCGTCCCCCCCACACTGTACCCCAGTAACACCGTCCCCCACACACACTGTACCCCAGTAACACGTCCCCCACACACTGTACCCCAGTAACCCTGTCCCCCAGTGTACCCCAGTAACCCCGCCCCCCACACTGTACCCCAGCAACCCCGTCCCCCACACTGTACCCCAGCAACCCCGTCCCCCACACTGTACCCCAGCAACCCCGTCCCCCACACTGTACCCCAATAACCCCGTCCCCCACACACTGTACCCCAGTAACCCTGTCCCCCACACACTGTACCCCAGTAACGCCATCCCCCACACACTACCCCAGTAACCCCGTCCCCCCACACACACTGTACCCCAGTAACCCCGTCCCCCACACACTGTACCCCAGTAACCCCGTCCCCCACACTGTACCACAGTAACCCCGTCCCCCCACACACTGCACCCCAGTAACCCCGTCCCCCACACACTGTACCCCAGTAACCCAGTCCCACACACACTGTACCCCAGTAACCCCATCCCCCACGCACTGTATCCCAGTAACCCATCCCCCACACTGTACCCCAGTAACCCCGTCCCCCACACACACTGTACCCCAGTAACCCCATCCTCAACACACTGTACCCCAGTAACCACGTCCCCCACACGCACTGTACCCCAGTAACTCCGTCCCCCACACACTGTACCCCAGTAACCCCGTCCCCCACACACACACTGTACCCCAGTAACCCCATCCTCAACACACTGTACACCGGTAACCCCGTCCCCCACACACGCTGTACCCCGGTAACCCCATCCCCCACACACACTGTACCCCAGTAACCCCGCCCCCCACACACTGTACGCCAGTAACCCCGTCCCCCACACTGTACCCCAGTAACCCCGCCCCCCACACACTGTACCCCAGTAACCCCGTCCCCCACACACTGTACCCCAGTAACCACGTCCCCCACACGCACTGTACCCCAGTAACTCCGTCCCCCACACACTGTACCCCAGTAACCCCGTCCCCCACAAACTGTACCCCAGTAACCCCGTCCCCCACACACTGTACCCCAGTAACCCCGTCCCCCACACACACTGTACCCTAGTAACCCCGTCCACCCACACTGTACCCCAGTAACCCCGTCCCCCACACACGGTACCCCAGTAACCCCGCCCCCCACACACTGTACCCCAGTAACCCCGTCCCCTACACACTGTACCCCAGTAACCCCCCACACACACACATTGTACCCCAGTAACCCCGTCCCCCACACACTGTACCCCAGTAACACCGTCCCCCACACACACTGTACCCCAGTAACACCGTCCCCACACACACTGTACCCCAGTAACCCCATCCCCCACACACTAACCCAGTAACCCCGTCCCCCACACACTGTACCCCAGTAACCCGTCCCCCACACTGTACCCCAGTAACCCCGTCCCCTACACTGTACCCCAGTGACCACCCCCACACACTGTACCCCAGTAACCCCGTCCCCCACACACACTGTACCCCAGTAACCCCGTACCCCCCACACACTGTACCCCAGTAACCCCGTCCCCCACACACACTGTACCCCAGTAACCCCCCCCACACACACTGTACCCCAGTAACCCCCCCCCCACACTGTACCCCAGTAACCCCGCCCCCCACACACACACAGTACCCCAGTAACCCCGTCCCACACACACTGTACCCCAGTAACACCGTTTTCCACACACTGTACCCCAGTAACCCCGTCCCCCACACACACTGTACCCCAGTCCCCCACACACACTGTACCCCAGTAACCCCGTCCCCCACACACACCGTACCCCAATAACCCCATCCCTCACACACTGTACCGCAGTAACCCCGTCCCCCACACACACTGTACTCCAGTAACCCCGTCCCCCACACACTGTACCCCAGTAACCCCGTCCCCCCACACACTGTACCCCAGTAACCCCGTCCCCCACACACTGTACCCCAGTAACCCCGTCCCCCACACACTGTACCCCGGTCACCCCTTCCCCCACACACTGTACCCCAGTAACCCCGTCCCCCACACTGTACCCCAGTAACCCGTCCCCCACACTGTACCCCAGTAACCCCGTCCCCCACACACTGTACCCCAGTAACCCCGTCCCCTACACTGTACCCCAGTAACCCCGTCCCCCACACTGTACCCCAGTAACCCCGTCCCCCACACACTGTACCCCAGTAACCCCGTCCCCCACACACTGTACCCCAGTAACCCCGTCCCCCACACACTGTACCCCAGTAACCCCGTCCCCTACACTGTACCCCAGTAACCCCGTCCCCCACACACAGTACCCCAGTAACACCGTCCCCCACACACTAACCCAGTAACCCCGTCCCCCACACACTACCCCAGTAACCCCGTCCCCCACACACAGTACCCCAGTAACCCCATCCCCCCCACACACAGTACCCCAGTAACCCCGTCCCCCACACACTGTACCCCAGTAACTCCGTCCCCCACACACTGTACCCCAGTAACCCCGTCACCCACACACTGTACCCCAGTAACCCCATCCCCCCACACACTGTACCCCAGTAACCCCGTCCCCCACACACTGTACCCCAGTCACCCCTTCCCCCACACACTGTACCCGTCACCCCTTCCCCTACACTGTACCCCAGTAACCCCGTCCCCCACACACTGTACCCCAGTAACCCCGTCCCCCCCACACACTGTACCCAAGTAACCCCGTCCCCCACACACACTGTACCCCAGTAACCCCGTCCCGCACACACACTGTACCCCAGTAACCCCGTCCCCCACACACACTGTACCCCAGTAACCCCGTCCCCCACACACTGTACCCCAGTAACCTCGTCCCCCACACTGTACCCCAGTAACCCCGTCCCCCCCACACACAGTACCCCAGTAACCCCGTCCCCTACACTGTACCCCAGTGACCACCCCCACACACTGTACCCCAGTAACCCCGTCCCCCACACACACTGTACCCCAGTAACCCCCTCCCCCCCACACTGTACCCCAGTAACCCCGTCCCCCACACACTGTACCCCAGTAACCCCGTCCCCCACACACACTGTACCCCAGTAACCCCGTCCCCCACACACACTGTACCCCAGTAACCCCGTCCCCCACAAACACTGTACCCCAGTAACCCCGTCCCCCACACACTGTACCCCAGTAACCCCGTCCCCCACACACACTGTACCCCAGTAACCCCGTCCCCCACACACTGTACCCCAGTAACCCCGTCCCCCACACACTGTACCCCAGAAACCCCGTCCCCCACACACTGTACCCCAGAAACCCCGTCCCCCACACACTGTACCCCAGTCACCCATTCCCCCACACACTGTACCCCAGTAACCCCGTCCCCCACACTGTACCCCAGTAACCCGTCCCTCACACTATACCCCAGTAACCCCGTCCCCCACACACTGTATCCCAGTAACCCCGTCCCCTACACTGTACCCCAGTAACCCCACCCCCCACACACACTGTACCCCAGTAACCCCGTCCCCCACACACTGTACCCCAGTAACCCCGTCCCCCACACACTGTACCCCAGTAACCCATCCCCCACACACACTGTACCCCAGTAACCCCATCCCCCACACACACTGTACCCCAGTAACCCCATCCCCCACACACACTGTATCCCAGTAACCCCGTCCCCCACACACTAACCCAGTAGCCCCGTCCCCCACACACTACCCCAGTAACCCCGTCTCCCCCACACACTGTACCCCAGTAACCCCGTCTCCCACACACTGTACCCCAGTAACTCCATCCCCCACACACTGTACCCCAGTAACCCCGTCTCCCACACACTGTACCCCAGTAACCCCGTCCCCCACACACTGTACCCCAGTAACCCCGTCTCCCACACACTGTACCCCAGTAACCCCGTCCCCCACACACTACCCCAGTAACCCCGTCCCCCACACACTGTACCCCAGTAACACCGTCCCCCACACACTGTACCCCAGTAACCCCGTCCCACACACACTGTACCCCAGTAACCACCCCCACACACTGTACCCCAGTAACCACCCCCACACACTGTACCCCAGTAACCCCGTCCCCCACACACTACCCCAGTAACCCCGTCCCCCACACACTGTACCCCAGTAACCCATCCCCCACACACACTGTACCCCAGTAACCCCATCCCCCACACACACTGTACCCCAGTAACCCCATCCCCCACACACACTGTATCCCAGTAACCCCGTCCCCCACACACTAACCCAGTAGCCCCGTCCCCCACACACTACCCCAGTAACCCCGTCTCCCCCACACACTGTACCCCAGTAACCCCGTCTCCCACACACTGTACCCCAGTAACTCCATCCCCCACACACTGTACCCCAGTAACCCCGTCTCCCACACACTGTACCCCAGTAACCCCGTCCCCCACACACTGTACCCCAGTAACCCGTCCCCCACACACACTGTACCCCAGTAACCCAGTCTCCCACACACTGTACCCCAGTAACCCCGTCCCCCACACACTACCCCAGTAACCCCGTCCCCCACACACTGTACCCCAGTAACACCGTCCCCCACACACTGTACCCCAGTAACCCCGTCCCACACACACTGTACCCCAGTAACCACCCCCACACACTGTACCCCAGTAACCACCCCCACACACTGTACCCCAGTAACCCCGTCCCCCACACACTACCCCAGTAACCCCGTCCCCCACACACTGTACCCCAGTAACCCCGTCACCCACACACTGTACCCCAGTGAGCCCCGTCCCCCACACACACTGTACCCCAGTCACCCCTTCCCCCACACACTGTACCCCAGTAACCCCGTCCCCCACACACTGTACCCCAGTAACCCGTCCCCCACACGGTACCCCAGTAACCCCATCCCCCACACACACTGTACCGCAGTAGCCCCGTCCCCCACACACAATGTACCCCAGTAACCCCGTTCCCCACACACACTGTACCCCAGTAACCCCGTCCCCCACACACACTGTACCCCAGTAACCCCATCCCCCACACACTGTACCCCAGTAACCCCGTCCCCCACACTGTACTCCAGTAACCCCGTCCCCCACACAGTGTACCCCAGTGACCCCGTCTCCTACACTATACCCCAGTAACCACGTCGCCCACACTGTACCCCAGTAACCCCGTCCCCCACACACACTGTACCCCAGTAACCCCGTCCCCCACACACTGTACCCCAGTAACCCCTTCCCCACACACACTTTACCCCAGTAACCCCCCCCCCCCCCACAGACTGTACCCCAGTAACCCCGTCCCCCACAAACCCCGTCCCCCACACACACTGTACCCCAGTAACCCCGTCCCCCACACACTGTACCCCAGTAACCCCGTCCCCCACACACACTGTACCCCAGTAACCCCGTCCCCCACACACTGTACCCCAGTAACCCCGTCCCCCACACACTGTACCCCAGTAACCCCGTCCCCCACACACTGTACCCCAGTAACCCCGTCCCCTACACACTGTACCCCAGTAACCCACACACACACACATATTGTACCCCAGTAACCCCGTCCCCCACAGACTGTACCCCAGTAACACCGCCCCCCATACACACTGTACCCCAGTAACCCCGTCCCCCCACACACTGTACCCCAGTAACCCCGTCCCCCACACACTGTACCCCAGTAACCCCGTCCCCCACACACTGTACCCCAGTAACCCGTCCCCCACACACACTGTACCCCAGTAACCCCATCCCCACACACTAACCCAGTAACCCCGTCCCCCACACACTACCCCAGTAACCCCGTCCCCCACACACTGTACCCGAGTAACCCCGTCCCCCACACACTGTACCCCAGTAAGCCGTCCCCCACACACAGTCCCCCACACACTGTACCCCAGTAACCCCGTCCCCCACACACACTGTACCCCAGTAACCCCGTCCCCCGCACACACTGTACCCCAGTAACCCCGTCCCCCACCCACTGTACCCCAGTAACCCGTCCCCCCACACACTGTACCCCAGTAACGCCGTCCCCCACACACACTGTACCCCAATAACCCCATCCCTCACACACTGTACCCCAGTAACCCCGTCCCCCACACACTGTACCCCAGTCACCCCTTACCCCACACACTGTACCCCAGTAACCCCGTCCCCCACACACTGTACCCCAGTAACCCGTCCCCCACACTGTACCCCAGTAACCCCGTCCCCCCCAGTGTACCCCAGTGACCCCGTCTCCTACACTGTACCCCAGTAACCCCGTCCCCCACACTGTACCCCAGTAACCCCGTCCCCCACACACACTGTACCCCAGTAACCCCATCCCCCCCACACACTGTACCCCAGTAACCCCGTCCCCCACACACTGTACCCCAGTAACCCATCCCCCCACACACTGTACCCCAGTAACCCCGTCCCCCACACACTGTACCCCAGTCGCCCCTTCCCCCACACACTGTACCCCAGTAACCCCGTCTCCCACACACTGTACCCCAGTAACCCCGTCCCCCACACACTGTACCCCAGTAACCCTGCCCCCCGCACACACTGTACCCCAGTAACCCCGTCCCCCCCACACACTGTACCCCAGTAACCCCGTCCCCCCACACACTGTACCCCAGTAACCCCACACACACACACACTGTACCCCAGTAACCCCCCCCCACCACCACACTGTACCCCAGTAACCCCGTCCCCCATACACTGTACCCCAGTAACCCCGTCCCCCCACACACTGTACCCCAGTAACCCCGTCCCCACACACACTGTACCCCAGTAACCCCATCCCCCACACACTGTACCCCAGTAACCCCGTCCCCCACACACTGTACCCCAGTAACCCCGTCCCCCACAAACACTGTACCCCAGTAACCCCGTCCCCCACACACTGTACCCCAGTAACCCCGTCCCCCACACTGTACCCCAGTAACACCGTCCCCCACACACTGTACCCCAGTAACCCCGTCCCCCACAAACACTGTACCCCAGTAACTCCGTCCCCTACACTGTACCCCAGTAACCCCATCCCCCACACACACTGTACCCCTATAACCCCGTCCCCCACACACACTGTACCCCAGTAACCCCGTCCCCCACACACAATGTACCCTTGTAACCCCGTCCCCCCCACACACTGTACCCCAGTAACCCCGTCCCCCACACTGTACCCCAGTAACCCCGTCCCCCACACACTGTACCCCAGTAACCCCGTCTCCTACACTGTACCCCAGTAACCCCGTCCCCGACACTGTACCCCAGTAACCCCGTCCCCCACACACACTGTACCCCAGTAACCCCGTCCCCCACACACACTGTATCCCAGTAACCCCGTCCCCCACACACACTGTACCCCAGTAACCCCGTCCCCCACACACACTGTACCCCAGTAACCCCGTCCTCCACACACTGTACCCCAGTAACCCCGTCCCCCACACACTGTACCCCAGTAACCCCGTCCCCCACACACTGTACCCCAGTAACCCCGTCCCCCACACACTGTACCCCAGTAACCCCGTCCCCCACACACTGTACCCCAGTAACCCCGTCCCCCACACTGTAATCCAGTAACCCCGTCCCCCACACACTGTACCCCAGTAACCCCGTCCCCCGCACACACTGTACCCCAGTAACCCCGTTCCCCCACACACACTGTACCCCAGTAACCCCGTCCCCCACACTGTACCCCAGTAACCCCGTCCCCCACACACTGTACCCCAGTAACCCCGCCCCCACACACTGCACCCCAGTAACCCCGTCCCCTACACACTGTACCCCAGTAACCCCCACACACACACACACATTGTACCCCAGTAACCCCGTCCCCCATACACACTGTACCCCAGTAACACCGTCCCCCCCACACACTGTACCCCAGTAACCCCGTCCCCCCACACACTGTACCCCAGTAACCCCCCACACACACACACTGTACCCCAGTAACCCCCCCCCCACCACCACACTGTACCCCAGTAACCCCATCCCCCAGTAACCCCGTCCCCCATACACTGTACCCCAGTAACCCCGTCCCCCCCACACACTGTACCCCAGTAACCCCGTCCCCACACACACTGTACCCCAGTAACCCCATCCCCCACACACTGTACCCCAGTAACCCCGTCCCCCACACACTGTACCCCAGTAACCCCGTCCCCCACAAACACTGTACCCCAGTAACTCCGTCCCCCACACACTGTACCCCAGTAACCCCGTCCCCCACACTGTACCCCAGTAACACCGTCCCCCACACACTGTACCCCAGTAACCCCGTCCCCCACACACTGTACCCCAGTAACCCCGTCCCCCACACTGTAATCCAGTAACCCCGTCCCCCACACACTGTACCCCAGTAACCCCGTCCCCCGCACACACTGTACCCCAGTAACCCCGTTCCCCCACACACACTGTACCCCAGTAACCACGCCCCCCACACTGTACCCCAGTAACCCCGTCCCCCACACACTGTACCCCAGTAACCCCGCCCCCACACACTGTACCCCAGTAACCCCGTCCCCTACACACTGTACCCCAGTAACCCCCACACACACACACACATTGTACCCCAGTAACCCCGTCCCCCATACACACTGTACCCCAGTAACACCGTCCACCATACACACTGTACCCCAGTAACCCCGTCCCCCCCACACACTGTACCCCAGTAACCCCGTCCCCCACACACTGTACCCCAGTAACCCCGTCCCCCAAACACTGTACCCCAGTAACCCGTCCCCCACACACACTGTACCCCAGTAACCCCATCCCCACACACTAACCCAGTAACCCCGTCCCCCACACACTACCCCAGTAACCCCGTCCCCCACACACACTGTACCCCAGTAACCCCCCCCCCACACAGTACCCCAGTAACCCCGTCCCACACACACTGTACCCGAGTAACCCCGTCCCCCACACTGTACCCCAGTAACCCCGTCCCCCACACACTGTACCCCAGTAAGCCGTCCCCCACACACTGTACCCCAGTAAGCCGTTCCCCACACACAGTCCCCCACACACTGCACCCCAGTAACCCCGTCCCCCACACTGTACCCCAGTAACCCCGTCCCCCACCCACTGTACCCCAGTAACCCCGTCCCCCCACACACTGTACCCCAGTAACGCCGTCCCCCACACACACTTTACCCCAATAACCCCGTCCCCCACACACTGTACCCCAGTAACCCCGTCCCCCACACACTGTACCCCAGTAACCCATCCCCCCACACACTGTACCCCAGTAACCCCATCCCCCACACACTGTACACCAGTCGCCCCTTCCCCCACACACTGTACCCCAGTAACCCCGTCCCCTACACTGTACCTCAGTAACCCCTTCCCCACACACAGTACCCCAATAACACCGTCCCACACAAACACTGTACCCCAGTAACCCCGTCTCCCACACACTGTACCCCAGTAACCCCGTCCCACACACACTTTACCCAGTAACCCCGTCCCCCACACACTGTACCCCAGTAACACCGTCCCCCATACACACTGTACCCCAGTAACCCCGTCCCCCCCACACACTGTACCCCAGTAACCCCGTCCCCCACACACTGTACCCCAGTAACCCCGTCCCCCAAACACTGTACCCCAGTAACCCGTCCCCCACACACACTGTACCCCAGTAACCCCATCCCCACACACTAACCCAGTAACCCCGTCCCCCACACACTACCCCAGTAACCCCGTCCCCCACACACACTGTACCCCAGTAACCCCGCCCCCCCCACACAGTACCCCAGTAACCCCGTCCCACACACACTGTACCCGAGTAACCCCGTCCCCCACACTGTACCCCAGTAACCCCGTCCCCCACACACTGTACCCCAGTAAGCCGTCCCCCACACACTGTACCCCAGTAAGCCGTTCCCCACACACAGTCCCCCACACACTGTACCCCAGTAACCCCGTCCCCCACACTGTACCCCAGTAACCCCGTCCCCCACCCACTGTACCCCAATAACCCCGTCCCCCACACACTGTACCCCAGTAACCCCGTCCCCCACACACTGTACCCCAGTAACCCCGTCCCCTACACTGTACCTCAGTAACCCCTTCCCCCACACACAGTACCCCAATAACACCGTCCCACACAAACACTGTACCCAGTAACCCCGTCTCCCACACACTGTACCCCAGTAACCCCGTCCCACACACACTTTACCCAGTAACCCCGTCCCCCACACACTGAACCCCAGTAACCCCATCCCCACACACTGTACCCCAGTAACCCCGTCTCCCACACACTGTACCCCAGTAACCCCATCCCCACACACTGTACCCCAGTAACCCTGCCCCCCGCACACACTGTACCTCAGCAACCCCGTCCCCCCCACACACTGTACCCCAGTAACCCCGTCCCCCCACACACTGTACCCCAGTAACCCCCCACACACACACAGTACCCCCCCCCACACCGTACCCCAGTAACCCCATCCCCCAGTAACCCCGTCCCCCATACACTGTACCCCAGTAACACCACCCCCCACACTATACCCCAGTAACCCCGTCCCCCAGTAACCCCGTCCCCCATACACTGTACCCCAGTAACCCCGTCCCCCACACACACTGTACCCCAATAACCCCGCCCCCACACACTGTACCCCAGTAACCCCGTCCCCCACACACTGTACCCCAGTAACCCATCCCCCCACACACTGTACCCCAGTAACCCCATCCCCCCCACACACTGTACCCCAGTCGCCCCTTCCCCCACACACTGTACCCCAGTAACCCCGTCCCCTACACTGTACCTCAGTAACCCCTTCCCCCACACACAGTACCCCAATAACACCGTCCCACACAAACACTGTACCCAGTAACCCCGTCTCCCACACACTGTACCCCAGTAACCCCGTCCCACACACACTTTACCCAGTAACCCCGTCCCCCACACTGAACCCCAGTAACCCCATCCCCACACACTGTACCCCAGTAACCCCGTCTCCCACACACTGTACCCCAGTAACCCCATCCCCCACACACTGTACCCCAGTAACCCTGCCCCCCGCACACACTGTACCCCAGTAACCACCCCCACACACTGTACCCCAGTAACCACCCCCACACACTGTACCCCAGTAACCCCGTCCCCCACACACTACCCCAGTAACCCCGTCCCCCACACACTGTACCCCAGTAACCCATCCCCCACACACACTGTACCCCAGTAACCCCATCCCCCACACACACTGTACCCCAGTAACCCCATCCCCCACACACACTGTATCCCAGTAACCCCGTCCCCCACACACTAACCCAGTAGCCCCGTCCCCCACACACTACCCCAGTAACCCCGTCTCCCCCACACACTGTACCCCAGTAACCCCGTCTCCCACACACTGTACCCCAGTAACTCCATCCCCCACACACTGTACCCCAGTAACCCCGTCTCCCACACACTGTACCCCAGTAACCCCGTCCCCCACACACTGTACCCCAGTAACCCTGCCCCCCACACACACTGTACCCCAGTAACCCAGTCTCCCACACACTGTACCCCAGTAACCCCGTCCCCCACACACTACCCCAGTAACCCCGTCCCCCACACACTGTACCCCAGTAACACCGTCCCCCACACACTGTACCCCAGTAACCCCGTCCCACACACACTGTACCCCAGTAACCACCCCCACACACTGTACCCCAGTAACCACCCCCACACACTGTACCCCAGTAACCCCGTCCCCCACACACTACCCCAGTAACCCCGTCCCCCACACACTGTACCCCAGTAACCCCGTCACCCACACACTGTACCCCAGTGAGCCCCGTCCCCCACACACACTGTACCCCAGTCACCCCTTCCCCCACACACTGTACCCCAGTAACCCCGTCCCCCACACACTGTACCCCAGTAACCCGTCCCCCACACGGTACCCCAGTAACCCCATCCCCCACACACACTGTACCGCAGTAGCCCCGTCCCCCACACACAATGTACCCCAGTAACCCCGTTCCCCACACACACTGTACCCCAGTAACCCCGTCCCCCACACACACTGTACCCCAGTAACCCCATCCCCCACACACTGTACCCCAGTAACCCCGTCCCCCACACTGTACTCCAGTAACCCCGTCCCCCACACAGTGTACCCCAGTGACCCCGTCTCCTACACTATACCCCAGTAACCACGTCCCCCACACTGTACCCCAGTAACCCCGTCCCCCACACACACTGTACCCCAGTAACCCCGTCCCCCACACACTGTACCCCAGTAACCCCTTCCCCACACACACTTTACCCCAGTAACCCCGTCCCCCCCCCACAGACTGTACCCCAGTAACCCCGTCCCCCACAAACCCCGTCCCCCACACACACTGTACCCCAGTAACCCCGTCCCCCACACACTGTACCCCAGTAACCCCGTCCCCCACACACACTGTACCCCAGTAACCCCGTCCCCCACACACTGTACCCCAGTAACCCCGTCCCCCACACACTGTACCCCAGTAACCCCGTCCCCCACACACTGTACCCCAGTAACCCCGTCCCCTACACACTGTACCCCAGTAACCCACACACACACACATATTGTACCCCAGTAACCCCGTCCCCCACAGACTGTACCCCAGTAACACCGCCCCCCATACACACTGTACCCCAGTAACCCCGTCCCCCCCACACACTGTACCCCAGTAACCCCGTCCCCCACACACTGTACCCCAGTAACCCCGTCCCCCACACACTGTACCCCAGTAACCCGTCCCCCACACACACTGTACCCCAGTAACCCCATCCCCACACACTAACCCAGTAACCCCGTCCCCCACACACTACCCCAGTAACCCCGTCCCCCACACACTGTACCCGAGTAACCCCGTCCCCCACACACTGTACCCCAGTAAGCCGTCCCCCACACACAGTCCCCCACACACTGTACCCCAGTAACCCCGTCCCCCACACACACTGTACCCCAGTAACCCCGTCCCCCGCACACACTGTACCCCAGTAACCCCGTCCCCCACCCACTGTACCCCAGTAACCCCGTCCCCCCACACACTGTACCCCAGTAACGCCGTCCCCCACACACACTGTACCCCAATAACCCCATCCCTCACACACTGTACCCCAGTAACCCCGTCCCCCACACACTGTACCCCAGTCACCCCTTACCCCACACACTGTACCCCAGTAACCCCGTCCCCCACACACTGTACCCCAGTAACCCGTCCCCCACACTGTACCCCAGTAACCCCGTCCCCCCCAGTGTACCCCAGTGACCCCGTCTCCCACACTGTACCCCAGTAACCCCGTCCCCCACACTGTACCCCAGTAACCCCGTCCCCCACACACACTGTACCCCAGTAACCCCATCCCCCCCACACACTGTACCCCAGTAACCCCGTCCCCCACACACTGTACCCCAGTAACCCATCCCCCCACACACTGTACCCCAGTAACCCCGTCCCCCCACACACTGTACCCCAGTCGCCCCTTCCCCCACACACTGTACCCCAGTAACCCCATCCCCCACACACTGTACCCCAGTAACCCCGTCCCCTACACTGTACCTCAGTAACCCCTTCCCCCACACATAGTACCCCAATAACACCGCCCCACACAAACACTGTACCCCAGTAACCCCGTCTCCCACACACTGTACCCCAGTAACCCCGTCCCACACACACTTTACCCAGTAACCCCGTCCCCCACACACTGAACCCCAGTAACCCCATCCCCACACACTGTACCCCAGTAACCCCGTCTCCCACACACTGTACCCCAGTAACCCTGCCCCCCGCACACACTGTACCCCAGTAACCCCGTCCCCTCCACACACTGTACCCCAGTAACCCCGTCCCCCCCACACACTGTACCCCAGTAACCCCTCCCCACCACACACTGTACCCCAGTAACCCCCCCACCACACACTGTACCCCAGTAACCCCCCCCACCACCACACTGTACCCCAGTAACCCCGTCCCCCCACACACTGTACCCCAGTAACCCCCCACACACACACTGTACACCAGTAACCCCGTCCCCCACACACACTGTACCCCAGTAACCCCGTCCCCCACACACTGTACCCCAGTAACCCCGCCCCCACACACTGTACCCCAGTAACCCCGTCCCCCACAAACACTGTACCCCAGTAACTCCGTCCCCCACACACTGTACCCCAGTAACCCCGTCCCCCACACTGTACCCCAGTAACACCGTCCCCCACACACTGTACCCCAGTAACCCCGCCCCCCACAAACACTGTACCCCAGTAACTCCGTCCCCTACACTGTACCCCAGTAACCCCATCCCCCACACACACTGTACCCCAGTAACCCCATCCCCCACACACACTGTACCCCTATAACCCCGTCCCCCACACACACTGTACCCCAGTAACCCCGTCCCCCACACACAATGTACCCTTGTAACCCCTCCCCGTTTCCCCACCCGTCCCCACACTGTACCCAGTAACCCCGTCCCCCACACACTGTACCCCAGTAACCCCGTCCCCACACACTGTAGCCCCAGTAACACCGTCCCCTACACTGTACCCAGTAACCCCGTCCCCCACACTGTACCCCAGGTAACCCCGTCCCCCACACACACTGTACCCCAGTAACCCCGTCCCCACACACACTGTATCCCAGTAACCCCGTCCCCCACACACACTGTACCCAGTAACCCCGTCCCCCACACACACTGTACCCCAGTAACCCCGTCCCCACACACTGTACCCCAGTAACCCCGTCCCCCACACACTGTACCCCAGTAACCCCGTCCCCCCCACACTGTACCCCAGTAACCCCGTCCCCCACACACTGTACCCCAGTAACCCCGTCCCCCACACACTGTACCCCAGTAACCCCGTCCCCCACACTGTAATCCAGTAACCCCGTCCCCCACACACTGTACCCCAGTAACCCCGTCCCCCGCACACACTGTACCCCAGTAACCCCGTTCCCCACACACACTGTACCCCAGTAACCCCGTCCCCCACACTGTACCCCAGTAACCCCGTCCCCCACACACTGTACCCCAGTAACCCCGCCCCCACACACTGCACCCCAGTAACCCCGTCCCCTACACACTGTACCCCAGTAACCCCCACACACACACACACATTGTACCCCAGTAACCCCGTCCCCCTACACACTGTACCCCAGTAACACCGTCCCCCCACACACTGTACCCCAGTAACCCCGTCCCCCCACACACTGTACCCCAGTAACCCCCCACACACACACACTGTACCCCAGTAACCCCCCCCCACCACCACACTGTACCCCAGTAACCCCATCCCCCAGTAACCCCGTCCCCATACACTGTACCCCAGTAACCCCGTCCCCCCCACACACTGTACCCCAGTAACCCCGTCCCCACACACACTGTACCCCAGTAACCCCATCCCCCACACACTGTACCCCAGTAACCCCGTCCCCCACACACTGTACCCCAGTAACCCGTCCCCCACAAACACTGTACCCCAGTAACTCCGTCCCCCACACACTGTACCCCAGTAACCCCGTCCCCCACACTGTACCCCAGTAACACCGTCCCCCACACACTGTACCCCAGTAACCCCGTCCCCCACACACTGTACCCCAGTAACCCCGTCCCCCACACTGTAATCCAGTAACCCCGTCCCCACACACACTGTACCCCAGTAACCCCGTCCCCCGCACACACTGTACCCAGTAATCCCCGTCCCCCACACACACTGTACCCCAGTAACCACGCCCCCCACACTGTACCCCAGTAACCCCGTCCCCACACACAGCTGTACCCCAGTAACCCCGCCCCCACACACTGTACCCCAGTAACCCCGTCCCCTACACACTGTACCCCAGTAACCCCACCACACACACACATTGTACCCCAGTAACCCCGTCCCCCATACACACTGTACCCCAGTAACACCGTCCCCCATACACACTGTACCCCAGTAACCCCGTCCCCCCACACACTGTACCCCAGTAACCCCGTCCCCCACACACTGTACCCCAGTAACCCCGTCCCCCAAACACTGTACCCCAGTAACCCCGTCCCCACACACACTGTACCCCAGTAACCCCATCCCCACACACTAACCCAGTAACCCCGTCCCCACACACTACCCCAGTAACCCCGTCCCCCACACACACTGTACCCCAGTAACCCCCCCCCCACACAGTACCCCAGTAACCCCGTCCCACACACACTGTACCCGAGTAACCCCGTCCCCCACACTGTACCCCAGTAACCCCGTCCCCCACACACTGTACCCCAGTAAGCCGTCCCCCACACTGTACCCCAGTAAGCCGTTCCCCACACACAGTCCCCCACACACTGTACCCCAGTAACCCCGTCCCCCACACTGTACCCAGTAACCCCGTCCCCCACCCACTGTACCCCAGTAACCCCGTCCCCCCACACACTGTACCCCAGTAACGCCGTCCCCCACACACACTGTACCCCAATAACCCCGTCCCCCACACACTGTACCCCAGTAACCCCGTCCCCCACACACTGTACCCCAGTAACCCATCCCCCCACACACTGTACCCCAGTAACCCCATCCCCCACACACTGTACCCCAGTCGCCCCTTCCCCCACACACTGTACCCCAGTAACCCCGTCCCCTACACTGTACCTCAGTAACCCCTTCCCCCACACAGTACCCCAATAACACCGTCCCACACAAACACTGTACCCCAGTAACCCCGTCTCCCACACACTGTACCCCAGTAACCCCGTCCCACACACACTTTACCCAGTAACCCCGTCCCCCACACACTGTCCCCCAGTAACACCGTCCCCCATACACACTGTACCCCAGTAACCCCGTCCCCCCCACACTGTACCCCAGTAACCCCGTCCCCCACACACTGTACCCCAGTAACCCCGTCCCCCAAACACTGTACCCCAGTAACCCGTCCCCCACACACACTGTACCCCAGTAACCCCATCCCCACACACTAACCCAGTAACCCCGTCCCCCACACACTACCCCAGTAACCCCGTCCCCCACACACACTGTACCCCAGTAACCCCGCCCCCCCACACAGTACCCCAGTAACCCCGTCCCACACACACTGTACCCGAGTAACCCCGTCCCCCACACTGTACCCCAGTAACCCCGTCCCCCACACACTGTACCCCAGTAAGCCGTCCCCCACACACTGTACCCCAGTAAGCCGTTCCCCACACACAGTCCCCCACACACTGTACCCCAGTAACCCCGTCCCCCACACTGTACCCCAGTAACCCCGTCCCCCACCCACTGTACCCCAATAACCCCGTCCCCCACACACTGTACCCCAGTAACCCCGTCCCCCACACACTGTACCCCAGTAACCCCGTCCCCTACACTGTACCTCAGTAACCCCTTCCCCCACACACAGTACCCCAATAACACCGTCCCACACAAACACTGTACCCAGTAACCCCGTCTCCCACACACTGTACCCCAGTAACCCCGTCCCACACACACTTTACCCAGTAACCCCGTCCCCCACACACTGAACCCCAGTAACCCCATCCCCACACACTGTACCCCAGTAACCCCGTCTCCCACACACTGTACCCCAGTAACCCCATCCCCCACACACTGTACCCCAGTAACCCTGCCCCCCGCACACACTGTACCTCAGTAACCCCGTCCCCCCCACACACTGTACCCCAGTAACCCCGTCCCCCCACACACTGTACCCCAGTAACCCCCCACACACACACAGTACCCCCCCCCCACACCGTACCCCAGTAACCCCATCCCCCAGTAACCCCGTCCCCCATACACTGTACCCCAGTAACCCCACCCCCCACACCGTACCCCAGTAACCCTGTCCCCCAGTAACCCCGTCCCCCATACACTGTACCCCAGTAACCCCGTCCCCCACACACACTGTACCCCAATAACCCCGTCCCCCACACACTGTACCCCAGCAACCCCGTCCCCCACACACTGTACCCCAGTAACCCATCCCCCCACACACTGTACCCCAGTAACCCCATCCCCCCCACACACTGTACCCCAGTCGCCCCTTCCCCCACACTGTACCCCAGTAACCCCGTCCCCTACACTGTACCTCAGTAACCCCTTCCCCCACACACAGTACCCCAATAACACCGTCCCACACAAACACTGTACCCAGTAACCCCGTCTCCCACACACTGTACCCCAGTAACCCCGTCCCACACACACTTTACCCAGTAACCCCGTCCCCCACACACTGAACCCCAGTAACCCCATCCCCACACACTGTACCCCAGTAACCCCGTCTCCCACACACTGTACCCCAGTAACCCCATCCC